>CM019826.1:67225200-67359144 GCA_009763385.1 Coix lacryma-jobi var. lacryma-jobi | reverse complement strand
AGTGATGAAACAAAGCACACCATTACGAAGAGCTCGTCGAGACGATCGAAACGAACATATGGTTTACCACAATTGGAGTCCCGACGGGAGAGTCCTCATTGGTTACAACTTGGAAGCTTCTAGAAGCAACTTGGAGTGATCACCAAGCAACATAATTCAAGGGCTAAACCGACAGATCCAACAACTATGGTGAATTTCAGTTCTTCAGGGTGTTTTCCAGCAGATGGAAAGAGATAGGTTCCTTCTCCAACACGATGGATTGCGCAACAAGATTGAAATTCATGCTAGGGCAACCAGGAGGCTTCCAGAAGACAACTTGGCCAAGACGGCGCCTGGCGGCTGCCAGGTGGGGCTGGCCGGCATGGGCCAGGGTCCTTCACGGCCCATCTTCGTGGAGCGTGCCCTAATCAACCTCCTCGACGTATCTCAACCGTTGTTCAAGGTCGGTTTGATCGGAAGGTCACGGTTCATTCCCTAGGGCTATATAAGAAACCTCAGATCCTCCCTGAAGCAATCCTCATTCAGATGAGATCCAAGACAGAAACTCTAGTCATATTCTTCAGGAGAGGATTAGAGCCATCTAGCAATTAGAATATTAGTAGCCCTCTAATTAGGGATTAGATCTAGTCTTCTGTAGGATTAGAAGAGGAGAGAGGTATTACAGGGAGATTAGAAGGAGCTTCGGCTTGTCGGATCTACTTCTTCAGCTTGTACCTGCGGATTCAAGTTCGTCAAGAGCTTGGATCAGGATCTTCTTCGGTTTTCAACTTCTAATTATCAGTAAGCGTTCTTGTTCTTATTATTCTTCTGGCTTGCAACTCTAATTAGAGTACTCTAATCTAGTCATGCTAGAATTAGAGGAGTCACCGTCGTGTAAGCGTGGTGCTTAGACTTGATTACTTGCATAGTGTACCATATATTCCGGACCGGTGGTAGCTCGCGGCTGTGACTCTTATAGGCCTGTTGAATTTTTCATAGTCCACCTCCCGTCTATAGGACTAGCAGGTGTATATTACTTGGGAATCACCATACTCTGGTTGTGGGCTCCCAATGTAATCCACAGTAGAATAATAATCGCATAGCTTTCTGAGGTTAGAGCAGGAAACCCTAGTTTTCCCCTTTATCTTTTATATTCTCGCTTTTGTTAGTGCTCAGGGTTGAAGCAATAGACTTAAGACAATCACCCTGTTCCTTTGGGTTTGATATAAAACTGGGTCTACATCCGGTGAAGTGTGGGTATCTAATCTGTGCGCTTGCAGATTTATCTCTAGTGTTCTGATAACATATCCTAGCCTTTCTAGTGCCGTTGCCAGGTGCGACTTTGGTAGCGACGGTAGTAAGTGTCAACAAGCATTTCTGGCATCGTTGCCGGGGAACGGTCGAGAGTTGATCTTAAAGTCGGGGAACGGTACTTAATCATACTTTTATCTTTATCTTTTGTCTTTTCTTTTTATATATGGATTTCTTAGAATCTCCTCTAGGTTCGAAAGATTCCACTCTTATTAGCCTCTGCCATTTTCCTAAAGTAGTTGCCTCAGAACCACCAATATCATCTAGACCTATCCTATCTGATGGCTATGAGCTACGCCCGTGTTTGATACAGATGGTCCAAAAACAATCCTTTTCAGGCAAGGAAGATGAGAATCCGTACACTCACCTTAACGATTTCGAACAGACCTGTTCATGTCTTCATATCAAAGGCATGTCCGACAAAACTTTAGATGGAAGCTTTTTCCTTTCTCTTTGGAAGGGAAAGCTTAAACCTGGTATAGTAGAACCGCACCGAGTAAGGATGGGGATTGGAAAATCTTGCTCTATCTTTTGCTTAGATTTCTTCCAATTTCCAAAATCGTCTGTCTTAGATTAGAAGTCCTATCTTTTATACAAGAAGACGATGAATCTCTAATAACTTCCTGGGAACGTTTTGAAAATCTTGTTCACTCTGGTCCATCTCTGTCAATACGAGACCATGTTCTTCTTCAACATTTTTATATGGGTCTGAATAGGAAAACTTCTTCTTTTCTTAACAAGCTGCAAATGGATCATTTCTCTGCACATCTGCTCCTGCCGCAAGAGAGCTTCTGCAAAAGATAGCTCAATCCGCACCCAAAGCTAAGTCTATAGAGTTCTTAGAAGAGAAACAAACCCGAATAGTTGAACCCGAAACTCTGCTGAAATCTTTAGCATCAACTATCTCAGAACCTGATAAGGAGGAAACTCCGATCTCAAAGATCTTCTTCAAATTCGAGGATGAGTATTTCACCGATTTTGGTGATACCTCGAAGTATAATACAACAAGAAAGCCTCATTGTCTAAAACTTCTTGAAAAACCTCCAGATTTGACTGATAACTTTATTTAAAAAGACTACGGAAGAGCTAGTGACTGTGTAAGCCATGAGTGGTTAGAAGAGTCAGAGTTTCTCTCTGATATAATTTGCATAGATTCACCTTCTACTTCTATCTTCTGCCAAATCCATAGAGACCCTTTCCATGCTCTTTATACCCCTGTTGTCGGTGTTAATATCATGTCTGCAAACTTGCATGTAACTTTTTAGAAGACGTGCCACTAACACCAACAACTAAATGCCTAAAACGCCTTTCAGGACATGTTCTTCCTAGTTTAGGAATCTTGTATGTCCTGCCTATCCGAGTAAAAGAAACTCTAGTGCACTTAAGCTTTTATATCTTTGATATCCATGAGTTTGACCTGTTGATAGGCCAACCAATCGAAAGACTTATTCACGAAGGAGTGACGGGGAAAATCTTTCACAACCCATATCTATCACTCATACCCTAAACACTGGAAGCGAACCCTGTCCAGAGTTAGACCCTGTAGAAGAGGTCAGGTAGCATCTCTTGAAACTTTCATAGAACTTAATCTTGAAGATGATGCTAAGTTTTTCATAGAGGAAGAGGATGAACCACTCTAAGTTTCCAATACCTCTAGACCCTTTCGAAGAACCTCCTAAACCTCCTATAGAGTTAAACCTCTGCCTTCGGGTCTTCGCTACATTTTTCTTAACAATGATCCAGACACTCCTATGATTATTAGCGATAAACTTTCTCCAGAAGAAACACTCCGCTTGATCACTATTTAGAGAATCATAGATCTGCTTTGGCTATTCACTCCAAGATCTCAAGGGGATTAACCCTGCTCTTTGCACCCATCGCATTCCTACAGATCCTGATGCTTTACCTTCTAGAGAACCCCAACGTAGGCTTAATAATGCGATGAGAGAAGTAGTTAAGAAATAAGTCTTAAAGTTGTTACAACCCGAGATTATTTATCATGTGCTACACTGTGAGTGGGTAAGCCCTATGCAAGTTGTGCCTAAAAAGGGAGGCATGACTGTTGTTAGAAATGAAAAGAAGGAATTAATTCCACAAAGAACCTTGACTGGATGGCGAATGTGTATTGATTACAGAAAACTTAACAAGGCAACAAAGAAAGGTCACTTCCCACTGCCCTTCATTGATGAAATGTTAGAGCGGTTGGCTAATCACTCCTTCTTTTGTTTTCTTGATGGATATTCTGGATATCATCAGATTCCAATCCATCCTAATGATCAAAACAAAACCACTTTTACATGTCCATATGGAACTTATGCTTATCGTAGAATGTCTTTTGGATTATGTAATGCCCCTGCTTCTTTTCAAAGATGCAAGATGTCTATATTTTCTGATTTGATTGAAGAAATCATGGAAGTTTTCATGGATGATTTTTATGTTTATGGAAAAACTTGTGATCACTGTTTAGAAAATTTAGATAAGGTTTTTCAAAGATGTGAGGAAAAGCACTTAGTCCTTAATTGGGAAAAATGTCATTTCATGGTCAGAGAAGGCATAGTGCTTGGTCATTTAATTTCTGACTTTTGAATTGTGGTAGACAAAGCTAAAATTGAAGTAATTGAACAACTACCTCCTCCCATTAATATTAAAGGATACAAAGTTTTCTTGGTCATGCTAGTTTTTATCGTCGGTTTATAAAAGATTTTTCACACATTGCTAGACCACTTACTAATCTTTTGGCTAAGGATGTACCCTTTGAATTTGATGATGCATGCTTAAAAGCTTTTGAAACCCTAAAGAAAGCACTCATTTCTGCACTGATCATTCAACCACCTGATTGGTCTTTACCTTTTGAGATCATGTGTGATGCAAGTGATTATGCAGTTGAAGGACCGAAAATGCTAAAGCAAGGCGACCAGAGGGGGGGGTGAATGGGAGCCTAAAAATTTCTTTCGAAATTACGGCCTCTGTCCCAACAAAATCAACCCCAAAAGCTTCGGACCCAAACGCGATGCCCACGACACTCAGAAAGAGAGTGGATGATCCCTAGGATCACAGCGAGGCACCACACAAGAGAGCAAACCAAAACTCTCAAAACTCTGAGCCAAGTTCATGCCTAAAAGACCCACTCCCAAACGTAGATGGAGGCCTACGTCGGGAAATCCCTAAATACTGATGCTAACAAGTGGCAAAGATACCTAGAGAGGTTCCTAGGTGAACAGCGATGGCATATGAGCAGTTTTAAGCCATTCAAAAGCAGTTCACCACTAAAATAGCACTTAGCATGAATAGACAGGAAATCAACCAAGTGCTAAATCAAGTATAAAAGATGAACTACCCCTAGCAAAGTTCAATCATCATGCCATCGAATGAAGCATATACTTGTGTTGTTATCAAATTTTATCGGAATTTGCAGCGGTATTAACACAAGTTCAAATTAAAAGCATGTGATTGCGAGAGGTTGAAAGCATGGTCGTTGCCTAACTTTTCAACCGGGCTAAGCCTATGCAAGAAAAGCAATCAGAAGCTTAAAGCACCGGTTTCGGTCTTACACTACACGGCTCAAGTTTAACTCAATTGTGCAATGAGAAACAGTCTCGATACCGTGAGGTGCTGACACATGCAATCCCATCTCGATCTTTTCATTTCACTTAGACTTGGGTCAAATTTTAGGCACAAGGTAAATATGAACAATCCAAGCAAGTGAATGACTCAGTGTAAGAGACATAGCAACCTAGCATACAAAAGATAGCACAAGTGATCTCAACACATCCTACCCATGCTAGTTGCCAATCTCAATGGTGAACAAATTAAAGGTTTCATAGTCGATTAGTCAAGTTCACCATTTGCAAAAATAGCTTAGATCATAACATGTATCAAGTGATAAAAAAGAGCCTAAGCTACCAGCATCATCATGAATAAACAGAGCATACCAAAAGAGCATAATCTCATTCTCATTGCTCTAAACATGAAGCTCTAAGATGCACTAAAATACATGATGAAATGCATGCAAAAGCTAGTCTATCAAAGACAAAGCAAAACTAGCCTAAAAAGAAAAACCCAAAACAAAAGGGTATCAGAGAAGTCCAACTAAGATACAACAAGCAAAATGCTTCCCCAACTAAAAGGGAAACACACACCAAACTCACAAAAAAAGAGCTAAGAAACGCTCAAGCAACAGCTAGCAAAATCCACATCGGAAAGACCACACAGCAAGAAGAGGTCGAAGAAGAAGAGTACCAAAACCCGAACTCAGAAGTGTGTCGGACGTACCTCCTGAAGCGCATGACCTCCTGCTGGTGTGATACCCGAGGGGACGCCGGAACCTGCTGAAATCTCCGGGGCGCCTGCCTCACCGAAGTTGTCTCCCCCTCGCCTAATGCTGTCGCTCCCACATGTGCAGCTAGTGCTCGCTGGAGAGCTGCTCGAACGGAACGACCCGGCGGAAAGATGCGTTCGAAGAAGTGGGATCGGGTCCGTGAGCCGAAATGCTCTCTCCAGGCTCCTGTTCTCCTGCACACTCAAAAGCAGAAGAAAGCACAAGGCATTGTCTCGTCTAGTGTGACCTCAAGGTCTCCACGAAAACGGTTAGTCACATAATAAGCATAAGGTGAACTCTCAACAAAAAGAGATCTACCTATGAATGATACAGCAAGGAGATCTGTACTCAACCTAGTCAAGACTACCATGCAACAGGATAAAGCACTGTATAGCAAAATGTCATCTAAAGACATGATCAACCCAAACATAGCCTAAACCTCACACCATGCTACAATGCAAGATAATGATAGCAATAGATCCAAAAGCATGTAACATGATAAAATTGTGGAAAGGCTAGTGCTCAAACTAATCATATCAATAGGATACATGTAGCTACACAAAACTAGCACCTGAAAAGTGACGCCTAATGAACATCATACCTCTACAAGTCAAGCTCATGGATAAGTATGGTAAGACATGACACAATGTTCATGAGGATCACAAACTAGCATGAAAAGTGGATTACCACCGAAGTTGTACACAAGACTAGCATGACATGATATACAAGATAGCACATGCTAGACTAAAGCAAAACATGATACAAAAGAAAATGTACATGCAAGAACTATACAAGTGAGCACATGATAGACCATCTCATACCTCAAGAAATAGATCATGGATGTACAAGGTATGAGTGTATAAGAAGGCTCACCGAGCTACAAAAGCCTCTTTGGAGGCAAATCTAAGCGGGGTGTAGAGAACCATCAAATCTTGATCACATCTAAAAGATCAAGCTCCAACAGGTGCATGTTCTCCACCCCGCGTCCTCATATCTACACACAAGGGGACAAAGTAGCCTGAGTCTTGGATCCCAAAGGGTTAGCAAGCATATACTTGGGAACCCAAGACTTGGTCACAAAACTCAACTTATCTTGTGGATTAGCATGATGCAAATGTTGGTTCATATGCAATTGTGAAACACCCTTGGAAGCATTCCTCAAAAGGACAACTTGAGGAGAAGAACGAGTTGTACCACGGGAAAAGAGGCAAACATCTTCCAAGGTTTTTGTAGAAGAACCAATAGAAGCATCATGAGAAGCATGACGTGGACCAAGAAAAGAAGCACTAGAGGCATGTCCATGATCATGACCTAACCCACTAGAAAAGGAGTCATAAAATCCATCAACAAAAATGGGCTTCTTACTAGGAGCACAAGCGTTCATGCCATGAGAAGGGCTATGAACCACCAACTTCCAAGAAGAGCGAGCTTGGCGCAAGCGTTTGGCACGCCGATAGCAAAAGCTTTCTTGATGCCCATCTTTCTCACAAAAAGAGAAATGGTACAAAGGCCTACTGGAAGGCACACCATTCTCCGACAAGTGAGAAGTCCCTTGGGTCTTAGAACAAGAAGCATCAACAACCAACTTGGTGCCAATACTAGGAGCACACGTGCCATGGGAAAGGCTACGTGGCTTCCTAAAAGCCTTGTCTCGAATACGCCGCTCGTGCTTGACATGGTGAAAACAAAAATCGAATGAGTGTCCATCCTTCTTGCAAAAAGTGCAATGATAAACTGGATTGGGAACACGAGTCCCAAAAATGTGAGAAGCACCTTTGTCAAGAGAAGTTCCTTGGACATCACTCGAAGAATCATCAAGGTTAGGAGTAGCTATGAAAGAGCTATCCAAAACCTTGGTGCAAGTGCTATCGTCAAAAGACTAACGCGCAGCATAAGAATTCAACTCCGGTTGCAAAGATGCAGACTTGGAAACACCAACATCTGAGTTGCAAGAAATGCGTGACTCCAAAGACTTAGCACAAAGACTCTTGCATCTTTTGGCTAAAACCTCATTCTCAAACATGAGGCTATCACAAGTACCACAAGGAGCATTTTTCAGATTTTCCATCTCCTCTCTAATGCACTCGGCATATGTGGTACGCAAGAGATCAATCTCCTTTTCAAGGTTTGCACTCATATCATTGTGCTCAACCAATTTGGCGCTCATATCATCGCGCAAAACCTTAAAAGCCAAAACTTCTTTTTCCAAATCAATGCATGATGTGCAAATGAAATCGGTGGAAGAAACATCACCATTCACATCAAGCAAAGAATCATGATTAGCACAAGAAGTATGGCAAGCATCTTTATTAAAAGAGCACAAGCTACAAGGCCTAGCATTTATCTCAATAATTTCAGCCCTAGCATGCTCAAGTTCATCTACACATGTGGTGTGAGTCCATTTTAATTTATTAATTTCAGCAAGCAAAGACTCACAAGAACCACATGGTAAAGAAGCTTTTGACCTAAGCAAGGCTATTTCAGATTTAGCATAAACAAGGTCCTTGCGCAAGTCAAAGCAAACAAGACATGGTATGGAAACATTTGATTTCAACATTTCATTTTCAGATTCTAAGCTAGCAAGAGAAAAGCATATCTCATCATTCTTCCTAACCATGTCACTACAAGAGATGCAAGGTAAGGCCGCACTAGACTTCCAGTGAAAAAGGCCACATTTTAACCTAGTGATGGAGCATTTCAATTTCTTGATCTTTCTATGCAAGGTATCACAAAGCTCATCATATCTCAGGTTATCATCACAACAAGCTTCAAATCATTGGGACAAAATCCCATGACTAGCGAGAAGTGTACCTTTCTTGGCCTTGCCAAGTTCACGTATACGATCCTCCGTTGAATGCTTATCATCTCCTAGGAAGTCCAGCAAAGCTTCCACCTCACGTTCCGCCTTAAGAGCCGCAATACTCCTTCTTGCCAAAGTGTCGTCCTCAATCGCATGTCCAAGACTCAATCCTAAGGACAAAGACACACTAGAAGAAGAGCTTGGTGCCATTTCCAAAAACACCGTTAGTGTTAGCCAAACAAAAGCTCAACACCTCGACAAACAAAAGTCGGAAACACAACCGCTCTCAAAAGGTCGCCTTCGCGGATCCAGAACTGGTTAAGGTAGAGAGATCCTTAACTGGCTCCGATACCAATTGAAGGACTGAAAATGCTAAAGCAAGGCGACCAGAGGGGGGGGGCTGAATGTGAGCCTAAAAATTTCTTTCAAAATTACGGCCTCTGTCCCAACAAAATCAACCCCAAAAGCTTCAGACCCAAACGTGATGCCCACGACCCTCGGAAAGAGAGTGGATGATCCCTGGGATCACAGTGAGGCACCACACAAGAGAGCAAACCAAAACTCTCAAAACTCCGAGCCAAGTTCGTTCCTAAAAGACCCACTCCCAAACGTAGATGGAGGGCTACGTCGGGAAATCCCTAAATACCGATGCTAACATGTGGCAAAGATACCTAGAGAGGTTCCTAGGTGAACTCTAGGAGCAAACGAGATGTCCGGAAATGAAGCGGAAAAGCCGGGAGAGCAAACACACTAAAAACACAACCTACAGCCGATTCCCGGACTGTTCGGGCTGAAGGTGCCGGACTGTCCGCGCCAGGGGCGGACTGTCCGCAAAGCCCTGGCAGACTGTCCACCGGCCAAGTAGCAAAAACAGCAACCCTGCTGCAAAGTCCCTGCGCAACTCGAGGACTGTCTGCCCTGTCAATGGCAGACTATCCGCCGGTCACCCGAGGGAAAAAATGCCGAGGAAAGCAGCCACTGCTCCGGCTAAACCCTGACTCGCGGATTGTCCGCGGCTGGGGGGCGGACAGTCCGCCACTACCCAGAACGCCCAAAATTGCCACGGGACAAAAACAAAATCGATTGGATCTTCACCAAATCGAACGGGGCTGCAACCAAACTTCTCCCAACTATTCTTCTATGTGTTGGGAAGCTAATCCTAGGATATCATCGCTCCAAACCAACTAATCTATGAGAAATCCGAAGAACACTAGAAAAGGGAAAGAAACGAAGAACGAACGTGATTTCGACCCGATCTATGTGCTCGTGAGGTTAGAGGGGAAATCCTTCGGTGGAAAGATGGAGCTCACGGCAACAAACAATATGATTCAAATGGAATCGCAAATCGTTGCTCGGAGAGGGAGAACGAGGCAAATCTCCGAGAAGGGAAAAACGAAAATGCGAAGAACAAAAACGCGATTCGATCCAAATTGCAGCCAACCAAGAGAGGGGCGAAATTGATCCTTGGATTGCTACTAGATGTTGAATTGTGCAGCACTCTGTGTCGGGTTACAAGCCACTCCTCGCAGTACAAAACACGGATGGCGAAAAGCTCAAGAACAAGAGTCGGTCTCTCTCTCACCCTAGCCTCCTCTCACCTAAACAAATGAGAGTGACACCTCCCCAAAGATAGCTGTCCAACATAGCCCCTTCATCTATATATAGGCGCACGTCCAAATGACCAAACGCCCTAACATGAAGTACTAACCCAAATACCCCCTAGGGTAAAAAACCGTCCACCTCTAGCCGTTTCCATCCGACGGCCACGCGCCTTCTCATCCTTATCCTTCGCTTCGCCTCGACGCAAGCTCCAGGATGCCGCCACGTGTCGTCACCGTCGACCGCCGCGCCTTCTCACACCGTGCTTTCGCCACAACGCAAGCCTCTCGGTGCCGCGCCACGCATCGATCGACCGTCCTTTTGGACCTTCCCCCGGTTTTTTGAGGCCCAAAAACCAGAACCCTGCCAGCCCAGGTTTTGAGCCCAAACCGGAAAACGTCCACCCCGAGTTTTTCAGGCCAAACTCGGAAACCCGCTAGCCCGGTTTTGGGCCCAAACTGGATACAGGCCATGCGAGTTTTGAGGCCCGAACTCGGAAACCAGCCACCCGAGTTTTGAGGCCGAAACTCGGAAACCGTCGAGGGTAGCTTTTTGAGGCTCAGCTACCAAACCCGCTGTTGGAAACACACTTGCCCCACCTCCGCACTTGTGCAGGGGAGTGGCGAAGGTGACCAAGTGTCGGGAGCAATAGCGAAGGCTAAGGAAACGAAGGCAAAGTTGCTGTGGCTCTGTTCCCCAAAAGGGATCGTTCTTTTTTACACTGTTCACCCCCTGGTATTTATAGGGGATACCAAGGGGTGCCGACCAAATTACAGTAGGGTACAAGAAAGATTCCTCTGCGCTACTCATACAGAAGGGCAAACTCGTACAAACACAGCCGGAGCCGAAACCCTAGCCTGCTTTCCATGCGCCCGCCGCCGCTCGGTTCACGCTCACCCTCACGATGGAAAGACGAGGGCCGACCTTCGTTTTGCGGAGGTATCCGCCCAGTTGCAGAGTTTGAGGTTCCTCGCCACCAGTTGGGTCTGGGCCTCTTGGCGAAGGTACGCGGGATGCGCGAGGGTCACTCCCAGCGCTCTTCACGCCCTTTTCCTGCAAAAAGTACCTGAACACCTCCGAAGGTTGGGTCAGTATTCAGAGGTTTGGTTGGCGATCTGAGAGACTTAACAGGATGAAATAGGGGGGTAGGCGGCGAAGGTGCGCGGGACGCGCGAGGGCCGCTTTGTTTAGCCAGCCTGCGTGGTGCCTCTGCCGAGGGCCCTTTCCCCAACAGTAGCCCCTCGTTGTCTTGGATCTAAAGAACCGTGTTTAGGCCCAAGCAGCGCCTTTCAACGGGAAAGAGACGGGACCCTCGGCAGCGACGCCCGCGGCTGCTTTTGGGCCGGGCCGTAGTATTGTTTTTTGAACTGTAGGAGTCCGTTTCGTTTTTTGTGCCGTGGCTTTTTGGTTTTCGTGCCGGTGTTATCGGGGGGGCGTTCCGCCACCCGGTCTATAAATAGAAGGGGTGGGTGAGGAGTTTGGATTGTGCCCTCCTCTGCTATAGCCATCCTGCTGTTGCAATTTGCTTGTAGCGAAGGTTTGTTTTAGCTTGTCTGCGAGGGTTGAGACAGGCGTTCGCTGTTCGGTAGCGTTAGCAGCTGAAGAGATGGCTAGGTTGAAGCAAACTGCTCGCGCTGTTTCTCCCACAGCCGCGGATGAGGGGATTACCTTCGAGTTCGGACTCAGCCGAGTTTGCACCGCGGAGATTGCGTCTTATGTCAGGTGGGGTTTGGATTGAGGAAGGTAAAGCGAGGACCAGTGCCGGGGAGACGGTGCCGAAGCCGGACGCAGATGAGGTTGTTGTATTTGAGGAATTTTTTTCAGCCGGTCTTCGCTTCCCTGTTGACTCTTTTGTGACCTCGGTTCTGCGAAGGTTCAACTTGCGCTTCCACCAGCTCACACCCTCGTGCTTTACAAAGATGTCAGTTTATATCTGGGCGTGCCGCTCTCAGGGTATTGTTCCTCATGTTGAGGGGTTTGTTCGGACCCATCGAGTGCACATGCAACCTCGCAAGATCTCGGATCGCGGAGGTAACACCAGTCTTGGACAGTTTGCAGTATACACTTTTTGCCATCGCGCTGGGTCGGAGTTGCCGGTGCAAGCCCAGAAAAATAAGTGGACCAGTGGGTGGCAGGAGTCCTGGTTTTACTATAAACTTAGTGGGAATGCAGAGCTCTGCGGCGAGCTTTCGCCACTTGGTGATGTTAGCGCCGAAGCTATGATGAGCTCCGAGGCTCACGCTTGTGTTGATTGTTTGAGGGTTGTGGCGCGGTCTCAGTGTGCTCGCGACTTGGTCGAGGAGTACTGTTGTGCTAAGATTTGGCCCCTCAGCCGGAGACAGGCGTGGTTTGCAGTCGGGAAGACTCGAGGTACGAGGGTAGGGGCTTGAAGAAGCCGAAGGTTGACCTTGATAAGGTTTGGGATAAACTTCTGAAGAAATTTCCCAGGCGAGAAGATGGGGTCGAAGCAGTCTACAAGCGTGTTCAGGGGTGGGCGGTGGAACTTGTTGGAAAGCTTTCCACGTTGGAGACTAAAGCGATCCACAGCTCGGTAGGTAGCGGAGGTCGGGTTAACAGGATGTTTGACAGTCTTGGGGTTCAGTATGTGAGTTGGCCTGCTCCGTCGAGCGAAGATGCGCCAAAGAAAAGGAAACGTGCTTCTGCGGAGGGGAAGTTGTTTCTCTCGCCGAAGAGGGGTCGTGGCCGAGGACGCGCGGCGCCGGTGGTCGAGTTAAAACACTTGCGACGAAGGTCGCCGTCGGTTCGGGAGGTACCGCCACTTCCTCATCCTCGGCCATTGTTTCGAGCGGCCGAGGCACTGGGAAGACTGGAGGACGGGTGCCCCGCGTGGGCGGTATTGGTGCTTTGGTTCAAATCTCGGATGACGAGGGTGGCTCCGATGATGATGAGGAGGAAGGGAGAAGGAAGAAAAGGAGGGCGGTACTGAAGAGGACTCCTCCGACGAGGATAGTGATACGTCAAGTAGCGAAGGTAACTCCGATGAAGACGTATCCATCGAGGACGCTCGAGGAAAAGGAATAGCCTCGTCCAGTGTTGGTGCTGCGGCTGCGCGAAGCATTGATGACATCATACGGGACTTTGAGCCAGAGAGTCCTCCGCGAGGGTCGTTTCCCGAGTTTGCTGGCTCGCACATTTGGGTCGAAGGTTTTGAGTTTAAGGGTGACGTCGAATCGGACCGGACCCCGGGGAAGAGGCCGTATGGCGAGGCTAGCCGGTCATGTCTTCCTTATTATGCGAAGAAACTTGGAGTTTCCGACCCGGCGACCGAGCTTTTCACGAGTCCGGACCTTCGAGAATGTCACTTGCAGTGTGCTCCGGAGGAAAGGCGCTTTCTGGGTCGGGTGTTTAACCGTATTTGTGTGCCAGAGGCGGAGCTTCGGCTGGCCAACGAGCCCTTGGAGGGACTTCACGATGATATTGACGTCAAAGTGGCTGAGCTGATGCTTCTCAGCCGGTCGGCGCGCCGGAGGGCAAGTTACAATCTCCACTACCTGAATGACCGGTTGAGTGACGCGGAGAAAGCTAATAAAGAGCTTCGCCAGAGTTTGGAAAACAAAGAGATTGAGCTCAAAGCTGCTTTGGAGAAGGTTAAGAAATCGCGAGATGAAGCACAAGAGGTTGCGAATAGCAACGCGGAGCTCCTGGCTGCTAGCCGGCAAAAGGACAAGGATTTGTTGGCTGCGAACAAGCGCATAGAAGAGCTGTCCACGGAGCTGGCTACCCAAGCCGAGGCTTGGCGAGAAAGCATGGGGAGGGTTAAAAATAAGATAGATACATGCTTGACCGAAGCCGGAGGTTCTGCCGGGGAACCGCTGCATGCTGAAGACGCAGCGGGTTTTGAAGGTTGGTTATGTAATGAGCTGGATGTGTTTAGCTCGTTGGTTGGGAATGCTGCAGATTTTGGTGGGTATGCCGGAGCACTGGCGATGGCTGGTACGCTTCGTCAGGCAGATTGCGAACACCTTCGCAAAATTAAGAAACCCAACCATAAGTTTCCAACCGTGGACGAGGTGCGCCAAATGAAGATCGCGGACGCCGAAGTTCGGAATTGTGCGATGCGCTTGCTTCGCCGGTTTTGGATTGCTGGCGGTGGTCGCGCTCTTGCTTTCGAGGAAGCTGCCGAGGCTACTCGTCAGGTTCGCGTTATTGGATAGACTGGTTTTTTGGCTTTGTTTCAATGATTATGGAGTTGGTGTTAACTTAGGTTTCTTTTCTCTTATTTGTGCTTACAGGCTCGGAGGGAGGCGATGCCTTCGCCGCCTGCGGCCATTGATGCTGGTGGTAGCTCCGAAGCTGTTCCTGCTCCTAGTTCTGCAGAGGTTCCACCAGTCGAGGTTGACTCTTTGGTCGCGGATGCCCCGACCACTGGCGAAGGTGTCGAGGAAGAGGTGGCCACGGAGGAGGCACCTGCTGAAGGTGTGGATGCTGCCACTGGCGGGGTTGAGACGGGCAAGCACGGGGAAGCCGAGCAGGTGTGAGAATTTAGGATTGTATGGGTGAGAAGGTTATTTTGTAATGTGTGAGGTAGGTGGAATGACTTGACGATACTTTTTAATTCTATGGTAATGCAGGTTCCTGATGGAACCGTGCTAGAAGTGTTTGATGTGACGCCCCTGACGTTAAATTATCAAGATATTTTTGTAACTGGCGAATCTTGGGCTCGTGCTAAGCTGAAACATCCCTCACTGACCTTCGAGCGTTTTTGGTGGTCGAAGGTGCGAAGGTACGATTTAAAAAATAGCAGGTCGAGCCGTTTTTGGCGCGAGGCGGACTTTACTGACCGGCAGGCCACCCGTTATTTTTTGGTGCTTCTTCGTCCTCGCAAGTTGGAATTGATGATGATATTGATGAGAACACAGCCTTGGAGTACTTGTTTGGGCGAACCGAACTAGATTTAGGTTCGGACGGATCGTTAGTGGTCCCAAAGGAGGAACCTTCGGAGGTCAGTGATGTAGGCCGTACATATATGTATCGGGCTAGGGTTTTGTCTGGGGAGCTGCCAATTGTTCCGGCAGCTCCTTTGTTGTGGGGACCCATCGTTGCGGTGGAGCCAGAGTTTGAGGAAGGTAGCGAGGGCTCTGGTGATTTGATGTTAATTGAAGGGAGCGAAGGTTCCTTGTAATTTTTGTAATTTTTCATGATTTGTTTGTCGTTGTGAAGCTATTTTGTAAATGAACGGGAACACTGAATGTTGGTTTTATGTCGCTACGATTCCTTATTCGTTATCGGATATTGACAAGGCTCGCTGGCTGTCCGGCACTGCGTTGTTTTGTTGTATGCAATGTTTAGCTCAGAAAGCGAATAGCGAGGCTCGCGTTTCGTTAAACTGAGATGTTTTAGTAAAAACAGCGACGCCCCCTTTCTTTTTAGCGAGGCTCGCGTTTCGTTGAACTGGGATGTTTTGTAAAAAACAGCGACGCCCCCTTTCTTTTTAGCGAGGCTCGCGTTTCATTAGACAGCTGTTTTGTAAAAAACAGCGACGCCCCCTTTCTTTTTAGCGAGGCTCGCGTTTCATTAGACAGCTGTTTTGTAAAAAACAGCGACGCCCCCCCTTCTTTTTAGCGAGGCTCGCGTTTCATTAGACAGCTGTTTTGTAAAAAACAGCGACGCCCCCTTTCTTTTTAGCGAGGCTCGCGTTTCATTAGACAGCTGTTTTGTAAAAACAGCGACGCCCCCTTTCTTTTTAGCGAGGCTCGCGTTTCACTATACTGAGATGTTTTTGTAAAAACAGCGACGCCCCCTTTCTTTTGCGAGGCTCGCGTCTCACTTACTGAGATGTTTTGTAAAAAACAGCGACGCCCCCCTTTCTTTAGCGAGGCTCGCGTTTCATTTAGACATCTGTTTTGTAAAAACGTGCGCCCTCCTTCTTTTTAGCGAGGCTCGCGTTTTGCGAGGGTGTTTCGACTTATTGGGCTTCTGCCTCCCCCTATCTTAGGTGGAGGTGAAGTTTGCTTCTTGCGAGCCCCTGGCGTGTTTTGCGAGGGTGTTCGACTTTTTTGGACTTCGCGCCTCCCCTTATCTTAGGTGGAGGTGAAGTTTGCTTTTGCGAGCCCCTGGCGTGTTTGCGAGGGTGCTCGACTTTTTTGGACTTCGCGCCTCCCCTTATCTTAGGTGGAGGTGAAGTTTGCTTTTGCGAGCCCCTGGCGTGTTTTGCGAGGGTGCTCGACTTTTTTGGACTTCGCGCCTCCCCTTATCTTAGGTGGAGGTGAAGTTTGCTTTTGCGAGCCCCTGGCGTGTTTGCGAGGGTGCTCGACTTTTTTGGACTTCGCGCCTCCCCTTATCTTAGGTGGAGGTGAAGTTTGCTTTGAAAAGAAAAAAGGTTGTTTTTCGAAGCAATCTTAGCGGGTTTCCATCGATTGTAGCGCTCTTTGAAAAAGAAGTGCTTTTTCGATGTTTGCTAGTAAAAGTAATAACTTGGAGATTTTACTTTTTTGGGGGTTCTAGCCTGTATTAAGGGTTTGGATACTGCCTCGTTAAAAACCTTACGCCCCTTCGTAAGGAAAAGAGTGCAGCTCCTTTTGTTTGTTACATTCATAGAAAATGGAAGAAACAACAAATTACATAATGCGAGGGCTCGCTAAGGCTCCGCTATGGGTAGTATTTGCGAAGGTCGTCGATGTTCCAGGTATGAGGCAGGATGTTTCCCTCGCTGTCAGAGAGGTGGAAAGAGCCAGGGCGATTGCATTCTGATATCAGGTATGGACCGGTCCACTTTGGCTGGAACTTCCCCGCCATGCCGGCGTTTTGTTTCCGGATGAGGACGAGGTCACCCTTCTGCAAGTCTTTGATTCTGACCTTTTTATCTCTCCATTTTTTGGTTTCTTCTTGATACTTGCGAAGGTTGTGCACTGCGTTGCATCTTGCTTCTTCGAGTAAATCTTTGTTGAGCAGCTGGCTTTTTTCTATTGGTTCGAGGGTTGTTCTCGGTGATTCGTGCTTCAGTTCTTCTGGTAGCACAGCCTCTTCCCCAAACAGGAGCTTGAAAGGTGTGAATTTGGTTGCTCTGCACTCCGAGGTGTTGTGAGACCAAGTGACCGAGGTTAGCTCTTCCGCCCATTTTCCCTTAGGCCTGCCTTGCAATTTCTTGGATATGGCTTGGAAAATTGTTGCATTAGCTCTTTCAACTAAGCCGTTGGATTGAGGGTGCCGAACTGAAGCGAAGCATAAGATTGTACCGATTTGTGCGCAGAATTCTTTGAAAACTTCGCAGTCAAACTGGGTGCCATTATCGACGGTGAGATGTTTGGGGACGCCGAATCGACAAACTATTTGTTGCCAGAAAAACTTTTTCACTGCGAGGGAGGTGATGGAAGACAATGGTCTTGTTTCAATCCACTTTGTGAAGTATTCCACGGCTACCACCGCGTAGCGAAGGTTTCCTGGAGCTGTCGGTAGTGGGCCCACGAGGTCCATTGCCCACCTTTGCAGAGGCCATGTTGGGCATATAAGCGTCGTAGGAGCCCCTGGGGCGTTTTGGTTTTTTGCTGTTAGTTGGCAACCTTCGCATTGTTTGACGATGTTTTCTGCATCCTTTAGCGCCGTTGGCCAGTAGAAACCTTGCCGGAAGGCTTTTCCAACTAATGCCCTTGGGCCGTTGTGTGAACCACAGATGCCTTCATGGATAAGCTTAAGAATGTCATTTCCTTCGACTGTGGGACGCATTTGAGCCAGGGCGAGGTTACTGAAGCTTTGTACAGAATGTTGTCCACAATCTTATACCCTCGTGCTCTTTGTTTTAGCCTGTTTTCTTCTTCTTTGGAGTCTGGTTCGTGGAGCCCCTTGATGTAGGCTATGATAGGTGCCCTCCAGTCCTCACTCTGGATTGCATTGATCAACTTGGCGTTCTTTTCGAAGGTTTCAAAAGCTGATTGGGTCGCAACTTCGTGGAAAACATCGGGCGGTAGGTGTAATTGTTGTGCTGCTGCTTTAGCTAGGCAGTCTGCTTCGCTATTTTCTGACCTTGGTATTGCCTTTACTGATATGCCGAGGAAGAAGGACTCTAACCTTCGGACATGTTGAAAGTACTTTTGCAGCTCTGGATCTTTGGCCTTGTAATTTTTCTCAATGTGCCCCGCGATGACCTGTGAGTCTGTGTAGATGACTGCCCTTCGGACTGACAGTGACCGAAGCCTTGAGAGAGCGAGTATCACAGCTTCGTATTCTGCGGAGTTGTTTGTACATTTGAAGTCAAGTCTTCTTGCGTATCTTAGCTTAGATCCGGATGGCGAGACTAGAATGGCCGAGGCCCCTGCGCCGGTTGCACCCCAGGCTCCGTCAACATACACAGTCCAAAATGGGTCTTGGTGAGGTTCATCTTTGCGAGGGTCTGGGGTCCATTCTGCTATGAAATCTGCTAGCGCCTGGGATTTGATTGTTGTTCGACCGACGAAGGTTAGGGCGTAGCTGTTGAGTTCAACTGCCCATTTAGCTATTCTTCCGACTGCCTCGTTGTTTTTGAAAATGTTCTCGAGGGGAAAAGCCGAGGGTACATGGATTTCGTATGCTTGAAAATAGTGCTTGAGCTTTCTTGATGCCATGACCACTGCGTACGCTATCTTCTCGAGCTCTGAGTAATTTCGTTTAGGCCCTTCGAGGGTTTCTGATACGTAGTAGATTGGGGCTTGCCTGGTTTTGTTGTTCTCGTGCAACTCTTTGATTAAGACTGCGCTCGCTGCGTGAGGCGAGGCTGCGACGTACAGCAGTAACAAGTCCCCTTTGCTTGGGCTGGTTAAAACAGTCAAGCTGGTGAGATACTTCTTCAAGTCTTCGAAGGCTTTCTGCTGCCGGGGTCCCCAGTTGAATGGTGCAGTGCTTCTCAAAGTTTCGAAGAAGGTAACCCTCGCTCAGCTGATCTGGAAATGAATCTGCTGAGAGCTGCTAATCGGCCTGATAAGCGCTGGGCTGCTTTTTTGGTTGTCGGGGGTTCCATGTTGATGATAGCATCAATCTTGTCGGGGTTAGCTTCAATTCCCCTTGCAGAGACGATACAACCCAGCAGTTTTCCTTCACTTACCCCGAAAACACATTTTTCGGGGTTCAGCTTTAATCCAGCGCACCGGAGGTTGCTGAACACTCTCGACAGGTCCGAAATGTGGTTTTCTTTTAACTCGCTTTGGACAACCAGGTCATCAACATAAGCGGAGACGGAGTGTTCATCTTTGAAGACCTCGGATGTCATACGAGCGAAGGTTGAACCCGCGTTTCTTAGGCCTTCTGCCATTCTCCGAAAACAAAAAGTTCCCGAAGGTGTGATGAAACTTGTTTTCTCCTCATCTTCTTCATTCATCCAAATCTGGTGGTCCCGAAAAGCAGTCGAGTAGAGATAGCATTTGGCAGCCGGCTGCTCTGTCAACCAAGGTGCTTATGTTGGGGAGGGGAAAATCATCCTTCGGGCAAGCCTTGTTCAGGCACGTGAAATCTACGCACATTCGCCATTTCTTGTTCTTTTTCTGTACTAGTACCACGTTTGAGAGCCATGTTGGGTACTTGACCGGGCGGATGACGCCTGCGTCCAAAAGCCTTTTTACCTCAGCCCTCGCTGCCTCTTTCCTTTCTTCTGACATTTTGCGAAGCTTTTGTTTGACCGGGCGATAGCCCGGCTTGATGTTTAGGCTGTGCTCTATCAGGGTTCTGTTCACTCCTCTTAAGTCTTCCGCGGACCAGGCGAAGGTGTCGGAGTTTCCTTTGAGGAAAGTGACGAGGTCGCTTTCTGATTGGGGGGCTAGGTTGGCTGAGATGAACACCTTTCTTTCGGCGTTACCCTCGAAGAGTTGCACTTGTTTGGTTTCTTCTTCCTTGGGTGACACCTTTATTTTGTCAGTGCACACCTCACCTTCGTCATTGAGGTTTGTAGCTTGAGGCTTCGACAGGTTGTGGACATTACGTTGCCCTGGTGCTACTGTTCCCTCAGCTGCCCTTGCAATGTCTTGGTCTCCATATACTGCGACCACTCCCTTCGAGCGGAAGCTTCATGCAGAGGTAAGCGGGGTGGATGACTGCGTTGAATGTGTTGGTTACCCCTCGGCCAAATATGGCATTGTACGGATAGAACATGTCGACCACGTCGAAGGTTAAATGCTCGGTTCTGCAGTTGATCTGGTCGCCGAAGGTCACGGGCAAGAAATTTTCCCGATGGCTCTCACTTGTTGACCGCCGAAGCCGTATAAAGGGTTGTCAGCAGGTTGTAGGAGGTTCCTATCAAGCTTCATGCTGTCGAAGGTTGAGGCGAACAGGATGTCTGCGGAGCTTCCTGTGTCGACCAGAATTTTAGTGACAGTCCACCCTGCTAGATTGGTCTCGATCACCATGGCGTCGGTATGAGGGTAATCTCTCAACTTCATATCACTGGAGTCGAAGGTTATGGGAATGTGGGACCAACGACCAAATTTGTGTGGTCCTTCGACGGCTACATGGTGCACCCGTCTGGCATGTTCTTTTCTCTGCCGCTTGTTGCCATGGTCTTCATTTGAACCTCCGGTGATAGCTAGTATTACACCGAAGGTTGATGTTGGGTTGTTGATGGTCGTTTGGCTCTGGGTTTCGGATTTGACAGGTTGAGGCGCTGGTAAAGCGGGTATTGGTGGTGGTGGCGGTAGAGCATTGTTGACTTGTTGGGTAGTTGGGGTTTGGGTTTGGGGGGTTGTTGGGTATGTGACTGTGTATGGTGGATTTTGGCGTTGTGGGATGGTGGTTGGCTGATAAGAGGTTTGGTTGTAGAGTGGGTGGTGTGTAGATAGGTTGTTGCGAAGGTAGGCCGTAGTTTATGGGGTATAGTGGTATGGGGGATTTGGTGGGTGGAAGTTTGGTTTCCTGGTGTGGTTGATGGTTCGGTTGTCTGCCGAAGCGGCTCTTTTGGACTCCTGGAACTCTTTCCCCTTGGCGAAGCATTCGCATTGTTTGGTGGTGTGCCCCTTTCCAAGACCACAGAAATGACAATACATTTTCGCGGGGTCTTTTTGCTGGTTCCGTTGATCTGGCGGGGTTGGCAAACCTTGGGGGTTTTGGTTGTTCGGAGGTTGAGTGCCCCGTCCTTGGTCTTCATAGTGTACTGGTTTGTTGATGGCACCGATGTTGCTTTGTTCTTGGCGAGGGTTGTTTTCTCTTGGTTGAAGCCTCGGCTGCGGCTTCTGCTGTGACCTCCGAGCATCGGACTTCGCTCTGAAGTCCATGTCTGCTCTACAGTATCTTTCCATTGTCTCGTGTAATTCCTCGATTGTGTTTGCCGGCTTCCTGGCAAATTTCGAAGAGCATGGGCCTGGGCGCAGGCCACTGACTGCAGCGAGGATGACAGCCTCGTCGGATATTCCCGGGGTTCTTGCTCTGATTTGGATGAACCTCCGCCAATAATCTTGAAGTGGTTCGCGCTCTTCTTGTTTGCAGTTGAACAACTCAATGGGGTTTGATGGGGCTGGTGTAATGCCTTTGAAGTTTGTACAGAGCCTGTCTCTGAGATTGGCCCAGGAATCCACAGTTCCGGGGCGGAGGTTGCTGTACCAGGTTTGTGCAATGTCTCGCAGGATGATGACAAAAGACTTTGCCATTGTTGATTCATCTCCGCCTGCTGCGGCAACTGCTGCTTCATAGCTCATTATGAATTGGCGAGGGTCGGAAAGCCCGTCGTAGCGGGGTAGGTTTTGTGGATTATAGCATGGTGGCCAGGGTTGGGTTTGGAGTATTTGGGAGAGTGGTGACTTTGGGTCATAGGGCATTTGGTGTTGTTGAGGTCTTCGTTGGTTGCGAAGGTTTGGCTCTCTCTCATCTGGGTAGAGTTGGCGAAAGTTTGGTGGCCTCATAGGATGTGGTTCTGGGTGAATTGGTGGTGGTGGGGGTGGTGGATGGCGACGAAGGTTGTCTTGATCCTGCTCCTCGTTCCCCTCTTGCGGCGGGGGCATTTCCTCATCATTCCACCCTTCGGCTTCGGCTTCAGCCGCAGCGAGGGATTCCTCCATTCGGCGAAGCTGTTCCCTGGCCTCGCCTGCCCTTTGTCTGATCGAGCGCAATCGGTTATGCCTCTCAAGCTGATCCAGGCGCCTCTTTTTCTCTTGCAGCTCAGCTCAAGTCTTTCGAGGGCCTCGAGGCCCAACTCCTCCTCGTCTCTCCCTCTCCTTCTCCGGAAGTGGGGGGTGCGGCTGTGTCACCACTCGGGCCTGGGGCCCGGGACTTCAGATTCTGGGGTGACATCCTCGCTCCCGAGGGTTGCACAATCTCCTCAGCAGGCGGAACCACCGTCGCCGTCTCACTGGCGACGCGTCGGTCCCTAGCTGTGGCGCTCTCCCCTCATCCCCCTGTTTCCCTGGCCATTTCGAACTCCTCCCTGTAACACCTCTGGTTTAAGCTAGCATGACATCATTTCTCATCATGCATAATCATCTCATGATCATGAAGCATTCATATGTTATTCTTTTTCTCACATAAAATGTCATTTCATGTGCTTGCTTGCTTATAAGTTGCTTTGATGAAGTGTTGCTTGTCTTGCTTTGGAGTGGTTAAGTCTTTCTAACCATCTAACCTTGTTGAGAGTCAAAATGAAGGCATGTTTATGCTGGACATTTTGCCTAATCAAGTAGTTAAACCCTAGTCAACCCTATAGAGCCTCTAAAGTCCTTTTGTTTGACTAACAAAGACCTCCTCGATAGAAGCTTTGCATGGCTGTGGGCCCTTAAGCAAAAGTGTGTAGAATTTAGTATAGAACAAAAGTTGTTTAAGGACCAACTCATGAAAATGGGTTTAGCATGGTGTTTTAGGGTCCACAAGACAGAATTGGAAGGGTTTTAGACTTGGAAATTTCCTAAGTCCTAAATCTGAAAACCAGTTCGGTCAGGCCATGTTTGGCATCGATCTGAGCCAACCCAAGCCGAACCAGTGGTCAATCTTATAACCAAAGTTGCAGTCGGTGTATAGCTCTAACCAATGGTGCAGTTGGTTTAGCGTTTGATGGAATGGTTAGTGAGTTAATCGCGTTTGAAATGGGCCGTCAGTCGGCCATTAGCCAACTGAATCGCCCGATTCAGTTTGAATCAGTCGGCTTCAGTGGCCGACCGCGCGCAGGGAAGAACGCCGCGTGGCGTTCGATTCCACCGAGCCAGCCAGCGCGCGCGGCGTGGCGAGCCTTGACCGCCCGCGCACGCCTTCCTCCTCCCAGACGCGCCCATTCTCCCTCTCTGCTTCGCCTTGCGCTCTCGCCGGCGACCGCGCGGGCGAAAAGGGGAAAGCCGCCGTCCGCCGTCGTCTCGCCGCGCATTCGCCCGCAAAAAAACGCACCGCCAACCTCGCCTTCGCTCCTGCTTCTTTCGCTGCCGTAGCCAGCTCTCTTGCTAGAAGTGCCTAGGTAAGCCGCGGGACGAGCTCCCGCCATGGCCGCCATGACCGCCGAGCTCGGTCCGCCGTGGTCGACTCCCTTTCCGTGGGTTCCAAGATGTTCTAGCTAGCGTTCGCGAGTCAGTGAGCATCCAGGAAGAGAGTAGTGAAGTCGGTTTAGCCGATTAGGGTTTGGTTGCCTCGGTCGCCGTCGCCGTCGTCCGCCATGTGTTGCCGGAGATGGCATGGCGTGGTCCCGCTGTGTCGCGAGCGAATCCGTTCGCGTTCGCCTTGCGCTAGTTGTTAGGGCCAGAGGAGTGCGAAAAGGAGTTGGTTTGGTTAGCCTCGCCGTGGTCGGAATCGGCCGGCGTGATGAGCCCGCGCCGCCGTGACCGCCATTGCCGGTGTCGTGCTCGATCCGTAGTGTCGCTAGGGTCGAGAGTGGTACCGTTCGACGCGGGTGGTTGAGTAGAGTCGTAGGTGGTGATGGTTTCGCCGGAGGAGCCGCCGTCGGCGAGCTCCGGCGAGGTCAACTCCTCCTCTGTTTTCTGTGTGTGTGACAGGTGGGGTCTCTTTGACCACGGGCCCCGGTTGTCAGCCGCTTGGGTGCAGTTGTGTCGGGTGCATGTAGCAGTTAGGGTTTAGTGTTTTTGAATATATGTTTTTCAGAAATGCTGATAATGCTTGTTTAAATCATAACTTGTGTTCTGTTAATCCAATAAATGTGAAACCAATTTTGTTAAGTTTGTTTTGATGAGATCTGTACATGAAAAATATAATATGCTCTGTTATGATAATTTTTATGTGCAGTAGTAATTAATTTATGTTTAGGCTGATATCTTGTTTAATGTATAATAAATCATGTTTTGCTCAGAAAAATATGAGATTTGTTTTGATGAACTGTGTAGGTGATGTAGAGTCACAGAAAAATTATAACTACTGTTTGGTTGTGAAATAATTTGAAGTTAACCTTTAAATTAATTAAATGCTGTTTTTTGGTATAATTTGTAGTAATTAAAATATATGGAATTTGAGTCTCATAATTTTTATAGACTGCTCTTATGCTAAAAGCTCTAAACAAAAATATGAAATTTGTTGTTTGACACTTTTTAAGATAGGGTGTAGTTCAAAGTATCTTTTCACCCTGATATTTGTCTTTTTCATACAGAATTATGTAGATATGCAATTGTCCTGAAATTTGTACAGTATGCTTTATTTCTGTTAGGAACCTACAGTAATTTTTGTAGATTTTTCTGAGACTGTTAGCTATATGTGCAGTTATAGCTTGTTTTAGTAGGTTAATTAGTTATTAAATTAAGCTTTTGTGTCTCTTTTATGTGGAAACCAGCAGAGAAAAAAATAGTCTTTTCAGTGTATGCATGTTGACTGTATTTTGCATGAGTGGTGTAGCTTCTCTCTAAATAGAATGTTGTACTCTACCGGAGAGGAAATATGCGCCTATTCGGTCAATTCAATTGCAATGCATTTTCTATGCCCATGTATCATCCATTCATTCTCGCATATGCATCATAACAGGTTCGGTAGAAGAGACAGTGATAGCAGAGGAAAACGAGGAGCAGCCCCAGGAGCAGGAACCAGGAGCTATCGGGGAAGAGTTTGAAGAAGAACTTCCGGAGTGCCCGAATCACCAACCGAGCACCTTCGAGAAAGGCAAGCCCCGGAGCATTTCTAACTACCTACAGTTTTAATTAACTTAATCTGTTATGTTTGTTGCATTAAGTATAGGAGTTGTTTGATACCGTTGATGCATCACTATTCATACCTTGTTATCTTGAAATATTATCCTTGATACCTATATAGAATCAGGTCCGAGTTATGCTTAGAATTGCTTAGACCGGTAGAAGTCGGGCAACCTTCATGTTACCCGCGAGTAATAGGTGGTTACTTGACCGATTAACCGGATATTTCCATTAAGTGGGATAACTGAGTGTTGTGGAAAATGGAGATCGGCAGATTCCTGTAGTGTATGCTACAGTATTTCTAGCCGTGTTTTATGGGAATCAGTATCTTGTAAGATAGACTTCTTGTCATGTTGAACGCATGTCCCACATTTAGCTGGAAGGATAACTCGTTCCGACCGCGAAGCCGCTCATTGTTCCAGGCCGGCTCTCAGGTCCTACGCATCAGCCGAAGCCACGGTGGAGAGTTAGTGGGACGCGGGGGCGCGAATAGTAAGACCCGGGTGATGGTGGTTAAGTCCAACTCCTTGGCAGTCGGGCTTGCCTCCGGGTGTGATGGTGGCGGTTGAAACCGCGACTCCTGGAACAATGTTGTGGTCATCTGTAGCTCACCGACGGGTGGGTGTGGTTTGTGTGGGAAATAAATCACCAGCTGGTTAGGAATCGATTATAATCGCCATCGCTCCTGGATAGTGAGCACTTGACTCGAACGCTGATCGACCTTGATACTGAAAAATGTGGAACACGAGACAGCTATCATGATACTTTTGGAAATGGTCACTCGGTCTGTTTGTTACATTTTTGGTGATCGTTGGATCACTACCATGTTTGTTATAGTGCAGTTTGCTAATCTAGTAAATAGGATAATTACCATTTAAATTGACAGCTAAAGGGCAGGAGAACTACTTAATTAACAAATGGCTTTTATGCAAAAATGTGGTCTATTACCAGCCTCCACTATATACTAGCCTTGCATACTCCTTGAGGTCAACTTATTTCTGGTTTAAGGGGGGTAAGTCTAGCTGAGTACCTTCTCGTACTCAGGGTTCTACCCTTTGTTGTTGCAGATGGCCAGGTCTTCCATGGTTATTGCATCAATTGTCTCTTTCCAGCCTCGGGTGATATCTAGGTCCCGGGCAATGACCTCTTCTGTTCGTATCTTTTGCTATGTTAAGGATGACTACTAAATGGCACTGTAATCACTAAGTGTGTGTGTGTGAATTTCGGAACAACGTTTCAAGTTAAGCTTCCGCTACTGTTTTCAAACCTGGTTTGTAATAACTAAGTTGCTACTCCGAACTATTTATGTAATCTCTGTCGTGTGACGGTCGATGCTGAATATTACGATCCTATGTTGTTGATGTTGGAAAGTTTGAAATCCTTCGTGATTTCACGGACTACCGGGTTTATAGGGGCTCAAGTGCCACAAATTTACTGCCTCGGCGGAGAATTTCGTACTTGTGCTCTTATAAATTGGTCGGTTCTGTTACAGCTGGCATCGGAGCATAATTCAGCGGGTACTGTTCATAGGACTAAAAATTTGGTAATAAAAATAATTTGGAGTCCAAAAATTATTTTCAAACATTCACAAAGTCGGTGTAGAAGGAAAAATTTTAAAAAATATATATAAGTGTGCCAGTGGTCATATCCTTTATGCCCATAGGATCTCAGGTGGCTTATTTAAGTACTAACTTGGAGGGGTCTTGCATCATACTTGATTTTCGTTTATTCTGTCGTCCATACGGCAAGGGTGAAATTGTATGGGTGCTATTCTTCGGAATGGTAATGTATGGATCAGTTGCCTCTACGCCAAGGTAAGGAAAGTTGTGAGAGCATGGTCGAACAACCGTCGACCTAGGGGAGTGTTAGTTGAGACTGAAACCTGCGTACGTCAACACACGAATGCGGGGGAAGGTACGCGGTAACGGGGGTGATACTGTTAAATGGGTGCATATACTGCTTACGTGTATACGGGGTGTACACCTAGGTGAGTATCTAGATTTAAATTTCAGCAATGCATGATTATCATACTGTGGGGCAGGGCTGAAATGGATCTTCTGCAGGTACACTAACTACGCACCGTTAGAACGAAATAGTTAACGTATGAGAGTATCGTGGTTTGCCACCGCATAGTTCTTATGTAGTAGAAAGGACGTACGGAACGTTTTCATACATATACATATCATGGCATAATGCTTTCTTTCCTTTTTGCATTACTTCCACCCTTTATGGATTCATTGCTCGAGTTGGAAGACCTATGCTTATGTTATCATGATAATCCTGCTACAGATGGGACGGACTAAGGAAACCGCACGTAAGTCAACGGGCGGCAGGGTTCCCAGACACCAGTTGGCACCTAGGTCGGAGAGGTGCAAGGCAAAGTTTCTGGATGTGTTTGGGACACCTACGTTGCTCTGGAGAGTTCTGCGTTCTGTGGGATACCCGGATGGTCGAGAGCCTCGCTACTTCTGGTCGAAAGAGCCTCTGGAAAACACCACTTTGGTGTATGTTACCGCAGTGGTGAAGCCCAGGGAAGATGGATCTGTGTGGTCCGGTTGGATGTATGAGAGCAAGGGAAGGGATCCTTGGGAAGGTGCGCAGTCAGCAGCGTTCCTCATTCTCCAGGACATCATGGAGCGGTTCCCAGAAGACCTCAGTCGAGCTCTAGCAGGAGTGTTTCCGAGGGCTGACCCGTTCAAGGATGTTTGGGTGCAGACCAAGCAGGAAGCAATTGAGGGCAGTCCTAGTGAGCTTCAGGCATGTGATGGCCCAGCAGCAAGTGCCATGTATGCGGTAATGAAGGGGTACGCGGTCATGCAACACAGCTTGTGCAGTATGACTGAGTCCTATCACCATGTCAGGGATGAGAAAAGGCAAGCTCAGCGTGAGTTTGATGAAGAAGTGGAAAAGATGCAGGAAGAGCTGAAGCAGATGACCATAGAGAAGGATCAGGTGGTTCGCAGGAATGTAGTCGCAGCTCAAGAGATCATCAGGCTGCAAGAGCAGCTAGGGCGTGAGAAATCATGCTAGCGGCGCGGAGAATCAGATGGTAAGGCTTCTTCAGCAGCGAAATCAAGCATGGGAAGAAGAGGTGGATATGAGAGTTCGTATCGTGGCCTTGGAGCAGCAGTTGGCGACATCTGAAGCCTACAACAACAACCTCCATGAGGAAGTGCATCGTCTTCACAACCAGCTTCATCCATACCATCCTCCAGGTGCAGCCGAGATGGATGGGGAGTTGGGAGTTGTTCTTGCTGATGGCGGTGATGAAGATGGAGGAATGCTCTTCGCTAATCAGGAAGAAGAAGACGAAGAAGAAGAGGAAGATGATGGAGCCGATGATGTCGAGGGTCATGTGTCAGATGCTGAGAGCGATTAGAGTTTAGGTCTCGATGTTTATCGTCGTGGTCTTGTGTATCGGTTATGTTGGATCTGTGGAACCTTTGAGTGTTGTAAGCTTAAGAACCTCGTTGCTACCTTTGATCGTTTTAAGTATCCGGCTATCGTTGTGCTTATCCGTTCGTGTCCATGCGAGTATTAAGCGCTTTTCGTATAATCTGTTTGTGATGTTATTTGTGTGGAACAACTTGTGAATGTGCCTTATTGTATGAACTATGTTCGAATACAGTACTGCAGTCATTACGCATTTTGATCTATATATATGGCATCACTCATCGATTATTGATTGGCTATGCAGATGGTGAACACTCGTCGTGGAGCCGGCAGTGCCAGTGGTGCAGATGGGAGTGGACAGGGCGAGGAAGCCAATCCTCCTCCTCCTCCTCCTTATACGGCAGAGCAGTTCTTTGCTCAGTTTTTGGGAAGTCAGCGTAGCATGGAAGCTATGCAACGCAACATGGAAGCAAATCTCCGAAACATCGCTGAGAATACCCGCAGGGCTGCAGGTCTGGGTGGTCAAGATGTTAATCAGTACAGCACGTTTAAGGACTTCTTGGACACTAGACCTCCGATCTTTAAGGAAGCAGTGGAACCCTTGGAAGCAGACGAATGGATCAACACTGTCGAACAGAAGTTCAGGTTGCTCCGTCTGACGGAATCTCTGAAGGTGGAATACGCGCTCATCAGTTGCAGGGACCAGCCGGTATATGGTGGGCACATCACCGTACCGCTTTTCCGGCAATCAACCTATAGTTTGGGAACAGTTTACAGCAGCTTTTCGGGGCCATTATATTCCTCCCGGTTTAATGGCTATGAAGGTAACAGAGTTTTTGAGTTTGACTCAGGGTACCAAAACAATGGCTGAATATCTTCATGCTTTCAACAATCTTGCTCGTTATGCGCCTGAGTATGTCAACACCGATGCAAAGAAGATTGCTTGTATGAAGAGGGGCCTAAGTCCAAAGCTCCTAAAGTCGATGGGAAACTCTTCCAGAACCCAGTTCAATGACTTCGTCAGTGACTGTTTGACTCAAGAAAACACACAACAATCTCTATAGTGCATCTAAAGCCCGCAAGCGAACTTTTGATACAGGAGCACAGCAGAACAGAAATCAAGTGGCGAATCGTCCTCAGTTTCATGTAGCAGCACGGGGAGCACGGTTCAAGCCTCCTCAGCGTCGTTTTCAGGGAAATCAGCAGCAAGCTAAGGTCCAGAAAGTGGCAAAAGGTCAGACATCGCAGTACAAAGCAGGACAGGGAAATCAGAACTTCGCAGGCAGCTACGTCAAGGGGCCATGTTACAACTGTGGCAAAGAAGGGCATCTGTCCAGGACATGTCCTAGCCCAAGAAAGAAGACCAATCCAGTGCAAGCTCGTGTGCATCATACCTCTTTGGAAGGCATCTCAGAGGGTGAGCCTGTAACAGCTGGTATGTTCTCTATCAACAATATCTCTGCAGTTGTTTTGTTTGATTCTGGTTCATCCCATTCTTTTGTAAGTCAAGCATTTGCACTTAAGCATAATCAGGAAATGGTAACAATGGATTTTGGGTTTCGAATAAATTCAGCTAGTGCAAGTGTGTTGTCTAATCAAGTGGTATGTGGAGCTACTCTTAGTTTGGAAGGTAAGCGGTATCGAGTAAGCCTAGTAGTCATGCCAGGTCTATCCTTGGATGTTATCCTCGGAATGGACTGGATGAAAAAGTGGGAAGTGGTCTTAGATACCGGAAGAAGGATAATCTCTTTGAAGGACCCCGAGGAAAACAAAAGATTCCAAGTGTTTCTTCCTGACCGTCTTAATCTCAGTGCTATGAGTTGTGCAGTGCAAGTGGCAGATCTTCAGGAAATCCCTGTAGTATGTGAGTTTCCAGATGTGTTTCCAGATGAGTTACCTGGTTTACCTCCGGATAGGGATGTGGAGTTTGCAATAGAGTTGATACCTGGAACAGCACCTATATCCAGAAGACCGTATCGTATGCCTCCTAATGAGTTAGCGGAGTTGAAGGTTCAGTTGAAAGAGTTGTTGGATAAGGGTTTGATTCAACCAAGTTCATCCGAGTGGGGATGTCCGGCGCTCTTCGTGAAAAAGAAGGATAAAAGTCTGCGTATGTGTGTGGATTACAGGCCTTTGAATGCAGTAACAGTCAAGAATAAGTATCCTTTACCTCGGATTGATATCCTCTTTGATCAGTTGACGAGAGCTAGAGTGTTTTCCAAGATAGACTTAAGATCAGGGTACCATCAGATCAAGATCAGACCTAAGGATATACCTAAAACGGCTTTTTCCACTAGGTACGGGTTGTATGAGTATCTTGTCATGTCGTTTGGCTTGACAAATGCTCCTGCATACTTTATGTATCTAATGAATTCTGTGTTTATGCCTGAGTTGGATCGGTTTGTGATAGTCTTTTTGGATGATATCTTGATATATTCGGAGAACGAAGAAGATCATGCGGAACACTTGAGGATAGTTCTAACAAGGCTTCGAGAGCATAAGTTATATGCTAAGTTCAGTAAGTGTGAGTTCTGGTTGAAGAAAGTTCATTTTCTTGGTCATGTGTTATCGGAAGATGGAATCTCAGTGGATCCTGGAAAGGTACAAGAGGTTATGGATTGGAAGGCACCAACCACCGTCACGGAAGTCAGAAGTTTTCTAGGTTTGGCTGGTTACTATCGTCGCTTCATTCCGGATTTCTCCAAGATCGCAAAACCGATGACCTCGTTGTTGCAAAAAGATATGAAGTTTGTCTGGACAGAGGAGTGTGAAGCAGCTTTCCGAATTTTAAGAGAACTGCTGACCACTGCCCCTGTTTTGGCTCAACCGGATATAGAGAAACCTTTTGATGTGTTTTGTGACGCATCCAAGATAGGTTTGGGCTGTGTGCTAATGCAAGATGGACGCGTGATAGCGTATGCCTCAAGACAGTTAAGGAAACATGAGGTTAACTACCCTACACATGATTTGGAATTAGCGGCAGTAGTGCATGCTCTAAAGCTATGGAGACACTACTTGTTGGGAAATGTGTGCAACATCTATACCGATCACAAAAGTCTGAAGTATATCTTCACTCAACCTGAGTTGAACATGAGACAGCGAAGATGGCTGGAGCTGATAAAGGACTATAACTTGCAAGTCACTATCACCCAGGAAAGGCCAATGTGGTTGCAGATGCTTTAAGTCGGAAATCGCACAGTGTTGTGGTGCAACCGTTGTTTGAAGAAAAGTTTAACCTGATACATCCAGAAGTTTTGTTCAACATTCAGTTAGGTTGCTCGCTAGAGAGTCAGATCATGGAAGCTCAGAAGTCAGATAAAGGAGTTGCTCATATCAAGCGAAAGATGTTAAAAGATCCTTTAACTTCTTTTAAGTTGGATGAACAAGGAGTGTTATGGTTCAGGGATCGTCTTGTCGTGCCAAAGAACAAAGATCTCAAGGATAAAATCTTAGATGAGGCCCACTTATCTAAGTTATCTCTTCACCCAGGAAGCAGTAAGATGTATCATGACCTACAATCTCGTTTTTGGTGGACCAAGATGAAGAAAGAGATAGCAGCCTATGTTGCAAGGTGTGATACTTGTTGCAGAGTTAAGGCAGTGCATATGAAACCTGCAGGGTTGTTACAACCGTTATCTGTGCCTGTTTGGAAATGGGAAGACATCAGTATGGATTTCATAACCGGATTACCCACCTCAGAAAAAGGAAATAATTCTATTTGGGTAATAGTGGATCGTTTGACCAAATCTGCTCACTTTATTCCAGTCAAAACCGGATATCGACCGCCTCGGTATGCAGATATCTACATCAAAGAGATTGTGCGTTTGCATGGAATACCAAAGACAATTGTTTCAGATCGTGGATCTCAGTTCACCGCGCACTTTTGGCAGCAGTTACATAAAGGTTTGGGAACGAAGTTGATTCACAGTACAGCTTATCATCCTCAGACCGCAGGTCAAACCGAAAGAGTGAATCAAGTGCTTGAAGATATGCTCAGAGCTTGTGTGTTATCCTCCAAAGGATCATGGGAATCATGGCTACCGTTAGCAGAGTTCTCGTACAATAATAGCTATCAAGAGAGTATCAAGATGGCACCATTTGAAGCTTTATATGGACGTAAGTGTGTGACTCCGTTAAACTGGATAGAACCAGGGGAAAGGAGATATTTTGGAATAGACTTCGTGGCAGAAGCCGAGAAAAAGGTCCAGATCATCCATCAACACTTACAAGCAGCACAATCCCGACAGAAAAGTTATGCCGATAAAAGAAGAAGGCCGTTGGAGTTTAAGAAGGGAGATCATGTTTACCTAAAAGTAACTCCGATGAGGGGGGTACAAAGGTTCGGCATTAAAAGGAAGTTAGCTCCGAGATATGTTGGACCATATCGTATCTTGAAAAGAAAGGGAGAAGTATCTTATCAACTCCAGTTACCCGAAGCTATGAGTTCGATCTTTCCAGTTTTTCATGTTTCACAGTTAAAGAAGTGTCTACGTGTACCGGAAGAAAGAATAGAACCTCAGGAGTTGAAGCTAGCATCAGACCTCACATATCAAGAGCAACCCGTGCGAGTTTTGGACAGCAAAGAAAGAGTAACTCGCAATCGCTTAGTAAAGGTGTATAAAGTTCTATGGAGTCGTCATGATGACGGAGATGCAACCTGGGAAACGGAAGACTATCTCCAGAAAGTTTATCCATCGTTCCATAAGCAATGGTCAGTAAATCTCGGGACGAGATTTCTTTAAGGGGGGAAGGGCTGTAACACCTCTGGTGTTAAGCTAGCATGACATCATTTCTCATCATGCATAATCATCTCATGATCATGAAGCATTCATATGTTATTCTTTTTCTCACATAAAATGTCATTTCATGTGCTTGCTTGCTTATAAGTTGCTTTGATGAAGTGTTGCTTGTCTTGCTTTGGAGTGGTTAAGTCTTTCTAACCATCTAACCTTGTTGAGGGTCAAAATGAAGGCATGTTTATGCTGGTCATTTTGCCTAATCAAGTAGTTAAACCCTAGTCAACCCTATAGAGCCTCTAAAGTCCTTTTGTTTGACTAACAAAGACCTCCTTGATAGAAGCTTTGCATGGCTGTGGGCCCTTAAGCAAAAGTGTGTAGAATTTAGTATAGAACAAAAGTTGTTTAAGGACCAACTCATGAAAATGGGTTTAGCATGGTGTTTTAGGGTCCACAAGACAGAATTGGAAGGGTTTTAGACTTGGAAATTTTCCTAAGTCCTAAATCTGAAAACCAGTTCGGTCAGGCCATGTTTGGCATCGATCTGAGCCCAACCCAAGCCGAACCAGTGGTCAATCTTATAACCAAAGTTGCAGTCGGTGTATAGCTCTAACCAATGGTGCAGTTGGTTTAGCGTTTGATGGAATGGTTAGTGAGTTAATCGCGTTTGGAAATGGGCCGTCAGTCGGCCATTAGCCAACTGAATCGCCCGATTCAGTTTGAATCAGTCGGCTTCAGTGGCCGACCGCGCGCAGGGGAAGAACGCCGCGTGGCGTTCGATTCCCGGCCGAAGCCAGCCAGCGCGCGCGGCGTGGCGAGCCTTGACCGCCGCGCACGCCTTCCTCCTCCCAGACGCGCCCATTCTCCCTCTCTGCTTCGCCTTGCGCTCTCGCCGGCGACCGTGCGGGCGAAAAGGGGAAAGCCGCCGTCCGCCGTCGTCTCGCCGCGCATTCGTCCGCAAAACGCACCGCCAACCTCGCCTTCGCCTCCTGCTTCGTCGTGCCGTAGCCAGCTCTTGCTAGAAGTGCCTAGGAAGCCGCGGGACGAGCTCCCGCCATGGCCGCCATGACCGCCGAGCTCGGTCCGCCGTGGTCGACTCCCTTTCCGTGGGTTCCACGATGTTCTAGCTAGCGTTCGCGAGTCAGTGAGCATCCAGGAGAGAGTAGGAGTCGGTTTAGCCGATTAGGGTTTGGTCGCCTCGGCACGTCGTCGTCCGCCGTCCGCCATGCGCGCCGGCGATGGCATGCTCGTGTCCCCGCTGTGTCGCGAGCGAATCCTTCGCTCTTTCGCCTTGCGCTGGAGTTGTTAGGGCGAGAGGAGTGCAAAGAAGAGTTTGTTTGGCTTGCGTGGTCGGAATCGGCCGGCGTGATGAGCCCGCGCCGCCGTGACCGCCATTGCCGATGTCGTGCTCGATCCGTAGTGTCGCTAGGGTCGAGAGTGGTACCGTTCGACGCGGGTGGTTGAGTAGAGTCGGTAGGTGGTGATGGTTTCGCCGGAGGAGCCGCCGTCGGCGAGCTCCGGCGAGGTCAACTCCTCCTCTGTTTTTCTGTGTGTGACAGGTGGGGTCTCTTTGACCACGGGCCCCGGTTGTCAGCCGCTTGGGTGCAGTTGTGTCGGGTGCATGTAGCAGTTAGGGTTTAGTGTTTTTGAATATATGTTTTTCAGAAATGCTGATAATGCTTGTTTAAATCATAACTTGTGTTCTGTTAATCCAATAAATGTGAAACCAATTTTGTTAAGTTTGTTTTGATGAGATCTGTACATGAAAAATATAATATGCTCTGTTATGATAATTTTTATGTGCAGTAGTAATTAATTATGTTTAGGCTGATATCTTGTTTAATGTATAATAAATCATGTTTTGCTCAGAAAAATATGAGATTTGTTTTGATGAACTGTGTAGGTGATGTAGAGTCACAGAAAAATTATAACTACTGTTTGGTTGTGAAATAATTTGAAGTTAACCTTTAAATTAATTAAATGTTGTTTTTTTGGTATAATTTGTAGTAATTAAAATATATGGAATTGAGTCTCATAATTTTTATAGACTGCTCTTATGCTAAAAAGCTCTAAACAAAAATATGAAATTTGTTGTTTGACACTTTTTAAGATAGGGTGTAGTTCAAAGTATCTTTTCACCCTGATATTTGTCTTTTTCGTACAGAATTATGTAGATATGCAATTGTCCTGAAATTTGTACAGTATGCTTTATTTTCTGTTAGGAACCTACAGTAATTTTTATAGATTTTTCTGAGACTGTTAGCTACATGTTGCTGTTATAGGTTGTTTCAATAGGTTAATTGAGTTATTTAAATTAAGCTTTTGTGTCTCTTTTATGTGGAAACCAGCAGAGGTAAAAATAGTCTTTTCAGTGTATGCATGTTGACTGTATTTTGCATGAGTGGTGTAGCTTCTCTCTAAATAGAATGTTGTACTCTACCGGAGAGGAAATATGCGCCTATTCGGTCAATTCAATTGCAATGCATTTTCTATGCCCATGTATCGTCCATTCATTCTCGCATATGCATCATAACAGGTTCGGTAGAAGAGACAATGATAGCAGAGGAAAACGAGGAGCAGCCCAGGAGCAGGAACCAGGAGCTATCGGGGAAGAGTTTGAAGAAGAACTTCCGGAGTGCCCGAATCACCAACCGAGCACCTTCGAGAAAGGCAAGCCCCGGAGCATTTCTAACTACCTACAGTTTTAATTAACTTAATCTGTTATGTTTGTTGCATTAAGTATAGGAGTTGTTTGATACCGTTGATGCATCACTATTCATACCTTGTTATCTTGAAATATTATCCTTGATACCTATATAGAATCAGGTCCGAGTTATGCTTAGAATTGCTTAGACCGGTAGAAGTCGGGCAACCTTCATGTTACCCGCGAGTAATAGGTGGTTACTTGACCGATTAACCGGATATTTCCATTAAGTGGGATAACTGAGTGTTGTGGAAAATGGAGATCGGCAGATTCCTGTAGTGTATGCTACAGTATTTCTAGCCGTGTTTTATGGGAATCAGTATCTTGTAAGATAGACTTCTTGTCATGTTGAACGCATGTCCCACATTTAGCTGGAAGGATAACTCGTTCCGACCGCGAAGCCGCTCATTGTTCCAGGCCGGCTCTCAGGTCCTACGCATCAGCCGAAGCCACGGTGGAGAGTTAGTGGGACGCGGGGGCGCGAATAGTAAGGGCGCGAATAGTAAGACCCGGGTGATGGTGGTTAAGTCCAACTCCTTGGCAGTCGGGCTTTGTAACACCTCTGGTGTTTAGTATGTAATTAACTTGACATATCATCATTATCATCTTAAAGCATCTTGATCATGATTCATGTGTATGAATTTTGTGGCTAAGTGTATCACATTTTATGTGAATTCCCCTCTATTGCAAAAACCCTAATTAGCCCACTTCTCTCTACTAGGGCAAAATGGTAATTTCACCTGTGCCTAGCTTTGTGTGATTCTTGTTCAGTTGGGTGTCTTGAGTTTTGTTGTGTGGCCAAAGTTCAAAATCAGAATTTGATTTCAAATCCATTTGCAAAACCTGATTTCCAATCCTGGATTTTTATCCCTCTTTTTGTAATTAAAAATTATTCAAATTTGGGTTGGTCCAAAAAGCAAAGTTGTAGATCTGTCAAAGAGAAACAACTTGGTATTTATAAATTTTCAAGTTGCAGTACAAAGTTTTGAGTTATTTCAAATTCAATCAACTCCAGTTTTTGTCCCCTTTTCAGTTTTCAAATGAGTTCAAAACTAATGAGTTTCTGGAAAGTGTATAATAGAAAAGTTGTAGGTTTTGATAAAAGGAACAACTTTCATGTTTACAGATTTTCAAGTTTCAGTTTGAAATCCAGAGTAATTTTGATTTGAATCAAGTTTGAAAAAGTGTCCCCTTTACTGTTTTCAAATTTGTTCAAAACTATTTGGAATTTGAAAAGGTCATATTGACAAAGTTGTAGATCTCTTTTTTCTGAACAACTTTGATGTTTTGAGTTTTTGTTGCCCAGTTCAAATTTTGGGGCATTTGCAAATTTCTGAAACTAGCCAAAAGTCAAACCCTAGACCTACCTACTGTTCTTCTTCCTCGCGTAGGGGGGGGGGCCCGGCCATGGCCGCCTCGCCGGCGCCGCGTGCGCCCGCGCCTGGCAGCCACTCGCCTGCTCCCGACCTGCCGCCGCTGTCCCCTTGTTCCCTCCGCGCTCGCACGCGAGCGCTGACCTCCTCTCCCGTCCCCACAGTGCCCAGCAAGTCGCCGCCGCGTATTCGCCGCCGGCGAGCACAACGCCCGGGTCCTGCGTGCCAAACCGCTGACCCTCGGCCTCGCAATCGATTGCGCACGCTTCGGCCAAGCCTATCCGCCCGCGCGCGCTCCTTATCCGTCCCTGGCCGCGGCTATAAAAGGACCCGCCGGATGGCCGGAGTTCTCACCCACCTCCGCCACCGTCGCCAGACCAGTCCAGAGCCTCCCTCGCTCAACCATCTAGCCCAGAAGCTCCGCCTTGAGCTCGTGAAGCTTTCTCACCCCTCAATTTTACCTCTACCATCCCCAATCGCCCGGCGTAACCCCGACTTCCCCAACGCCGGCGAAACACCGGTGAGCTCGGGTTCGAGAAATTCTCTCTCCCCGGCCATGATCATCCTTCCCCGACCTCTGTTTCTTCTTCCTCGCATCCTTGCGATTCTAACCATGCCTTGGTGATCTCGTATGGTGCTCAGGATCGCCGGAACGCCGTCGCGACGCGGTTCTGCCCGCCGACGACCCCCCGCTCCGTCGACCTCCTAGCTCCGGTCATCCCCTCGCCTCGCCACCGCGCGTCATCGACTGCCGTGAGCTCCTGAACCTCTCCATGTCCTTGGTTTCGGCCGCGAGCCCCTGCCGTGGCCGGAACACCATCTCGCCGCCGTCGGGTGACCGCCGGCGGGAGGAAGACGAAGCACAGTGTCGTTTTCCTTTTTTTCTTCATACATGTGAATAGTGTTCAGATTTCATCTTTTTGTGTGATTTTCGGTGTGCATCCATAAATTCTGAAATTTTTGTGGTAGACTCTTTATGCTCTGAAGTATTTATAAAATATGAAACTTGAGTTTTGTGCAAAAATTTGAAAGTGAAAAATTCCCTTTTAATTGAAAAATGAAGGCTTTGGTATTTTTGGAGTGTGTTCTATAGCTCCAAAAATCTTGAGATAAAATTTGCAAGATAGTTATGTCATGATGAGTCTCTGATAAATTTTGAAGTCATTTGGAGCAAGTTGATTTTTGAGCATTTATTTTAATTAAGGAATAGTGCCTTTTGTTAATTAAATGTCTAGATTTAATTGAGCACCTTAATGACCTCCAAAAATTATGAAATTTTTTGCCATATACTTGTACCCTAATGAACTTATGGGATTAATTTGGTAATTTTTGGAGCACCTTCATAAAATGACCTTTTTAAATATTAAGAAAAATAGAAAAGGTGATTAGGGTTAGCGTTGAATGCCCTGTGATGTGACTTTGGGATTGCTTGATGTTCATAGACACCTACCCTTGGTCTATGATGTTTGTGATGCCTTGCTATGTCTATACTTAGACTTAATAAAAGTTCTTAAATAAACTTGTTTAAAATTGTTAATAATGGATAAGAAATCTTTTGTCCACTTTAACCACCCTTCATACCTTGCAAGGCTATACTCTAGTGTTATCCTATGCACTTTGTTCATACTAGCATCCTCATGAGCATTCATCATTGCATCCGTATAGTTGACGAAGAAGGCCTGAAGTAGGTAGCCACCGAAGGATCTGTCCCCGAGGCAACCCCGAGCTCCGACACCTATACCTACCCCGAGTCTGCTCTTTTTGCCATCCAAGGCAAGCCCCGGTGCATTTAACCCTACCTTGCTTTTATAAATGTTTTCTTTAAATGTTTGAGTTAAATTATTGCATTAGGTTGATAGGAGTTGAGTGAAATCCTATCTGATGCATTATCTACCTGACCAATGATACACCCGATACCCGCTTTTCAAAAACTATTTGCGAAATGCTTAGTAATGCTATATGATAGATTTGCAATAAAAATGCCAATCTCAAAAGTGTATCACTTAAGAATATTTATGGGAATTTCTGGTTACTCCCACCTATGGCTAAGTATCTGATCCGTACCTAGTCATGGGAAGGAGAGGTTGTCCTGCGTACGGTGCCGTCATGTTGTAGTCCGGGACTCAACAGTTGACACCGACCGGGACAGGGTTGAAACTGACAGGACCTGTACTCTTGGGTTAGAGTCCCGAGGTGCTTGTCGCTGGCTGGAAAATTTAGGGACCACCTGTATGGGGGCCTGCTGACTAAGACTTGCAACTATTCACATACTACGGAAAGCTTCGGCTCCCGAGGAATCCTTTATTGGACCGACAACCGCGCACTGGGAGTGGAGAGATGGCGGAAGTAGCATGTACCCACGTGGTTAAAGTCCCGGATTGGAGTGGTGTACTGTACTTCCGGGTGGCGTAGGACCGGGCCCAATCTTGGAGGAATCGTGGTAGACGAGTTGGGCATATGCAAGCTTGGGTGCTACATATGCAGTGTGGATAGGGACCCTCAGCTGAGTATTATTATCCGGATTAACGCTGCACCTCGGTTATGGAGACTTAGTCACTGACTGTCAACAGGGAGTGGTTCTCAACTAGGTCTATTTGGAAAGTAAAATGAATCAAGGATTATGGGGAAACAAGGGAATATCTGAGTCTTTTCAAATAAGGAACAAAGTTTTGAAAAATGCTTTTCTGCAAATACTTGAACTTGCTTAAGCCTTACTTGACTACCCTGAACCTGCATTCCTGAGTCTTCTCCCTTTTCTTTAGACGGGTAAGTCTTGTGAGTACCTTTGTACTCAGGGTTCTTCTACCCATGTTGCGGTATGGCAGATCCTTAGTATGCCTTGGACCCTGCTGTGTGACTGTTGTTCAGGAAGAGGCCGATGAGGCCGATGAGTGATTATTCACCCTCGGGCTGGGTGAAGTATCTTTATCTTTTAGTTGTTGTCATATGCTACCCTGCCACTCTATCTATTCGAACTATGGTCTGTAATAACTTCACTTTAATTTTATGTTGAACCCTGGTTTGTAAAACTATTGTTATCTAAGTCTTCCGCTATTTACTCCGATGTTATTTGTCAAAATGTTCAAGAGATTGTAACTGAATTGTGAGATGATCCTGCGGACATCGGGCACTGATGTAGCCCGTGGCGAACCCGGTCTTATCTCTTGGCTGTACGAATCGACTGTCAGTGTTGACAGTGATCAGTGGGCCATGGGATTAGGGCCGTTACGTCACAGAGTGGTATCGAGCACTCACTACGACGTTGCAATCTTTTTGCGAAAATTTCAAAGGTTTTTTAAGTCCAAAAACTAAACTTGACTATGTTGAGTCCAAATTGCTTCTCTCATCTCATCTGTCTTTGGCAACTAGTAGCAAGACAACTTGTATAAGCCCTATGTACCTTACCTTAATAGTTGCATTGCCTTGTTCCGTAGGAACGAATCATGCATCATGTCATAATCACTTAAGATAATAACTTCCTCTCTAAGTCTGTTGGGTTAGTATGTGCTTTACCTTTTTCTTGCTAGCCTTCTCACCTATAACCTCTTGTCCAGATATGGTCATCGTCAAGCGGACTGCTCGCAAGTCGCTGACCGATGGTGTGCCGCGTCCCCAGCTGGCGCCACGCACCGGAGAAGAGACTGGAGAATCCTCCAACGGACGTCGCTTTCCCCGCCGCAACCCGCAAGCGCGAAAGGAGGAGATCAAGAATCTAAAGCTGAAATGGAGAACATGGAGCATGAACTTCTATCTTTCCCGCATGGAGTTTTATGAGGCACGAGCTTCCCTGGAGCAGGCCAATCGGAACAACGGTTCGCGCTATCGAGCAGCGCAATGATGTTTGGACCCGCGAAGATGTCACCAGAGCCCAGCTCCATGGACTGCAGCAGTACACTGCCCAGGTTGAGCAGTACAATGATATGCTTCATGAGGAGGTACATCACTATACAACCATCATCAAACTTCACCCGTGATTCCACCTGTTGCTGAGGATCCAAAAGATGGAGTCATGGAGGAACCTGAAGTAAACATAGCCAGACCGGAATGAGGAGTGGGAACCTGCTGAAGATGTTCACGTTGAAGACGAGGATTAGGAGGAAGAGCCTGAACTCATCATCGAAGATGAAGATGACGATGAGAGATGATCATCATCGATGACGATAGATTCGTTGTGTCTGTACCATCTGCTTACCTAAAACCTTAGACTAGGTTTGGGGGCGTTAGTCTATCTGTTGCCAAGTCTGGCATGTATCTTTCTTTTCCCTTATCAGTCTGTGTCATCTTTATCAAGCCAGCTATCTTTGTATCAATGAAGCTATCAATCAAGTCGTTTCAGAACCTTTGTCCATATATGCTGAGTTCCGAGTTCTTTATACAGATGCCTGTGACACCCCGCACTGGAGCCGGAAAGTTCCGGAGGTGCCAACCTTCCAAACCCTCCACCAGTTCCTGCTACCTGGCAGATTCCATTGCAGCCTTGGCCGCCGCTGCCAACCTGATGGCCCAGAACCAAGGGCAGCAGAACACGGCAACCGTGGTCGTCGCAACAACCAAGAACACCTACGTGGACTTCACTGAAACCCGACCACCGGTCTTCACGAAGGCCGATGAACCTCTCGAGGCTGACGATTGGTTGCGCACCATGGAACAGAAGTTTCAGTCTTTTAACAACTGCACAGAGATCCGAAGCCTCGGTCGCTTCTCAGCAGCTCCTTGGTCCCGCAAGTGCCTGGTACGCGAACCTGTTGGCTGCCCAGCCTGAAGGTCACCATGACCTGGAAGAGTTCCGCACCGCTTTCCGTGCACCCCACATCCCATCAGGTCTGATGAAGATGAAGCTTGATCAGTTCCTAGCCTGCAACAGAAAGATTCCACCGTTTATGCAGTACGTGGGGACAGTTCAACCACCTGAGCCAATATGCCTCCGACTATGTCAACACAGAGGAAAAGAAGCGAGATTGTTTCCTTAGGGTCTGCACCCTCTAAGATTCGCAGAGGTCTATCCAACAACCTAAACGGATCCTATCATGATATCGTTGACCGTGCTGTCGCTTTCGAGGAAGTAATCGCTAGTATCAGGAGGAGAAGAAGAAGAAGAAGGCTGGGTCTAGCAGCTTCTCCAGCAACCATAAGCGCCCAAGATCATCTATCACCCCAGCCACCACCAAAACCGGCCCATACCCTCATCAGCACGTGGTCGTTCGTACCGCGCCACCACTCATAATGCCAACCACAAAGTGCCACTCACCGAACGCCCCAGGTGTTCGTGTTACCACCCACAACAAACAGCTTACAACCATCCATGCTACAATGTGGCCAAGTTGGTCACTGGTCTCGCGAGTGCCCAAAACCAAAGAAGATGCCCAGCATGCACAGAAAGGCCCTGGAGGATCACAGCAGCGCACCGTGCACCGCAGCAGCACGTCCAGAAGGGCAAGTTGTCCCAGAAGCACGGGCAAATCTACTTCACCACCGTCAGTAACATCCCAGAAGGAGAGCCCGTCATGCTCGGTAGGTTCCCTGTTGCCAATCATCCTGCAGTCGTCTTGTTCGATTCTGGTGCATCGCATTCCTTCATCAGTCGCACTTTTGTCATCAAGCATGAGTTACCCATGGGGGAGTTAAAAGAAAGTTTTTGCATACTTTCGCCTGGAGGGCGGATAAATACTAAGGAAGTGGTCCGCAGTATACCAGTAATGTTGGGGGAACATGTCTTTCCTACCACCATGATAGTACTGCGCAATCAAGAGATAGATGTCATCTTAGGCATGAATTGGATGTGTCAGTATAAAGCCATGATAGACATCTTGAATAGAGTTGTGAGAGTGGATATTCCTAACAACACCTCCAAACTCCTTCTCCAACTTCCTATGCCTCAAAAACCAGCAACCACCCAGTTGAATACCGTCTGTGTTCCGGAAGTCAGGGATATTCCCGTGGTCTGTGAGTTCCCTGATGTCTTCCCAGAAGATCTACCTGGTCTGCCTCCCGACCGTGATGTTGAGTTTGCCATAGAGCTAAAGCCCGGGACTGCTCCTATATCCCGTAGAGCTTATCGAATGCCTCCCAGAGAGTTGGCAGAGCTGAAGATCCAATTGCAAGAGCTTTTGGATAAGGGTCTCATTCGCCCAAGTTCATCTCCTTGGGGCTGTCCTGCTATCTTTGTGAAGAAGAAGGACAAAAGTCTTCGTCTGTGCGTTTACTATCGTCCACTCAATGAGGTCACCATCAAGAATAAATATCCCTTGCCTCGCATTGACCTTCTTTTTGACCAGTTATCTGGAGCCAGAGTGTTCTCCAAAATTGATCTCAGATCTGGCTATCACCAAATAAAAATCCGTCCAGAAGACATTCCTAAAACAACTTTCACCACCAGATACGGTCTATATGAGTATTTGGTCATGTCCTTTGGCTTGACCAATGCCCCCGCTCATTTCATGTATCTCATGAACTCTGTGTTCATGCCAGAGCTCGATAAATTTGTAGTCGTGTTCATTGACGACATCCTTGTCTATTCAAGAACTCCTGAAGATCACGCCAAGCATCTTCGAATCGTTCTCTCTCGTCTCAGAGATCACCAGCTGTATGCCAAGTTCAGTAAATGTGAATTCTGGCTGGATCGAATTCAATTCCTTGGTCATGTCCTGTCCGCTGAAGGTGTGTCAGTTGACCCTGGAAAAGTGGCAGATATCTTGGATTGGAAGCCACCTACCACTGTCCGCGAAGTTCGCAGCTTCATGGGAATGGCTGGATACTATCGTCGTTTCATTCCAGATTTCTCCAGAGTCGCCAAGCCTATCACAGAGTTGTTGAAGAATTCCGTGGAATTCGTTTGGTCACCAGCCTGTGAGCAAGCCTTTCAAGCCTTGAAGAAACTGCTAACTACATCACCAGTCCTAGCTCAACCAGATATCGAGAAACCCTTCGATGTGTACTGTGATGCATCTGGTACTGGTTTGGGCTGTGTTTTGATGCAAGAAGGACGAGTAATCGCTTATGCCTCACGACAGCTTAAGCGACATGAGGAAAACTACCCAACCCATGATCTTGAGCTAGCAGCAGTCGTGCATGCCTTGAAGATTTGGCGTCACTATCTGTTGGGCAGCACCTGTAATATGTATACGGATCACAAGAGCCTAAAGTATATCTTCACTCAAGAAGAATTGAATATGAGGCAGAGAAGATGGCTTGAGTTGATTAAAGATTATGATCTCGAAGTACATTACCATCCTGGTAAGGCAAATGTAGTTGCCGATGCCCTCAATCGCAAGTCATACTGCAACTGTCTGACGACGAAGCCCTATGATTTTTCCTTGTGCCATGATCTTGAAAGGATGGGTATCGAAATGATTCCGCAAGGAAGCCTGAACAATGTCAGCATAGAAACATCCATCAAGGATCAAGTCATTGCTGCTCAGAAGGATAACCCTGGAATCAAGCACATCATCGAAAAGGTCCAGACCGGAAAGGCTGATTGTTTCAGGATCGATGATATAGGAGTTGTTTGGTTCAAGAACCGTCTAGTGGTTCCCAAGGTGCCTGAATTGAGACAGTTAATCCTTGATGAAGCACACTTGACCAGATTCTCTATTCACCCCGGCAGCAACAAGATGTACCAAGACTTAAAGCAGAGATTCTGGTGGACTAAAATGAAGATTGAGATTGCCCGGTATGTCGCTCAGCGTGATACCTGCCAAAGAGTCAAGGCAGTACACATGAAGCCTGGAGGAGAATTGCAACCTTTGTCAGTACCCGCTTGGAAATGGGACGACATTAGTATGGATTTTGTCAATGGACTACCCAAGACCCAGAAAGGTTTTGATTCCATTTGGGTGATCGTGGATCGTCTCACTAAGCAAGCTCACTTTCTGTCAGTGAAGACCAGTTACACCGTCCCCATGTATGCCGCCTTGTACAAGAACCACATAGTGAAACTTCATGGCATACCCAAGACCATTGTCTCTGACCGTGGTACCCAGTTTGTCGCTAAGTTTTGGAAAGCGTTCCATACCTCACTTGGAACCAAGCTCTTGCATAGTATGGCATATCATCCGCAAACTGATGGACAAACTGAGCGAGTCAACCAAGTGCTGGAGGACATGTTGAGAGCCTGTGTTCTCACCTTCGCAGATACTTGGGATGACTGTTTGTCTTTGGCAGAGTTCTCTTATAATAACAGTTACCAAGAGAGCATCAAAATGGCACCCTTTGAAGCACTGTACGGTCGTCGTTGTCGTACACCCCTCAGTTGGTCTGAACCCGGAGAAAGGGAATTCTTTGGAGTTGACCTGGTCAAAGATATGGAAGAGAAAGTCAAGCAAATACAGGAGAATATGAAGATTGCCCAATCTCGACAGAAGAGCTACGCTGACAAGAGACGTCGACCTCTGAAGTTTCAAGTTGGAGATTATGTATATCTCAAGGTCTCACCAACCAAAGGAGTCACTCGTTTTGGAGTCAAAGGAAAGTTAGCACCCCGCTACATTGGTCCGTTTGAGATTTTGGAATGTTGTGGCAAGGTAGCTTACAAGCTGAAGTTGCCCGATCATCTCTCCGCTGTCCACAATGTTTTCCATGTCTCCCAACTCAAGAAGTGTCTCAGAGTACCAGAACATGTCGTGGAAGTTGAAGGTGTCGAGCTTGAGCCTGATCTATCCTACGCAGAATATCCAGTTCGCGTGTTGGACCACAAGGATCGCGTTACTCGAAGAACTACCACGAGATGGTACAAAATCCAGTGGAACCAGCACTCTGAAGAAGAAGCTACTTGGGAATCTGAAGACTTCTTAGCAAAGAACTACCCCGACTTTCTCGAATCCCTGTCAATGTAAAGTTTTGCCTTTATCCCTTCTTTGTCCTTTCGTAAGACGTGGAATCTCGGGGCGAGATTTCTTTTAGGGGGGAAGGCTGTAACACCTCTGGTGTTTAGTATGTAATTAACTTGACATATCATCATTATCATCTTAAAGCATCTTGATCATGATGTCATGTGTATGCATTTTGCTAAGTGTACCATTTTATGTGAATTCCCTCTATTGCAAAAACCCTAATTAGCCCACTTCTCTCTACTAGGGCAAAATGGTAATTTCACCTCTGTGCCTAGCTTTGTGTGATTCTTGTTCAGTTGGGTGTCTTGAAGTTTTGTTGTGTTGGCCAAAGTTCAAAAATCAGAATTTGATTTCAAATCCCTTTGCAAAACCCTGATTTCCAAATCCTGGATTTTATCCCTCTTTTTGTAATTCAAAAATTATTCAAAATTTGGGGTTGGTCCAAAAAGCAAAGTTGTAGATCTGTCAAAGAGAAACAACTTTGGTATTTACAAATTTTCAAGTTGCAGTACAAAGTTTTGAGTTATTTCAAATTCAATCAAACTCCAGTTTTTGTCCCCTTTTCAGTTTTCAAAATGAGTTCAAAAACTAATGAGTTTCTGGAAAAGTGTATAATAGCAAAGTTGTAGGTTTTGATAAAAGGAACAACTTTCATGTTTACAGATTTTCAAGTTTCAGTTTGAAATCCAGAGTAATTTTGATTTGAATCAAGTTTGAAAAAGTGTCCCCTTTACTGTTTTCAAATGTTGTTCAAAAACTATTTGGAATTTGAAAATGGTCATATTGACAAAGTTGTAGATCTCTTTTTTCTGAACAACTTTGATGTTTTGAGTTTTTGTTGCCCAGTTCAAATTTTGGGAGCAATTTGCAAATTTCTGAAACTAGCCAAAAGTCAAACCCTAGACCTACCTACTGTTCTTCTTCCTCGCGTAGGGGGGGGGGGCCCGGCCATGGCCGCCTCGCCGGCGCCGCGTGCGCCACGCGCCTGGCAGCCACTCGCCTGCTCCCGACCTGCCGCCGCTGTCCCCTTGTTCCCTCCGCGCCCGCACGCGAGCGCTGACCTCCTCTCCCGTCCCCCACAGTGCCCAGCAAGTCGCCGCCGCGTATTCGCCGCCGGCGAGCACAACGCCCGGGTCCTGCGTGCCAAACCGCTGACCCTCGGCCTCGCAATCGATTGCGCACGCTTCGGCCAAGCCTATCCGCCCGCGCGCGCTCCTTATCCGTCCCTGGCCGCGGCTATAAAAGGACCCGCCGGCTGGCCGGAGTTCTCACCCACCTCCGCCACCGTCGCCAGACCAGTCCAGAGCCTCCCTCGCTCAACCATCTAGCCCAGAAGCTCCGCCTTGAGCTCGTGAAGCTTTCTCACCCCTCAATTTTACCTCTACCATCCCCAATCGCCCGGCGTAACCCCGACTTCCCCAACGCCGGCGAAACACCGGTGAGCTCGGGTTCGAGAAATTCTCTCTCCCCGGCCATGATCATCCTTCCCCGACCTCTGTTTCTTCTTCCGCGCATCCTTGCGATTCTAACCATGCCTTGGTGATCTCGTATGGTGCTCAGGATCGCCGGAACGCCGTCGCGACGCGGTTCTGCCCGCCGACGACCCCCGCTCCGTCGACCTCCTAGCTCCGGTCATCCCCTCGCCTCGCCACCGCGCGTCATCGACTGCCGGCGAGCTCCTGAACCTCTCCATGTCCTTGGTTTCGGCCGCGAGCCCCTGCCGTGGCCGGAACACCATCTCGCCACCGTCGGGTGACCGCCGGCGGGAGGAAGACGAAGCACAGTGTCGTTTTCCTTTTTTTCTTCATACATGTGAATAGTGTTCAGATTTCATCTTTTTGTGTGATTTTCTGTGTGCATCCATAAATTCTGAAATTTTTGTGGTAGACTCTTTATGCTCTGAAGTATTTTATAAAAATATGAAACTTGAGTTTTGTGCAAAAATTTGAAAGTGAAAAATTCCCCTTTTAATTGAAAAATGAAGGCTTTGGTATTTTTGGAGAGTGTTCTATAGCTCCAAAAATCTTGAGATAAAATTTGCAAGATAGTTATGTCATGATGAGTCTCTGGTAAAATTTTGAAGTCATTTGGAGCAAGTTGATTTTTGAGCATTTATTTTAATTAAGGAATAGTGCCTTTTGTTAATTAAATGTCTAGATTTAATTGAGCACCTTAATGACCTCCAAAAATTATGAAATTTGTTTTGCCATATACTTGTACCCTAATGAACTTATGGGATTAATTTGGTAATTTTTGGAGCACCTTCATAAAATGACCTTTTTAAATAATTAAGAAAAATAGAAAAGGTGATTAGGGTTAGCGTTGAATGCCCTGTGATGTGACTTTTGGGATTGCTTGATGTTCATAGACACCTACCCTTGGTCTATGATGTTTGTGATGCCTTGCTATGTCTATACTTAGACTTAATAAAAGTTGCTTAAATAAACTTGTTAAAATTGTTAATAATGGATAAGAAATCTTTTGTCCACTTTAACCACCCTTCATACCTTGCAAGGCTATACTCTAGTGTTATCCTATGCACTTTGTTCATACTAGCATCCTCATGAGCATTCATCATTGCATCCGTATAGTTGACGAAGAAGGCCCTGAAGTCGAGGTAGCCACCGAAGGATCTGTCCCCGAGGCAACCCCGAGCTCCGACACCTATACCTACCCCGAGTCTGCTCTTTTTGCCATCCAAGGCAAGCCCCGGTGCATTTAACCCTACCTTGCTTTTATAAATGTTTTCTTTAAATGTTTTGAGTTAAATTATTGCATTAGGTTGATAGGAGTTGAGTGAAATCCTATCTGATGCATTATCTACCTTGACCAATGATACACCCGATACCCGCTTTTCAAAAACTATTTGCGAAATGCTTAGTAATGCTATATGATAGATTTGCAATAAAAATGCCAATCTCAAAAGTGTGATCACTTTAAGAATATTTATGGGAATTTCTGGTTTACTCCCACTATTGGCTAAGTATCTGATCCGTACCTAGTCAATGGGAAGGAGAGGTTGTCCTTGCGTACGGTGCCATCATGTTGTAGTCCGGGACTCAACAGTTGACACCGACCGGGACAGGGTTGAAAAACTGACAGGACCTGTACTCTTGGGTTAGAGTCCCGAGGTGCTTGTCGCTGGCTGGAAAATTTAGGGACCACCTGTATGGGGGCCTGCTGACTAAGACTTGCAACTATTCACATACTACGGAAAGCTTCGGCTCCGAGGAATCCTTTATTGGACCGACAACCGCGCACTGGGAGTGGAGAGATGGCGGAAGTAGCATGTACCCACGTGGGTTAAAGTCCCGGATTGGAGTGGTGTACTGTACTTCCGGGTAGCGTAGGACCGGGCCCAATCTTGGAGGAATCGTGGTAGACGAGTTGGCATATGCAAGCTTGGGTGCTACATATGCAGTGTGGATAGGGACCCTCAGCTGAGTATTATTTATCCGGATTAACGCTGCTCCTCGGTTATGGAGACTTAGTCACTGACTGTCAACAGGGAGTGGTTCTCAACTAGGTCTGTTTTGGAAAGTAAAATGAATCAAGGATTATGGGGAAACAAGGAATATCTGAGTCTTTTCAAAATAAGGAACAAAGTTTGAAAAATGCTTTTCTGCAAAATACTTGAACTTGCTTAAGCCTTACCTTGACTACCCTGAACCTGCATTCCTGAGTCTTCTCCCTTTTCTTTAGACGGGTAAGTCTTGTTGAGTACCTTTGTACTCAGGGTTCTTCTACCCATGTTGCAGGTATGGCAGATTCCTCAGTATGCCTTGGACCCTGCTGTGTGACTGTTGTTCAGGAAGAGGCCGATGAGGCCGATGAGTGATTATTCACCCTCGGGCTGGGTGAAGTATCTTTATCTTTTAGTTGTTGTCATATGCTACCCTGCCAACTCTATCTATTCGAACTATGGTCTGTAATAACTTCACTTTAATTTTATGTTGAACCCTGGTTTGTAAAACTATTGTTATCTAAGTCTTCCGCTATTTACTCCGATGTTATTTGTCAAAATGTTCAAGAGATTGTAACTGAATTGTGAGATGATCCTGCGGACATCGGGCACTGATGTAGCCCAGTGGCGAACCCGGTCTTAATCTCTTGGCTGTACGGATCGACTGTCAGTGGTTGACAGTGATCAGTGGGCCATGGGATTAGGGCCGTTACGTCACAGGCTTGCCTCCGGGTGTGATGGTGGCGGTTGAAACCGCGACTCCTGGAACAATGTTGTGGTCATCTGTAGCTCACCGACGGGTGGGTGTGGTTTGTGTGGGAAATAAATCACCAGCTGGTTAGGAATCGATTATAATCGCCATCGCTCCTGGATAGTGAGCACTTGACTTGAATGCTGATCGACCATGATACTGAAAAATGTGGAACACGAGACAGCTATCATGATACTTTTGGAAATGGTCACTCGGTCTGTTTGTTACATTTTTGGTGATCGTTGGATCACTACCATGTTTGTTATAGTGCAGTTTGCTAATCTAGTAAATAGGATAATTACCATTTAAATTGACAGCTAAAGGGCAGGAGAACTACTTAATTAACAAATGGCTTTTATGCAAAAATGTTGTCTATTACCAGCCTCCACTATATACTAGCCTTGCATACTCCTTGAGGTCAACTTATTTCTGGTTTAAGGCGGGTAAGTCTAGCTGAGTACCTTCTCGTACTCAGGGTTCTACCCTTTGTTGTTGCAGATGGCCAGGTCTTCCATGGTTATTGCATCAATTGTCTCTTTCCTGCCTCGGGTGTTATCTAGGTCCCGGGCAATGACCTCTTCTGTGCGTATCTTTTGCTATGTTAAGGATGACTACTAAATGGCACTGTAATCACTAAGTGTGTGTGTGTGAATTTCGGAACAACGTTTCAAGTTAAGCTTCCGCTACTGTTTTCAAACCTGGTTTGTAATAACTAAGTTGCTACTCCGAACTATTTATGTAATCTCTGTCGTGTGACGGTCGATGCTGAATATTACGATCCTATGTTGTGATGTTGGAAAGTTTGAAATCCTTCGTGATTTCACGGACTACCGGGTTTATAGGGGCTCAAGTGCCACAAATTTACTGCCTCGGCGGAGAATTTCGTACTTGTGCTCTTATAAATTGGTCGGTTCTGTTACACTCCCCACGGAGGGTTCGATCCCCACGGACGGCGCCAAACTGTTGGAAACACACTTGTGTAACGTCCCGCCTCCTCGAGGTCGGGCCCGCTTACATCAGGCAACTTTCATAGGACCTAGACTATCCCCACAGACCAACACCAGTCTTTTCTACGCACTTTGTCCTCACTCATGCGTACCCGGGAAAGACTTCCCGGTCGGTCACCCATCGCTCCAAGCCAAGCACGCTTAACTTTGGAGTTTTTAGGAGATGAGCTTCCGGAAAAGAAGTTGCAACTTATTGGTATGAGTATTCTATTAATCCTATTAAGCCCTGAGCCGAGATGTTACAATCTCACCCCCTTAAGAGATCGACGTCCTCGTCGATCAATCCCAGGCCAGGAACGTCCTCTCTTGGCCACGTCCGTATGCCCAATGCCAGCGCATATGCCATGCTGTGTGACCACTCCGGATCCACACCAGCCATGCGCACTATGCCTGTGCAACTGCGACACACGCGCCCGTGAAACCGCGAGAGTCGGCTCTGATACCATTCTGTAACGTCCCGCCTCCTCGAGGTCGGGCCCGCTTACATCAGGCAACTTTCATAGGACCTAGACTATCCCCACAGACCAACACCAGTCTTTTCTACGCACTTTGTCCTCACTCATGCGTACCCGGGAAAGACTTCCCGGTCGGTCACCCATCGCTCCAAGCCAAGCACGCTTAACTTTGGAGTTTTTAGGAGATGAGCTTCCGGAAAAGAAGTTGCAACTTATTGGTATGAGTATTCTATTAATCCTATTAAGCCCTGAGCCGAGATGTTACAACTTGCCCCACCTCCGCTCTTGTGCAGGGGAGTGGCGAAGGTGACCAAGTGTCGGGAGCAACAGCGAAGGCTAAGGAAACGAAGGCAAAGTTGTTGTGGCTCTGTTCCCCAAAATGGATCGTTCTTTTTTACACTGTTCACCCACCGATATTTATAGGGGATACCAAGGGGTGCCGACCAAATTACAGTAGGGTACAAGAGAGATTCCTCTGCGCTACTCATACAGAAGGGCAAACTCGTACAAACACAGCCGGAGCCGAAACCCTAGCCTGCTTTCCATGCGCCCGCCGCCGCTCGGTTCACGCTCACCCCGATGGAGAGACGAGGGCCGACCTTCATTTTGCGGAGGTATCCGCCCAGTTGCAGAGTTTGAGGTTCCTCGCCACCAGTTGGGTCTGGGCCTCTTGGAGAAGGTACGCGGGATGCGCGAGGGTCACTCCCAGCGCTCTTCACGCCCCTTTCCTACAAAAAGTACCTGAACACCTCCGAAGGTTGGGTCAGTATTCAGAGGTTTGATTGGCGATCTGAGAGACTTAATCAGGATGAAATAGGGGGGTATGCGGCGAAGGTGCGCGGGACGCGCGAGGGCCGCTTTGTTTAGCCAGCCTGCGTGGTGCCTCTACCGAGGGCCCCTTTCCCCAACACCCGCACCGTAAACGGAGTGTGGTTCTCACACTCCGACCACCGGCAGTGATGCCGATGCATGTCCAGCCTCCACGCCGGGCACAACGCCTTCGCCTTCCTTCTTGACTTGGCCGACGGCACTTGCGCCGCACGCAAGCCCGTGTTTGACCTCCCACCAAGTGCCACGACGCTATAACAGAACCGACCAATTTGCACCAGATTAAGCACTGAAAACCTCTGCTCTCGCAGAAATCATCGAGTACTTAAGCTCGTACAAACCCGGTAGTCCGGAAATCTCGAAGGATTTCAAATCATTCAACGACATCCAACCAAGAACGTACTTGTTCCACGAATATGCTCACAGGTTACATCATAGTTGCATAAAGTTCAAATTACATCGGAGTACGAAATAATATTACAAACCATAGTTTTGATAGTAGTAGCGGAAGCAACATAGTCTTTAAAACATAAGTTTGGATTGTTCATAAATATGGTGCCATCAGTTGACCGGGTCCACAAAAGCAATGGATGAGATAAGTGTTGACCATGCCCTTCGTCTAGTCATCACCCGTTACCGGGTACAAGCAGTTCTCGCAGTAGCCATAAAAGCACTGGCCATCTGCAACAACAAGGGAAATAAACCCTGAGTACGAGAAGCTACTCAGCTAGACTTACCTGACAAACTCAGAAATAATGAGACACCAAGGATCATGTAGGCTATATAAGTGGGGTTGGCTGTACATACTCCTTTGCATGAAAGCTTTAGTACTAAAACTCAGTTTCTGATGTTGGCAATTGCTTTTAGTCATTAACTCTACCTTACTAGATTTGCACCTGTACTAAACAAGCACTTGCTAATTAATCAATCAAGAGTGACTATTTCATCAATAGCCTTTCAAATTCCATAACCATCTTAGTTCCATAAGTTCTACGGGAGATGATCTAAAGTCAACTGCTCACTGTCCAGGAGCGATGGCGATTATAATCGATTCCTACCCAGCTGGGGATAAAATGTCTCACACTCGCCCGGCACATTCCGGCTACGGCAGTCGTAAGCTACCAGTCAGGAGATTCGAGAACACAATGCGCGGGACGGCCATGGGCCCTTCTACACCGGGGGTTATCTCAGTGCTAGGTCGCTCAATCTATAACTGCCCATGGTCATGCCAGGTCGATCAGGCCCTGCCTGCCCTCGGACCATGCCAGGTCGATCAGAATAGTTGCCCACGGTACAGCTGAGGCCCTGGGTGTTAGGCGTCAACATCTCCATCACCGGCTCGTATAACCTTACTCGGCTTCGCGGGAGGTACTCAGACCTACTCCGTTAAGTGATCGACGCGTTCAATTTGACTGAAGTTACATTCCCAAACGGGTCCTAGGCGACACAGACGGGAGACTACTAGCACACAGAACCCATGTCCTGCTGCTCTTACATCCCGCCTCCGTCTCAGATTAATTATCACATGGTTATCTCATGATAGCACAGGCTAAACATGATCAGTATCCACCTATTGTGGGAGATAGGAAATCACCCGACTTTTACCCGTCTAAGCAGGGCTAAGCATATAACGAGCCTAGACCTAAACAGGGATATCAAGATATATTGCAGGTGGACAAGGATAAGTAATAATGCATCAACGGTAGCAATCAATTCCTATAACCTAATGCAACATCCATCATCAGGTTAATTGTAAAGCATTTGCAAACCGTAGGAGTTAGAATGCTCCGGGGCTTGCCTTGCTCAAAGTCCGACGGACGGTGGTCGCGGCACTCGGGTAGCTCGTCGGCGTCTGTCCCTCCGGCTTCCTCTGTCAGGTTCTCCTCCGGACTGGGCTCTTCCAGTGCCGACTGAGTCTGGATCTCCTCCGCTGATCCTGTATGATGCATAATATGAATAAATAACGCGAATGCATGCGGGATGCATGGGGATGCAACATGGAACAAGGCATTCCAGGGGATAAGCACATGTCATCTACTGCTACTCAACTGCTTAACCTCCCATATTCAACTTGTTAAGCTATGTTGTCACCACATCAAAGTATACTTAATGAGTTTATTACCCTCTAATTACTTGCTGAAATAAATCTAATTAAACTAGCCTATAACAGCAACCCAATCTAGACAGCTTCAGAAAATTCTACAGAAATTACTGGAAGTTAACAACACTCAAACTAGTTCTCTGTCAAAATTTCTAACTCATTTGGACCTAAACTCTATACCCTATGAAAAAGACAAATTCTACCATGAAAAGGTGCTTTGAACTACACATCATATTAAAAGGTGTCAAACAACAAATTTCATAATTTTCTTCTGAACTTCTTAGCATAAGAGCAGTCAGCAAAATTTTCCAAGCCCATACTCTTCATATTTTAATTACTACAAAATAAACAAGAAAGCAGCATTTAACCATTTTAATTACTACTGCTAAAATAATTCACAGAACAACCTTATATTATATTTTTCCCTGAAACTATATATCCATACAAACCTAACAAAACTGGAATCACATTTTTCTGACTTATACATAATTAGTTATGCATTTTCCAAGTTAACAGCAACTTCCCAATTTAAGTTAATCTACACATACAAATATCACCAATAATGCATTTAACATTTTTCACAGATAGGTCTAATCATGCTGAACACAACAAAATTTGTTTCACAGGATTTGGACTTAAAATGAGCCTTGTAGGAATTTTTGAAGCCTTTACATAAATTCTGCAAAACTTATTTAAAAGAAAACTTGACCTAAAACGCTACGGACACCCCCACTTGACTCAGCCGAGGCCTGAGGCACACGCTCGACACACCCGGCTTAACTCAGCCGAGGCTACGTCACACGCTCTGCACACCTAACCGACTCGGCCGAGGCTAACTGATTCAGCCGAGGCTCGAGGCGAAGGCTCGGCGCACCCGGCTTTCCGAGGCCTACGGCACCCAAACGCTTCCCTTTCTCTCTTTCTTACTGCCAGTCGGGGCCCGCTGGTCAGGGCGACCAAGCTTCCGAGGCCAGGCTCGGCACGTTACCGCGCGAGGCCAGGCTCGGCGGTCAACGGCGGAGTTTTGCGCCGTGGTCGTTGACCGGCCCTAGCTCGTCGACGGCGACGCTTCCGGTGACACCGAGACCATCACTGGGTGCGGGTTTGCGAGGCGAACACAACTAACCGACACGCTAAGCCAGAGGGATACCGGAGCAAGCTCGACGGTGGCCATGGCGGAGCGGCGGCTCTGCGACTCGGCGGCGGAACTCTTCCCGGCGGGCTTGCGACTCGGCGAGACTAACACTAGCCCAAGCAAGTCATAAGCGACCTATTGGAGCAACTCTCAGGCTTCGGCATCCCCGGCATTGCTCGGCGCGATGCACAGCGGCGGTCCACAGCGGACATGGCGGCGACACGGCTCGGTTCCGGCTGAAACATGGTGAAGAGAGGCCTCCATCTAGACTTAGGCAACTACAGCGGTAGAGAAGACTAGACCCAGGCTCGGTTTGGGATGGCTTGGCCGGAGATGACCGGTTCACGTGAAGGTCACGGCGGCGGCCATGGCGGGAGCTTGAGGATGGCATCCGCTGTTCCGGCGGCTAGAGAGGGAGAGTGAGGAAACCAACCCTTGCCGGAGAAAGACGAGGTCAAGGCGGAGAAACTGGCGAGAGGAATCGAACGGTGGTGAGCGGTGGAGCGAGTAATCGCTCGCCGAGGTTCGGCGGGCGGCGGCGGCGTGGAGCTCTGGTGAAGATGGAGGGAAGTGGAGCGAGGGAGAGAGTGAGTAATGGAATGCTCTTCTGGTTGCGAGCACGGGGCGGAGCGAAGGCAAAAGGAACGAAGTGCTAGGTGCATTGCACCAGGCCGGTTCCCGTCGGGGGAGCTCCCGACCGGACGCGGCGGCGTCAGGCGTCGCGCAACACGCGGCGAGTGCGGACGGGGTGCATGGAGCGACGTGGCGCTTGCTGCGCAAACCACGGGCGGTGATGACGGTGGTTTGGCCGGCCGGCGAGGCGGTCTCGCGGCGGCGGGCGGTTTCGGTCGGCGCGGAGGGAGCGGCGTGCGCACGGGAAGAAGAAGGAGAGGCTGACAGGCCGGGCCCACTAGGGTTAAACTAATGAAGTTTGGTTTTAAAACTTTGATGCTTTATAACTCCTAAACTAAGCCGAATTAGAAGAAGGTCCCAAAAGAAAAGTTGCTTAGAATTTTGTAAGGAACAATTCATCTTTAAGGCTCTAGTCCTAAATTCTGCTTAGAAAAAGAAATTTAGTGCTAAACCATTTTTCTAATGCAAGAAAGCCTAATTTAAAAGCTTTTCCTGAGAAAGTGTTTTAAAGCAAAGTTGTTCCTTTCATCAAGATCTACAACTTTGTTATAAGGCACTTGGTCAGAAACAGAAAGCATAACAAGGTTACACTAGAGACCAAACAAGGACTTAAGCACTTCAACAAACATATGCACATGAAATGATGAGACGCTATGCTCATGCCATGCCAAATTATGCAGTTTAAGGAATGCTTAACACCTAGGGTGTTACAGCCCTCCCCTCCTTAAAAGAAATCTCGTCCCGAGATTTGGATTACGAACCATTGCTTATAAAAGTGTGGGTACACCTCCCTTAGATAGTTATCCGTCTCCCAAGTATCATCTCGATCATCTTGCTCACTCCAAGATACCTTATATTGCTTCACAACTCTTCCACGAGTTACTCTCTCTTTCTCATCGAGCACTCGATAAGGCTTCACTGAGTAGGTGAGGTCGGATTGCAACTTGATATGGGCTAGTTGTACCTCTTCTTCTGGTACTCGAAGATATTTCTTTAATCGTGACACATGGAATACAGGGAATATAGCCTTTAAATGTTCTGGTAATTGCAATCGATAAGCCACTTCTCCCCTCCTTTGCACTATCCGATAGGGTCCCACAAATCTTAGTGCTAACTTCCTCTTAACACCAAAACGTTTTACACCCTTCATTGGTGAAACCTTCAAATAGACATAGTCACCAACATTAAATTCAAGTGGTTTCCTTCGCTTATCAGCATAGCTTTTCTGACGAGATTGTGCAGACGCGATATGTTGCTGAATCGTTCTAACTTGTTCTTCTGCTTCTCTAACAAAGTCAATACCATAGTACCGACGTTCCCCTGGTTCTACCCAGTTTATCGGTGTTCTGCATCTTCTACCATACAGAGCTTCAAAAGGAGCCATCTGTATACTTTCTTGGTAACTATTGTTGTAGGCAAACTCTGCTAATGGTAACCATTTTTCCCAAGAACCTTTTGCTGATAAAACACAGGCTCTTAACATATCCTCTAGAACGTGATTCACTCTCTCTGTCTGCCCTGATGTTTGCGGATGATAGGCTGAGCTTCGGACTAAATCCGTGCCTAACTCCTTCTGCAACTTTCCCAAAACGGTGCAGTAAACTGTGGTCCACGATCAGAGACTCTAACCCTTGGTACACCGTGCAGTCGCACAATCTGACTTATGTAGATCTCTGCATAATCTGGGGCCTTATAGTTGGTCTTGACGGGAATGAAATGTGCGGTCTTTGTGAGACGATCCACAATTACCCAAATTGAATCATTACCCTTCTGAGTAGTGGGTAAACCAACGATAAAATCCATGCTTACTTCTTCCCACTTCCATTCAGGTATAGCTAATGGCTGAAGCATTCCAGCTGGTTTCAAATGAATAGCTTTTACTCGACAACACGTGTCACACCTTGCGACATAAGCAGCAATTTCTTTCTTCATTTTGGTCCACCAAAATCTCGGACGCAAATCTTGGTACATTTTTGTACTTCTAGGATGAATAGATAATTTGGACAAATGTGCTTCATCCATGATCCGATTCCTGAGTTCTCTATCCTTAGGCACCACTAATCGCTGGTTAAACCATAGAACTCCATTTTCGTCAACTCGAAAATGCTTATCGGCCTCTTTTTCATCCTTGAGCCTTTCCTTAATATGATAGATCCCTTTATCGGTTTTCTGGCCTTCTATAATTTGGTCAACTAACGCATTGCGCAACTCTAAATCATGTAGCACTGCAGCATGTGTTAAGCTGAACTCATCCTCTGGTAAAAGCTTCATAGCATTACAGTGTGATTTCCGGCTCAGAGCATCGGCCACGACATTTGCCTTGCCTGGATGATAGTGAATTTGAAGATTATAGTCCTTAATCAATTCCAGCCATCTTCTTTGCCTCATATTCAATTCTGCTTGCGTGAAAATATATTTAAGACTCTTGTGGTCGGTGTACATATTGCAGACATTCCCAAGTAGATAGCGTCTCCAAATCTTCAACGCATGTACAACGGCTGCTAATTCCAGATCGTGAGTTGGGTAATTCACTTCAAGCTTTCGCAATTGCCGCGAAGCATACGCAATCACTCTGCCGTCTTGCATGAGAACACAACCTAGACCAACCTTTGACGCATCACAAAAGACATCAAAGGGTTTCTCAACATCCGGTTGAGCTAAAACAGGAGCAGTGGTCAACAGCTTCCGCAAGGTACGGAAAGCAGTTTCGCACTTCTCGGTCCATTCAAATTTCTGATTCTTTTGCAACAAACTGGTCATTGGCTTTGCAATCTTGGAGAATTCTGGAATAAAAAGGCGGTAATATCCTGCTAAGCCCAAGAAACTACGAATCTCACCAACTGAAGTAGGAGCTTTCCAGTCCATTACTTCCTGTACTTTGCTAGGGTCAACTGAAATTCCTTCTTCTGACAGAATATGACCAAGAAATTGTACTTTCCTCATCCAAAACTCGCACTTGCTGAATTTAGCATAGAGCTTGTGTTCCCTGAGTCTAGATAAGACAACCCTCAAATGTTCTGCATGATCTTCTGCATTTTTCGAGTAAACCAGAATATCGTCAATGAACACTACCACAAACTTGTCCAATTCTGGCATGAACACAGAGTTCATCAAACTCATGAAGTTTGCCGGAGCATTTGTTAATCCAAAGGACATGACAAGATACTCATATAACCCGTATCTGGTTGAGAAAGCGGTCTTTGGAATATCCTGGGGTCAGATTCGAATCTGATGATAACCTGACCTCAAATCGATCTTGGAGAACACCTTGGCTCTTGATAGCTGATCAAAAAGGATATCTATTCTGGGTAGCGGATACTTATTATTAACAGTCACAGCATTGAGTGGATGATAATCCACACACATGTGTAAAGACTTATCCTTCTTCTTGACAAACAGAGCTGGGCAACCCCATTCTGATACACTAGGTTGAATGAATCCCTTGTCCAAGAGTTCCTTGATTTGGGTCTTGAGTTCTGCCAGCTCATTGGGCGGCATTCGATACGGTCTCCTAGAGATTGGTGCAGTTCCTGGTAACAACTCTATCACGAACTCCACTGCTCTCGTTGGTGGTAACCCTGGTAACTCATCTGGAAAAACGTCCGGAAAATCCCTAACAACTGGAATTTTGGAGAGGTCTTCTATAGCAAGAGTACAAGATAAGTCAACAAGATCGGCACCTCGAGGAAGAGATACGTGAAGCTTGTTACCTGTCCGATAATCAGATAAGGTAAGAGTTCTGTTTGCAGTGTCTAACACCGCATTCCACATAGTCATCCAACTCAATCCTAAGACTACATCCATACTTAGTCCTGGCAAAACCACTAAGTTGGCTCCAAATTTATGCCCTCCAATATCGATGGTCACATTACACACCATCTGTCTAGATAACACGCTACTCCCCACGGAGCTCACGCGAAACCCATAATCCATTTCAGAGATTTCTTGATTATGCTTTTGTGCAAATGCCTTGCTCATGAAAGAATGCGATGATCCAGTATCAAACAAAACAACTGCAGGATGATGGTTCACGAGACACATACCGGCAGTCACAGGTTCTCCTGCACGAGCTTCTTCAGCAGTCATGTTATGCAGACGCGCTGGATAATTAGCCTGCTGCTTCTTGGGATGTGGGCAATACCTTGCAAAGTGCCCATCTTGGTTGCAATTGTAACACGGCCCACGAACTGAAGGTTTTCCTCTGGTCGAGCTGCCCTGACCTCCATGAGCTTGATTAGCAGCTACTTTGTATGGCCTCTGATTACGCTGAGCTTGCGGCTGATTCTTCTTTTGCGGTGGCCTGAAACGTGCCCCCGGCGCTTGTGGTCGATACTGGTTACGCTGAGCTGGTGGTCCTCTAGGTTGGGACGGTCCTGAATCAAAGGTTCTCTTCCGGGCCTTACTTGCAGCATGCTTGTTGTTATGACCCTCTTGAATCAGGCAGTCACTTATGAAGTCATTGAAGGTGGTACGGGAAGATGTACCCACTGACTTTGCCATTTTAGTGTTCAAGCCTCTCTTGAAACTAGCAATCTTCTTAGCATCTGTGTCGACGAAGTCTGGAACATATCGAGACAACAAGTTGAATAGGTGATGATATTCGGTCACTGATCGAGTTCCTTGTGTTAAGCTCATGAATTCAGCCACCTTCATCTGAGTCAAGCCTGGCAGAATATAGTGCCCACGAACTGCGTTAGTGAACACTCTCCAGGTGATGGAAACATTGGTAGGATAGGTGGTACGATGATGTTCCCACCAAATTCCGGCTGGTCCTTGTAGCTGATGTGCAGCATATTCTGCCTTCAACTCCTCTATAAGCCTGAGCAGTCAAAACTTCTGCTCCATTGTATGCAACCACTCTTCTGCTTCTAGAGGTTCTATGGCTTCCTTGAAAATTGGCGGCCTTGTGTCCAGAAAATCCTTGAACGAGCTGTACTGATTCGGCTCAGGACGTTGATTGCCATGCGCCAAATTTTCTCGCAGAAGCGCCTCGATGTTGCGTTGACTTCCCAAGAACTGGGCGAAGAGTTGCTCTGCCGTGGGTGGTGGAGGAGGTGGTGTATTGCGGTTCCCCCTGCTATCATCATTACCACCACTACCACCCGCTCCACTGCGAGTCATCGTCATCTGCATGTAGTGATAGCAATAATCATTAAATGACGCTGCCATTATTGCAGAGAACAATAAATCATGCCAACGGAAATTATTCGGAAAAACGAATTCGCCAAACAATTGCAGAGGCATAATAAATTTCGATCCACATCGCATCATCACATGATAAAAGATGCTCATCACATAACATACAAAAGTCAACATAACATCCATAGGTCCACATACAACCATAGGTCCACATGATAACCCCAAAAGATCAAGCGCTAGGACATGAGACAACATCACTACGCGCTAACACTAACTAGTCTACTCCCTAATGGCACCATCGTCATCATCGTCGTTGTCATCATCATCATCACTCGAGATGTCCGAAGAACCACTGGACGAAGCATGAGAATCCGGTTCCTCCTGAGGAAGGATAGGGTTCCTCTCATTCTCACGGCGATGAATCTCCTCATGTAGGCGATCATTGTATTCCTGGAGATGATGAAGTTGCAGCTCCAATTCTCCAACCTGTAGCCTGAGAAGCCTGTTCTGCTCAGTCGCACGCATGTCCTCGAGACAAACACTACGTAGCGACTCCTCAGTCTCAGCCATGATGGTGGATAAGAAGGTTGTCATACCCTGCTGGTCACTAAGGTGTTGTGCCGTCTCCTGCTCCCTCTGACGAGCCTGGTCTCTCTCAACGGTCATGTGAGCTAGCTGAGTGGTAAGAAGGCCGACCTCTGTAGCATGCGCCTCCTGACCCTGGTGATGTGCAGCTATCTCCTCACTGAGGATGTGGTCCAGGTGGTCGTAGCTACGTGACAGACACCCGTAGGTAGCCATGAGTGCAGCCATCGCACTCCCAGCTGGCCCTGCGCAGTGCTCACGCTCTGAAGAACTGGTCCCCAACACAGTGGCACCCGGCTGACGCCACACTGACTGGTACGGATCTGCTGTAGGGAAGACACCGGCTGTGGCCTGGGCAACTACCTCTGGATGATCCTCCATGATGTCCCGAAGAACAGTGTAAGCAACCTGGTTGGCTCCATCCCAAGGAGTCCTGCCCTGAAGAGCGAACACCCTGCAGCACCACACATGATCCTGCGGATCACGGCTGGGCACGTCCACCTCAACTGTGTACATGTAGCGATCCTCTGAAAACTGAACTCGATGCCACTCATATTGCGGCTCTTGGCCCTCCTGGTATCCAACTAAGTGCAGCACCCTCCACAAAAGAGTAGGCATGCCGAACTCCTCCAGAAAATCCTCGGATCCCTCCTCGGTCCAAGGACCCAGCATGTAATTGGGCCTCCTGCCTCCAGTTGACTTGCGGGCGGTACGCTTAGTGCGGGCCATCTGAAAGAAGTGTATCCACATCATTTTTAATTAGTTGAGAACAACTTTTATTTAAGATCGAGACGGATAACATAAGGTAGGAGTAAGATTAATGCAAAATTATATGATCATGATGCATGAGCGTAACATACGTCCTCAATGCCTAACAATCTAACGGCTAGACGGTGGCATACAACGTTCACTCATAGCGTTAACTAGCGTACTACACGTTTGCAAGTTAGCGTACCTGCACAAAATCCATTTCAGCCCTACCCACAGTATGAATATCATGCATTGCTGAAAATTTAAATGTAATACTAGCTTAGGTGCACACCCAGTATACACGTAAGCAGTATATGCACCCATCGGAAGAATATTACTCCCACAATTAATACTTTCACATATACTTGTGTATAACAGGTATACATGTCAGCATTATTCAAGCGCTCCCCTAGATTGGCGGTTGTCCAATCATGCTCTCACAACTCACTTATTACCTTGGCGTAGAGGCAATTGATCCATACATTACTATTCCGAGGAATAGCACCCATACAATTTCACCCTTGTCGTATGGACGACAGAAACAACAGAAATTAAATATGATGCACAACCCCCAAGTTAGTACTTAAATAGCCACCTAAATTCCTATTGGGCATAAGGACTTGGTCACTGGCACACCTTAGCTTTAATCCTTAAGATTTTCCAAATCCTAATATAAGTATAAGTTGGCAAATATAATTTTATCCTTTATAAAATGTTGTTTTTAAAATACTCCCATGAACAGTAACGCAGAACTTGCTCCGATGCCAGCTGTAACAGAACCGACCAATTTGCACCAGATTAAGCACTGAAAACCTCTGCTCTCGCAGAAATCATCGAGTACTTAAGCTCGTACAAACCCGGTAGTCCGGAAATCTCGAAGGATTTCAAATCATTCAACGACATCCAACCAAGATCGTACTTGTTCCACGAATATGCTCACGGGTTACATCATAGTTGCATAAAGTTCAAATTACATCGGAGTACGAAATAATATTACAAACCATAGTTTTGATAGTAGTAGCGGAAGCAACATAGTCTTTAAAACATAAGTTTGGATTGTTCATAAATACGGTGCCATCAGTTGACCGGGTCCACAAAAGCAATGGATGAGATAAGTGTTGACCATGCCCTTGGTCTAGTCATCACCCGTTACCGGGTACAAGCAGTTCTCGCAGTAGCCATAAAAGCACTGGCCATCTGCAACAACAAGGGAAATAAACCCTGAGTACGAGAAGGTACTCAGCTAGACTTACCGACAAAATCAGAAATAATGAGACACCAAGGATCATGTAGGCTACATAAGTGGGGTTGGCTGTACATACTCCTTTGCATGAAAGCTTTAGTACTAAAACTCAGTTTCAGATGTTGGCAATTGCTTTTAGTCATTAACTCTACCTTACTAGATTTGCACGTGTACTAAACAAGCACTTGCTAATTAATCAATCAAGAGTGACTATTTCATCAATAGCCTTTCAAATTCCATAACCATCTTAGTTCCATAAGTTCTACGGGAGATGATCTAAAGTCAACTGCTCACTGTCCAGGAGCGATGGCGATTATAATCGATTCCTACCCAGCTGGGGATAAAATGTCTCACACTCGCCCGACACATTCCGGCTACGGCAGTCGTAAGCTACCAGTCAGGAGATTCGAGAACACAATGCGCGGGACGGCCATGGGCCCTTCTACACCGGGGGTTATCTTAGTGCCAGGTCGCTCAATCTATAACTGCCCACGGTCATGCCAGGTCGATCAGGCCCTGCCTGCCCTCGGACCATGCCAGGTCGATCAGAATAGTTGCCCACGGTACAACTGAGGCCCTGGGTGTTAGGCGTCAACATCTCCATCACCGGCTCGAATAACCTTACTCGGCTTCACGGGAGGTACTCAGACCTACTCCGTTAAGTGATCGACGCGTTCAATTTGACTGAAGTTACATTCCGGAACGGGTCCTAGGCGACACAGACGGTAGACTACTAGCACACAGAACCCATGTCCTGCTGCTCTTACATCCCGCCTCCGTCTCAGATTAATTATCACATGGTTATCTCATGATAGCACAGGCTAAACATGATCAGTATCCACCTATTGCGGGAGACAGGAAATCACCCGACTTTTACCGGTCTAAGCAGGGCTAAGCATATAACGAGCCTAGACCTAAACAGGGATATCAAGATATATTGCAGGTGGACAAGGATAAGTAATAATGCATCAACGGTAGCAATCAATTCCTATAACCTAATGCAACATCCATCATCAGGTTAATTGTAAAGCATTTGCAAACCGTAGGAGTTAGAATGCTCCGGGGCTTGCCTTGCTCAAAGTCCGACGGATGGTGGTCGCGGCACTCGGGTAGCTCGTCGGCGTCTGTCCCTCCGGCTTCCTCTGTCAGGTTCTCCTCCGGACTGGGCTCTTCCAGTGCCGACTGAGTCTGGATCTCCTCCGCTGATCTTGTATGATGCATAATATGAATAAATAACGCGAATGCATGCGGGATGCATGGGGATGCAACATGGAACAAGGCATTCCAGGGGATAAGCACATGTCATCTACTGCTACTCAACTGCTTAACCTCCCATATTCAACTTGTTAAGCTATGTTGTCACCACATCAAAGTATACTTAATGAGTTTATTACCCTCTAATTACTTGCTGAAATAAATCTAATTAAACTAGCCTATAACAGCAACCCAATCTAGACAGCTTCAGAAAATTCTACAGAAATTACTGGAAGTTAACAACACTCAAACTAGTTCTCTGTCAAAATTTCAACTCATTTGGACCTAAACTCTATCCCCTATGAAAAAGACAAATTCTACCATGAAAAGGTGCTTTGAACTACACATCATATTAAAATGTGTCAAACAACAAATTTCATAATTTTCTTGTGAACTTCTTAACATAAGAGCAGTCAGCAAAAATTTCCAAGCCCATAGTCTTCATATTTTAATTACTACAAAATAAACAAGAAAGCAACATTTAACCATTTTAATTACTACTGCTAAAATAATTCACAGAACAACCTTATATTATATTTTTCCCTGAAACTATATAACCATACAAACCTAACAAAACTGGAATCATATTTTTCTGACTTATACATAATTAGTTATGCATTTTCTAAGTTAACAGCAACTTCCCAATTTAAGTTAATCTACACATACAAATATCACCAATAATGCATTTAACATTTTTCACAGATAGGTCTAATCATGATGAACACAACAAAATTTGTTTCACAGGATTCGGACTTAAAATGAGCCTTGTAGGAATTTTTGAAGCCTTTACATAAATTCTGCAAAACTTATTTAAAAGAAAACTTGACCTAAAACGCTACGGACACCCCCACCTGACTCAGCCGAGGCTTGAGGCACATGCTCGGCACACCCGGCTTAACTCAGCCGAGGCTACGTCACACGCTCTGCACACCTAACCGACTCGGCCGAGGCTAACTGATTCAGCCGAGGCTCGAGGCGAAGGCTCGGCGCACCCGGCTTTCCGAGGCCTACGGCACCCAAACGCTTCCCTTTCTCTCTTTCTTACTGCCAGTCGGGGCCAGCTGGTCAGGGCGATCAAGCTTCCGAGGCCAGGCTCGGCACGTTAACGCGCGAGGCCAGGCTCGGCGGTCAACGGCGGAGTTTTGCGCCGTGGTCGTTGACCGGCCCTAGCTCGTCGACGGCGACGCTTCCGGTGACACCGAGACCATCACTGGGTGCGAGTTTGCGAGGCGAACACAACTAACTGACTCGCTAAGCCAGAGGGATACCGGAGCAAGCTCGACGGCGGATATGGCGGAGCGGCGGCTCTGCGACTCGGCGGCGGAACTCTTCCCGGCGGGCTTGCGACTCGGCGAGACTAACACTAGCCCAAGCAAGTCATAAGCGACCTATTGGAGCAACTCTCAGGCTTCGGCATCCCCGGCATTGCTCGGCGCGATGCAAAGCGGCGGTCCACAGCGGACATGGCGGTGACACGGCTCGGTTCCGGCTGAAACATGGCGAAGAGAGGCCTCCATCTAGACTTAGGCAACTACAGCGGTAGAGAAGACTAGACCCGGGCTCGGTTTGGGATGGCTTGGCCGGAGATGACCGGTTCACGTGAAGGTCATGGCGGCGGCCATGGCGGGAGCTTGAGGATGGCATCCGCTGTTCCGGCGGCTAGAGAGGGAGAGTTAGGAAACCAACCCTTGCCGGAGAAAGAGGAGGTCAAGGCGGAGAAACTGGCGAGAGGAATCGAACGGTGGTGAGCGGTGGAGCGAGTAATCGCTCGCCGAGGTTCGGCGGGCGGCGGCGGCGTGGAGCTCTGGTGAAGATGGAGGGAAGTGGAGCGAGGGAGAGAGTGAGTAATGGAATGCTCTTCTGGTTGCGAGCACGGGGCGGAGCGAAGGCAAAAGGAAAGAAGTGCTAGGTGCATTGCACCTGGCCAGTTCCCGTCGGGGGAGCTCCCGACCAGACGCGGCGGCGTCAGGCGTCGCGCAACACGCGGCGAGTGCGGATGGGGTGCATGGAGCGACGTGGCGCTTGCTGCGCAAACCACGGGCGGTGATGACGGTGGTTTGGCCGGCCGGCGAGGCGGTCTCGCGGCGGCGGGCGGTTTTGGTCGGCGCGGAGGGAGCGGCGTGCGCACGGGAAGAAGAAGGAGAGGCTGACAGGCCGGGCCCACTAGGGTTAAACTAATGAAGTTTGGTTTTAAAACTTTGATGCTCTATAACTCCTAAACTAAGCCGAATTAGGAGAAGGTCCTAAAAGAAAAGTTGCTTAGAATTTTGTAAGGAACAAATCATCTTTAAGGCTCCAGTCCAAATTCTGCTTAGAAAAAGAAATTTAGTGCTAAACCATTTTTCTAATGCAAGAAAGCCTAATTTAAAAGCTTTTCCTGAGAAAGTGTTTTAAAGCAAAGTTGTTCCTTTCATCAAGATCTACAACTTTGTTATAAGGAACTTGGTCAGAAACAGAAAGCATAACAAGGTTACACTAGAGACCAAACAAGGACTTAAGCACTTCAACAAACATATGCACATGAAATGATGAGATGCTATGCTCATGCCATGCCAAATTATGCAGTTTAAGGAATGCTTAACACCTAGGGTGTTACAGCCGCCATCGTCTTCGTCCCGACTCGGCCGATGCATCGCACATCCCCATGTGCTCCTGCTTGCCGATGCCACGTGCCAGCTACCACAGCTGGTCCTCTGGCCCTCTAGTCCGTCGGTCCAAGCCTCACATCCGCCCTTCACCGCTCTAGGTACATCGGCATGGCACGTCCGCCGCACGGCACGCCCATCCTTCACCGATCCCGGTCCGTCGGCATGGCACGTCTCTACTTGACCTTCACCTCGCCATCGACCACTGTATCCAAGCTCACCACCTGCACATCAACACAGCCAAGAGACACATGTTGCATACGCACACCAACACAGAAACACCACAACTCAACGCCACCGGTTAGTCATAAACATTAAGCGCATAGTGAATAATGACTCAACCGGGAAAAGCCTCAAACCTTCCTCATCAAAGTCAATCATTCATCATATATGTTCTCACCAGTAGGGGTTGTGCTAGGACAATGCAATGATAAGAAGCATCACGCAATTGCATATGCTAGTAAAACTTTGACTAGACCAGAACTTAATTATGCAACAACTGAAAAAGAACCGCTAGCTGTTGTTTTTGCCATTAATAAATTTAGATCTTACTTAGTTGGAGCTAAAATAATTGTTTACACTGATCATGCTGCTCTTAAATACTTGCTCACTAAGAAAGATGCTAAACCTCGCTTGATAAGATGGATTCTGTTACTCCAAGAATTTAATTTTGAAATAAAAGATAAAAAGGGAGTAGAGAATTCTATTGCTGATCACTTGTCAAGAATGCAATTTGAGAATCTACAGGAACTACCTATCAACGATTCACTCAGGGATGATACACTCTATCTAGTCTCTAGGTCTGACCCCTGGTATGCAGATATTGTCAATTTTATGGTTTCAGGGTACGTACCACCAGGCAAAGATAAGAGAAAGCTCGTCTATGAGAGTCATGTTCACCTATGGGATGATCTGTATCTCTTCAGAGTGTGCTCTGATGGGCTACTCAGAAGATGTGTACCATCTGAAGAAGGAATTAAGATCATTAAAAGAAGCCACTCATCACCCTATGGAAGACACTATGGAGCATTCCGCACGCATTCCAAGATCTAGCAAAGTGGATTTTTCTGGCCAACCATGTATGACGACACAAAAGATTTCATCCGAAGATGTGGAGCATGTTAGAGGCATGGCAATATCAATTCAAGAGATGCCATGCCACTCACTAACAATCTCCAGATCAAGCTCTTTGACTGTTGGGGAATTGATTTCATGCGACCATTTCCAAAATCCAAGAACAGTGAATACATCTTAATGGTAGTCGACTACATTTCCAAATGGGTCGAAGCCCTACCATGTAAAGTTGCAGATGCCAGAAGCTCCAAGAGAATGTTCAAGGAAGTGATATTTCAAAGATTCAGAGTTCCAGGAATGGTGATTAGTGATGGAGGTTCTCATTTTATTGACAAGCACTTCCGCACGTACCTGTCAAAACATGGGATCCTTCGCAACATCGCTACCCCTTATCACCCTCAGACAAGTGGCCAAGCAGAAACATAGAACAAGCAAATCAAGAACATTCTACAGAAGACAGTCAACGATATGGGAACAATGTGGAGAGACAGACTACCGGAAGCATTGTGGGCCTACCGTACAGCCTACAAGACACCATTGGGAATGTCACCATATCAACTCGTCTACGGGAAGACTTGTCACTTGCCTGTTGAGCAGAAGTTCAAGGCTCACTGGGCGATAAAAAGATAGAACATGGACTTGGAAGTAGCTGGAATCACGAGAAAGATACAACTCTCAGAACTAGATGAATGGCGTGAAAAGGCATACCATAACGCCAAGATCTACAAAGAGAGAACCAAAAGATGGCATGACAAGAGGATCAAGACGAAGAACTTCACTCTGGGAGATAATGTATTACTTTTTAATTCCAGGGTTAAGCTATTTGGTCATGGAAAGTTACGAAGCAAATGGGAAGGACCATTCACGATGATTAGCACTTCAAAATGACGAAGGTACGTTATTTAAGGTAAATGGTCATCGGCTTAGGATTTTTCTAGAACCTGAAAAGAGTTCCGAGGTGTTGGATGTGATCCAGTTCCTCACATTCCATTAATTTGATCCTCCACCGCCTCCGAAAGGTTTCATAATAGAAAAGGTAGTAAATAGGGTGCGGATACATGGGTGTATTCCGAGTCTCGAGTGATGAGTGATTGTCAGCGGGTTTGATGTGCATGTTCTTTGGCTTGTGTTGTGTAGGTGTCGAGCACGGATACAGTGATCAAAGGCAAGGTGAAGGTCAAGTAGAGACATGCCGTGCCGATGGACCAGGAGCGGTGAATGGCGGACGTGAGGCTTGGACAGAGGGACTGGTGGCCTGAGGATCAGTTGTGGTGGCTGACAGCCTGGGACAGCACCGAGCGGACACTTGCGGGGCACAGTGTTGCTCGGGTCGAGGATCTTGGGACATGTGTCGGTGGACGGGGTGCACGGGTAGTGCATCCCCTCTACAGCGTTGGTTTGATGGTTGAGCCACAAAAAAACCATTGGGTGGACGGTTTCCAGGTTTGGGCCACAAAACCTGGGTGCTGCGGGTTTGTCGAGTTTGGCCACAAAACTCGGGCTGAGGACGGTTTCCAGGTTTGGGCCTCAAAACCTGGGCGCTTGCGGGTTTCTAAGTTTGGGCCACAAAACTCAGGCGATGGACGGCTGGTTTCCCGGTTTGGGCCTCAAAACCGGGGGTTGGTCGTGAAGACAGGTTTCCCGGTTTTGGCCACAAAACCAAGGGCAAAGTCCATGAAAAGGACAAGCAGAGGAGTGGCGGCACGTGGCAGCAATCGATGAGGTTGCGTCGAGGCAACGCTACCAATTGTGCGGGCGTGGCCATCGGATCAGCATCTACTTCGAGTTGGTCCAGAATAACCTTAGGGTTTAGCTTGTTCGCTCTGTAATTAGCAATAGGGCTAGAAGGGGAATAATTGTATTAGGCTATATAAGGAGAGGCAGCCCTTCCCTCCAGACCATCTCAGCCATTTGCTACTTTCACTTAGGGTTTCCTGCTCTCCCACATCCCTGCTGTAGCTACTGAGATCCGCAGAGACGGTGAACAATACCTCTGTGTATTTGCTTTTTGAGGAAACGAGACCGTAATCTCGTTGTCTCCTCGTGGGGACGAATTTTGACTGGAAATTGTGGTTGTGATTCACGCTCTTGTGTTGTTATTCGCGTTTTACTTTTCTCCACGTTTTTCCTGGTGATCGTTCTCACTCATCGTCATGTCTTTTGCGATTCCGTTTGAACTGATTTGTTCTAGATCGTGAGGCGCATCTTTCCACTGAAAGAATTCTTCTCTAACCTCACGAGCTAGTAGATCGGTCGATTTTCGTTTCGAATCGAGTTTTGTCTCCTTTGCCTCTAGTTCTTCCGATTCACCGATTTGGAGTTAGGTTCGAGCCATGATCTCTTTGGGATAGTTCACTAACCTCCTTGGAACTCCTCATACCAAGTCTAAGCCTTAGAGCTTTTGATTCGAAGGAGATCGGTTTGAATCCGCGGAAGAACTGTGTTGTTTCGGGGGCATTGGACGCTCGAGTCGGGAGCATCGGACGCTGTGTTCATCACATCGGACGCGTCTGATGCCACGTGTCATCGGACACTACCCATCGGCATGTCCGTTGCCATCGGATGCATCCTGGGGTCGAGCATCCGACGCTAGGGCTTCACTGTAGCTAGCGTCCGATGACCATGCAGTAAGGTCCCAGACTTGCTCATTTTGCATCGGACGCGTCCGTTGCTTGAACATCGGATGCAGGCCAACGTCCGATGCAGTGAGATTTGCACTGTTTTGTCCGCAGTTTGATCGTACGACTTCAGATTTGGTTTTGGGTTTTTGCGTCAGGTTTCTAGAGGTGTGTAGTGTCCCGCTATGCTTCTTGGAAGCATCCACCCTACATCTAGGGTCGTCAATACATGCAAGCTCTAGGTTTGCTTTTGGGAGTGATTCTCGGAACAGTAGTGACAAGTTTCTGAAAAGAAATTTGAAGCTCCCATTCACCCCCCTCTGGTCGCTTTCTAGTAGCACTTTTGGTCCTTCAATTGGTATCGGAGCAGGTTAAGGATCTTCCACCTTAGCTGGTTCCAGATCCACAGAAGGCGACATGGATCGCGGCATGGGCAAACTGCCGTTTTTCGATGGGACGAACTATGCGTATTGGAATATACGTATGTCGGCCTATCTTCAGAGCATGGGTTCTTCTGTCTAGGATATTTGCAACAAGGACGATTACGTGGTTCTGGCTGCTTGTGCTACTCAGCTGCAGATCAATGACCACGATGCCAATAGCCGAGCCTGTAATGCTCTTTTCTCATGTTTGATCATGTCTGAGTTTGATCATGTTTCTCATCTCCCCATGGCTCAGGAGATTTGGGCGACCCTCATGCGTTTCCATGAGGGAACCACTCAAGTCAAATCCCGTCTCTATGAGTTGCACAAGCGGGAGTATGAGAACTTTTGACACATGCCTGGTGAGAGCATAGAAAGTTTATTCGCTCGCTTTCAGGTGATTGTAAACAGGATGAGGGCTAACAAGGAGTTGTTGCCTTTCAATGATCATGAGAGGGATTTGAAGCTTTTACATACTCTTGATCGGTAGGTGTGGGACTCTAAGGTTCAGGCAATCATCGAATTGCCTAACTATGAGACCCTCACATGCGACGAGCTCTTCAGTAAGCTCAAGTCCAGTGAGATTGATGCCATGCCAAGGGCCTCTTATGAGAATCCTTCTGGTCCATCGATGGCTTTGCTTTCTGGCACTTCTGCTAACCCCTCTGGAGGATTTGCACTCTCTTCACTTCTTTCTGTCATAGAGGAGCAGCTGGAGTTCATGGGGGATGATGAGTTGGCTTTGCTTGCCAACCGGTTCTCGCGGTTCCACAACAACCACATGAACCGTCGCCGCGGAGGAGGACGCTCTGGATGTTTTGAGTGCGGCGACCCCGACCACTTCATCGCCATCTGTCCCAAGAAGAACAAGCAAACATTTGGGAAGGGCGATCATGGGCACAAGTACGACTTCGGCCAGCGCAGGAGAAGTACGTCCCCGCGAAGCACAAGCGGAAGGGCGGCTTCAACAAGGAGTACATCAAGAAGTACTAGGAGAAGGCCCCGGCTGAGCAGCGTGATTTCTTCGCCACGCTCAGCGACGTCGACGGCTCGGATGACGACTCCGCTTCCTCAAGCGACGATGAGTCCGAGAAGAAGAAGAAGATCGAGGACAAGCTGAATGGTCTTTGCTTCTTCGCCGACAATGAGGGTTTTTGCACCATGGCCCTGGGCAAGGAGGTTGACAACGAGTTTGAGGAGCTCCCTCGGAACGACGACGACGACGACAACACCTCCCAGGTATCTCAGACCCCCGACGAGCTTTCTGCTGAGGTCGAGAAACTTACTGCTGCCCTTCTTTGTCAAGATAAGCTGCTTAGGCGTGCTGCTAGAGAGCAGAAGGAGTTTAGGCAGAAGTGGGAGGATACGGTGAAGGAGTTTGAGTTTGCCAAGTCCACCGTAGTTGTCTCTGAGGAGGGTGAGTGTGAGATGTGCACCACGCACATGACTGACCTTCTCACTTTGAGAGGTAAGTATGCTGCGTTGGTTGGAGAGGTGGATGAGCTCCGGGGAAGAACCATATTTTTGGGTGTGTGCAAGTATTGTGCAGGCTTGCAATCCGAGTTGGCAGAGAAGAATGCCAAGATTGTGTCTCTTGAGAAGGCCAGCTCGGGTAGCACTTGTGTGACTAGGTGTGTTTTGTGGTAGGGTTTGGAGATGGAGATAGCCAATGTGAGCATGACAAGATGCAAACCGAGGAAGAAAACACAATACCTTTGGACCATCTTGTCATGGGTGTCTTGTGGTGAACCGCAGCTTGGGATGATGATTGCCCAGTTCAAGCGTGCTGCTGGAGGTCCACGTGTAGGCTTTGCTCAGGGTGTTGAGTGCGTTTCATCTTTTGGCAAGATTGGAGAGTCAAGTGGTCTGAACCCGTGTGAGAAGTCCAACTCCTCCACTACTCCCCAACTAACCAAAATTCCACCCAAAGAGCCTCTCAAGCCTAACACCAAGGATGGGGTGTTTGTTGAACCTCCACCCAAGAAACAGACATGGGCTCCCAAACGAAACCACCTCAAGAACAAGCTAGACACCATGCCACCTATCCAAGAGGAGCTCATGCCATAGAAGGGCAAAGTGATCCACACCCACTACCGTGAGTACCAACAACCCCCTATGAGAGCGGTGAGGTACCATTGTGAGCACTGTGGGAGAGAGGAACACTTGAGGGAGTTCTGTTTTTGGCGTAATAGAGAGGAGCGCCGTGCCAGGGAAATGAACAATGCGGACATGTACCATCCTTTCCATGATGAACATGTGGCGAATGTTCAAAGGCGTGTTGCTAGGCCTAGAGGTCCAATGCCTCAAGTTCCTAAGCCTAGGCCGCAAGGAGGACGCGCCCAGCGGGAGCCTGCTTTTGTAGGTTTTGGACCCCGTGACGGTGGCTTTGTAGTTGAGCGTTACCCCCACCGCGTTTTGACTATCGCGGTGAGCGCTCTTTCCCTAGCGAACCACGTTTTCCTCAGCGTGGAGATCGCTTTCCCCGTAGGCATGGTAGGAATGGTTTTGCTACTAACCGTTCTTTTGAGCAGTGTTGGGTATTTTAAACGCACACAGAGAAATCCGCAAGCGCACGGATACCAATGTAGCTTTCACCCGAGAGTATTCCAGGGTATCGATTTCCACGGGGAACATGAAGTGTACTAGAAGAATTAAGGACGTCCAAGAAAAGAATGGTAATGTGGGTAGAGAGAGATCTTAGGGTTTTCTAAGCGGGTCTATCTAATTAAAGGCTCACTATACTTACTTACTTCGGAGCAGCAGTCCTTTCCAACTCACGAAAAGACTAGGAAGAAGGTAGTTGGGGGAAGGCTGCCGAAAGCTCTACGAGAACACCAACCCTAACGTGGTGGATTACAAAGACCTGACAGAGTTGTCACCTCTGGGGCTACAACAACTATCCGGAGGATTGGGCGCAAACTCAGGTAAACCCTAGTCTAAACACCGTGTCTACACTAACGCTTACTACTCTAATTACCGTGGATAAATAGAGCACTCAATACGAGCAGAGATCCAGTAAATAAAATAAAGTAAGAACTGAAATTAAATATAGTACTTAGAAATAGTAAATGAAGAACCTGGAGATTACTTGAAGACGAACCAGATGCTGCACCAATACAATTTCGAGGAAGATCCGACAGATCCGGCTCCTCCTCAGCTCTCTCCTTCTCCTCTCTAGATTACAACTAGATGATGAACTAGAACTAGATCTAGAACAAGAAGATGAACTAGAACTAGACGATCAACTAGAGGGACCTCTACTTCTACTTGAAACCCTAGTTTCTGATGTGGAGATGAATAATGAAGATGGAGATGCCTGGAGAGGGGGGTCTGGGGTTGCTTATATAGCCCGAGGTGGAGTAGTGAAGGACCGAGAAAGCACTAGCAAGGCGACCAGAGGGGGGGTGAATGGGAGCTCAAAATTCTTCTCAGAAACTTTGGCCAAATGTCCCAAAATCACCCCCGAGAAACGGCGACCGAAACCGTGATTCTCACGACCCTTGGAAGAGGGTGGATGATCCCTAGGATCACAGCGGAGCACCACCAAGAAGAAGCAAACCAAACTCCAAAAGCTCCGGCTCGAACACAACCCCAAAAACCAAGTCCCGGACGTAGATAGACGGCTACGTCGAGAAACTCCTAATACCTATGCTAACAAGTAGCAAAGATACCTAGAGAGGGTTCCTTGGTCAACTACAGGGCCAAACGAGAAGTCCGGAAACCAAGCGAACAAGCCGGGAGAGCAAACGCACAAAACCGGAGCAAACAGCAAAATCCCGGACTGTCCGCCGGTACGGTCCCGGACTGTCCGCGGTAGTGCCGGACTGTCCGTGGGCGAGTGGCGGACTGTCCGCCGGCAAAACATGCCAAACAACAAGGTTGCTGCAAAGTCCCTGGACGTTCCCGGACTGTCCGCGACTTTGAACTGCGGACTGTCCACCGTTCAAACAAAAGGCAACTCAGCCGAAGAACAGTGCCACTGGTCTGGCTGTCCCCGACTCGCGACTGTCCGCGGGAGCGCCGCGTGGGACTGACCCGCGGTCACACAGGAGGGCGATTTTGATCGCCCTTCTCCCAAATCTTCTCCAAATCGATTCAAATCAAAATCCCACGTTCCCAAACATGGAGAGGATGATCACGGAGTAGTTAGGAGACTATCCCCAAGAAATCATCCGCTCAAATCGAGTCAATCACCGGGAAATCAAAAGGGGAGGAGGATGAACCGAAAAAGCGCCACGAAAACAAAATCAACTCAATCTACTTGCTCATAGGGAGATAGATGAATTCCTTTGGTGGAAATGATCTCCTTTCAAATACGAACAAGTTGATTCAAACGGATTTCGTAAAGACGCACGGGAGAGAGAGATCGAGTGACGGGAAAATCGTGAAGAAACGAAGAACGCGAAGAACACGAATCAAACACGAATCAAGTCATCGATCTGCACTGCAATCGTGAGATTACGGTCTCACTTCCTCAAAATCAACAGTACACAGAGGCAAGTCTCTCTGCGGATCTCAGCTAGCTACAGCAGGGGATGGGAGAGCAGGAAACCCCAAGGCGAGAGAGCAAATGACTGAGATGACTAACTGAGATGAGGGGAGGAGGGTGTCTCCCCACAACTTATCCTAATTCTAGTCTAAGTACAATTCCTACTCTACCTCCTACCTCTACTCTAATTACCGAGCGAAACCGCTAAACCCTAGGGTTATTCTGGACCAACTCGGTGGTAGGTTTATCCGACGGCCACGCCCGCACAACTCGTCCGCGTTGCCTCCACGCAACCTTCCGATTGCCGCCACGTGCTGCCCCCTCGCTGCTCTGCACCCCCGGTTTTGGCCCAAACCGGGAAACCAGCCTTTTCCCCCCCAACCCCAGTTTTGAGGCCCAACCGGGAAACCAGCCCACCAGCATCTGAGAGTTTTAAGGCCAAACTCAGCAAACCTTCAGAGCCCAGGTTTTGAGGCCCAAACCTGGAAACCGTCCTCAGCCCGAGTTTTGTGGCCAAACTCGGAAACCCTCAGCCCGAGTTTTGTGGCCAAACTCGGAAACCGTCCACGCCCAGGTTTTTGAGGCCCAAACCTGGAAACCGTCCATCTGATGGTTTTTCCCTGGCTCTACCACCACAAACCGAAGCTGTAGAGGGGATGCACTGCCCGTGCACCCCGACCACCGGTGTCCCCAGACCTCCCACGTCCCCCGAGCCCCAGCCCACGTGCACCGGTCGCAGTCTTCCCTTGTCTCTGTCTGGAGGTGTCCAGGCTGCCGCCCACACAGTCCTCCTAGGCACTCTGGTCCCCTCATCCATGCCAGCCTCCTCAGTCCCACCAGCACTCACGGTCTCACCTTCCTATACGTCACGCGCCATGGGCCGCCCCTTCACGCCCCCGCTCTCCTCATCGGCACCCGATCCCGTCTCAACTTGACCTTCCACCTCCCCTCGATCTCCACTTCCCGTCATCCTGCATCAACACATCCCAAGACACTGCACAAACGCCTCACACAACACTCAACGTTGACAGATCACCCTCATCACCCAACACCTCAGACCCGCAATCTCCCCCTTGATCGCATCTGATGAGTCATGTCACTACTCACACAATCATAACGGAAAGAAGAAAAGAGGAAGGAAGAAGAAGAGAGAACTCGACCAAATGACCCAAAGCCTAGCAAAGCCGAAGAAGGTCAAGTGGAAAGAGCAAAACAACTTGGTCCCCAAAGACATGGGCAACGGCTCGACACAATCAAGCAAAGCAAAGCTAGCCCTCAAGAAGAGGTAGAACAGGCTCAACACCGCTAGCAGATACCAATTGGAAACTCCAGAGAAGAAGTTCAAAACCAATTGAAGCCGAATGAAAATCGAAGCAAAATGCTAGTCCCTCAAGATAGAGGCACAAAGGCTCAACACAACTAGCACAGAAAGCTCAAAACCAATGCCTTTCGGCCAAACATGCTCCGAACCAATTGGAATGACTCCAAACCAAAAGAGAACCAATCGATCGAAAACCCTGAAAATGTTTGCTAGTCCCTCAAGATAGAGGTAAAGGCTCAACACAACTAGCAAATTCCCCCTCGACAAGTGTAAGCAACTAGGAAAACTCCCCTTAGTTTTACATCCAGGAGTATATGATTTGCAAAAACTCTCTCCCTTAGTTGAAAATGCACTTATCAAGAAAGGCATCAAGGCAAGAAACTCCCCCCCCACCACATGCATATGAAGTCAGAAATGCAAGTTAGTAGCTTCAGGCATATATTCACAAGAGTGCAAAGATGCTCTAAATAGTAGAACTCCAATGACTCAACTAGGCACTCAAATAGCAAAGGCTCAAACTGATCACACATACGAAATATGAACATATGAGCATGTGAGCAGTTTTTAGCGAAAAAGGGAGTCACCATCAAAATAGCACTACACATGTATAGACAGGAATCCAAACGAGTGCTAAACATGTATACAAGGTGAACTACCCCTAGCAAAGTTCAATCATCATGCATAGGAATGAACATACACTTGTGATTTCAAATTAATATCGAAGTTGCAGCGGTGAAAATTTCACAAGTTCAATTATTAGCATGTGATTGCGAGAGGTTGAAAGCTTGTCATTGCCTAACTTTTCAACCGAGCGAAGCCTATGCCGAAGCAATCAGAAGCTTAAAGCTGCGGTTTCGGTCATACACTACACGGCTCAAGTTGAACTCAAAGTGCAATGAGAAACTTTCTCGATACCGTGATGTGTTGACAAGCAGTCCCATCTCGATCTTTTCAATTCACTAAGACTTGGTTCAAATTTTAAACAAGATATGAACAGACCAAGCAAGTGAATGACTCAGAACTATAGACATAGCAACCTAGCATATATGAAAAGCACGAGTGAACTCAACACATCCTACACATGCTAGTTGCATATCTCAATGGTGAACATTTTCAGATTTTAGTTATTAAGCAAATTCACCAATTCAAAAATAGCTCAGCTCACAACATGTACTAGTGATCAGAAAGAGCATAAGCTACAAGCATCAACATAAGCATCGGAGCATACTACATAGAGCATAGTTACATTCTAGTGATTATAGACATGAAGCTCATAATGTAAATGCGTATGCTAAAATGCAAGAGAAAAGAAAGACAAACGAAAGAAGGTCAATCTACTATACAAGATCCAAAATGCTTCCCCCCTCTAAAAGGGAAACACACACCAAGCTCACCCCTCAACCGATTAAAGGTTGATTCGTCTAAAGGCTTGGTGAAAATATCAGCCAGTTGATGATGAGTATCGACATGGCGAAGGTCGATATCACCCTTCTCCTGGTGGTCTCGCAAGAAATGAAAGCGCACATCAATGTGTTTGGTCTTCGAGTGAAGCACGGGGTTCTTAGCAACGCTAATAGCACTCGTGCTGTCACAAAGCAAAGGAACACGAGTAAAGCTCAGACCAAAATCACGCAAAGTGGCCATCATCCAAAGCAACTAGGAACAGCAGCTAGCCGCAGCAACATATTCAGCCTCTGTAGTGGACTGAGCGACACTAGACTGCTTGCGAGAAGAACACGAAACAAGAGAAGAACCAACAAACTGGCAAGTCCCAGAAGTGGACTTGCGCTCAATACGGCAACCAGCAAAATCGGCATCCGAATAACCGCAAAGGGAGAGGGTGGAGAAGCAGAATACCAAATCCCGAACTCAGGTGAGAAACGAAGGTACCTGAAAATCCGCTTCACCGCCTGACGGTGAGAGGTGCGCGGCGATGCCTGAAAGCACGCACACAGACACACCGTGAACTGGATGTCCGGCGTGTCGCCGTCAGGTAGAGGAGCGACCCGATCATGCTTCGGTACTCCTTCTGGTCCACTGCTTCTCCATCCTCCATCCGCATCCTCCAGGGCAGTCGTCGTTGACATGGGTGTTGGAAAGGCTTGGCCTCACCCATATCGAACCGCTTCAGCAAGTCCTTGGTGTACTTGCCCTGGTGCACAAACGTCCCCTCCCGGGATGTTTGCTTGATTTGCAACCCGAGAAAGAAGGTCAGCTCGCCCATCATGCTCATCTCAAACTCCAGCTCATAATAATATCTGCAAACTTGGCAACCAAAGCGTGAGAAGAACCACTGAAAATGATATCATCCACGTAAATCTGGACCAAGAGAGTGTCTTTGCCTTGCTTGAGGAGAAAGAGCGTTTTCTACACATCCCATTTTAAAGCCCTTAGCAAGCAAAAAGGTTTTCAATCTATCATACCAGGCTCTAGGGGCTTGGTTCAAACCATATAATGCTTTGTGAAGTTTAAAAACATGGTTTGGAAACTTGGGATTTTCAAAACCGGGGGTTGCTCAACATACACTTCTTCTTCTATGTAGCCGTTTAAGAAGGCACTCTTGACATCAATTTGAAAGAGTTTAAAACCTTTCTTGGATGCAGCAAAGCCAAGAGTATCCTAATAGCCTCCCCAAACGAGCTACAGGAGCAAAAGTCTCCTCAAAGTCTATCCCCCCTTCTGACTATAAACCCTTGGCACAAGACGCGCTTTGTTCCTCACAATGTGGCCGTCCTCTCCTTGTTTATTTTTTGAAAACCATTTTGTCACAATAGGATTACAGTTAGAGAGGACAGGAACTAGAACCCAAACCCGATTTCTCTCAAAGTTTCTAACTCCTCATGCATGGCAGTGACCCAATCCGGATCCGTCAAAGCGTGTCCAACATCTCGGGGCTCAAATTAGCAACAAAAGCATAATGAGCGAAGTGAGAGATGTGCTGTTGACCTGGACGAGTAACCCGTTCGTCGATGCTGCCGATCATCTGCTGAGGCGGGTGTTGGCGCTGAATGTGTCATGGCGCCTCCCGAGCTGAAGTAGCCTCCCCTCAACAAACAGCTGGTGCCTCCCCGGTACAAATGGTACCCGCTCAGGGTGGCGGATCCCACGGCCCCAGGAGGAAGGAGGTGTCAGGGCCGTGAGTCATCGTAGAAGCCGCTCTTTGCGGCACGGCAGGTGGAGGGGGTGTTGGATCATCCAGTGCTTCAGCACCCTCATCCTCGCATCAAAAAGAGGCTCACCAACTCATGATCACCTGCATGCTCGAAACGAGAAGAGGGACAACGAGAGTCTCGTCGAAGGTGACATCTGATGTCTCCATGACTCGGTTAGTATCAAGGTTAAGTACACGATATGCGCGAGTGTGAGTGCCATAACCCAAAAATACACGTCAGAAGAACAAGACTCAAATTTGTCCAGGTTGCCTTTCTTTCAATATAAAACAATGGCAACCGAAGACTCTAAAATAACGCACTTTGGGCTGTCTACCAAAACGCAACTCATAAGAGGTATTTTTCAAGAACACTTTCAGAAAAATGTGATTTGAAATGTAGCATGCAGTGTTCATAGCTTCGGCCTAATAACGCCTAGGAGTCCTATGCTCATCGAGCATCGTCCTGGCCATCTCAACAAGGGTCCGATTCTTCCTCTCTACAACACCATTTTGAGGCGGTGTGTAAGGGGAAGAAAACTGGTGCTCCAAACCCAAAGAGTTACAAAACTTCTCAAAATCCAAATTTTTGAATTCGGAACCATTATCACTCCTAATGGCTCGCATTGAGTTCAAAGGAAACTCGTTCTGAAGACGCAAAATCAGATTGCGAGGAAAGGAGAAAGTCTCGGTCTTCTCAGCTAAAAAGAAGTGGAGGACCGAAAATGCTAAAGCAAGGCGACCAGAGGGGGGGTGAATGGGAGCCTAAAAATTTCTTCTCGAAATTACGGCCTCTGTCCAAACAAATCAACCCCAAAAGCCTTCGGACTAAACGCGATGCCCACGACCCTAGAAGAGGGTGGATGATCCCTAGGATCAGAGCGAGGCACCGCACAAGGAAGCAAAACAAAACTCCAAAAATCGGAGTCAAGTTCGTGCCTAAAAGACCACTCCCAAGCGTAGATAGACGGCTACGTCGGGATTCCTCAAATACCGATGCTAACAAGTAGCAAAGATATGTAGAGAGGTTCCTAGGTGAACTCTAGGAGCAAACGAGAAGTCCGGGAAGTGAAGCGAAAAAGCCGGGAGAGCAAACGCACTAGACCGGAACCTACAGCCGATTCGTGGACTGTCCGGGCGGGTGCCGGACTGTCCGTCAAGGGCGGACTGTCCGCGCCTGGGACCCCGGACTGTCCGCCGGTCAAAGTCCCAAAATAGCAAACGTGCTGAACAGCCTCTGCTCAACTCGCGGACTGTCCGCGCCTACCAACGGCGGACTGTCCGCCGGCTAAACAGCAAAAACCGCAAAGCTGGCAAAACCCTCCCTGTGCAACTCCTGGACTGTCCGGGCTTTTGTACGGCGGACTGTCCCCGGTCAACTTGCAAAAATAGCAACGCTGCTGGACTCGCTCAGCACGACTCGCGGACTGTCCCGCGCCTGTCAACGGCGGACTGTCCCCCGGTCTCCGAGGGGAAAAAGCCCGAGGCAACAGCCACTGCTCGGCTGAAGCCCCGATGGCCGGACTGTCCGCGGCCTCTGTGCAGACTGTCCGCGCCTACGGCGGACTGTCCGGGAAACCACGGCGGACTGTCCGCGACCTCCCAGAAAGCACAAAAACTGCTCGGGTCAAAACCAAAATCGATTGGATCTTCACCAAATCGAACGGGGCTGCGACCAAACTTCACCCAAGTGTTCTTCTACGTGTTGGGAAGGTAATCCTAGGATATCATCGCTTCAACCCAACTCAACCATGAGAAATCCGAAGAACACCGTAAAAGGGGAAGAACGAAGAACGAAAACGATTTCGGCTCGATCTACTTGTTCGTGAAGGTAGGGATGAATTCCTCTGGTCGAAATGTTCTCCTCACATCAAAGAACAAGTTGATTCAAACGGAATCGCAAAAGACGCAGCGAAGAGGGAGATCGGGGAGGAGAAAATCGTGGAGAAAAAGGAGAACGCGAGAACACGAAGAACAAAATCAAAACGCGAATTCCACCACGAATTTGATCCTTGGATTCAGAGGAATGGATGATTCATTAAGCACTCGGTGTCGGTCTACAAACCACTCCAGCAGATCAAAGCTTGGATGGCGAAAAGCTCAAGAACAAGAGCCAACTCTCCGTAACCCTAGCCTCCTCTCACAAACAACGCAAAATGAGAGTGACACCGCTCCAAGGATGTCCAAGGATGTCAGCTGCCCTAGCAGCCCCCTTCATATATATAGGCGCACGTCCGAAGACCAAAATGCCCTTACATTAAGCACTCAACCCAAATACCCCCCAGGGGTAAAACCGTCCAGTCCTGACGATCTTCATCCGACGGCCACGCCCCGCACATCCGGTAGCTTCGCCTCGACGCGACCTCCCGGATGCCGCCACGTGCCGTCACGTCGACCACCGCGGCTACTCGTGGATAGCTTCGCCGCCGCGCCAGCCTCTCCACGCCGCCACGCGTCGACCGTCCTTTCGGACCAAACCCCGGTTTTTGAGCCCAAACCGGGAAACCGTCCACCCCGAGTTTTGAGGCCCAAACTCTAAAACCCGCACGCCCAGGTTTTGAGGCCCAAACCTGGAAACCGTCCATCCCAAGTTTTGAGGCCCAAACTCAGAAACCGGCCACCCAGGTTTTGAGGCCCAAACCTGGAAACCGTCAATGGTAGCTTTTTGAGGCTCAGCTACCGAACCCGCACCGTAGACGGGATGTGGTTCGCACACCCCGACCACTGGCACCGATGCCGATGCATGTCCAGCCTCCACGCCGGGCACAACGTCTTCGCCTTCCTTCTTGACTTGGCCGACGGCACTTGCGCCGCACGCAAGCCCGTGTCCGACCTCCCGCCAAGTGACACGACTCCAGCGCCTTCCTCCCGACTCGGCCGATGCACCGCACATCCCCATGTGCTCTCGCTTGCCGATGCCACGTGCCAGCTACCACAGCTGGTCCTCTGGCCCTCTGGTCCCTCAGTCCAAGCCTCACGTCCGCCCTTCACCGCCCGGTACCTCGGCATGGCACGTCCGCCGCACGGCACGCCCATCCTCACCGCACCCGGTCCGTCGGCACGGCACGTCTCTACTTGACCTTCACCTCGCCATAGACCACTGTATCCTGGCTCCACACCTGCACATCAACACAGCCAAGAGACACATGTCGCACACGCACACCAACACAGAAACACCACACAACTCACGCCACCGGTTAGTCTTAAATATTAAGCGCATAATGACATAATGACTCAACTGGGTAAAAGCCTCAAACCTTCCTCATCAAAGTCAATCATTCATCATATATGTTCTCAATCTCCCCTTGATGAATGCATTGACTAAAAATAAACCACAAAGGAAGGGTTTGAAGGCAAGCCTCATCCAAGTGCCCAAAAGCCAAGCAAAAGCGAACACAAGGCTACTTGAAATGAGGAAGGGTCATGAAAACTCCAAATAAAAGCTCTCGGTCCCGACAGAAACGGGAAAAGCAGGCAAAGCCTCCACACAACCGAAGAGTCAAGATAAACAAAGTTTTCATGAAACCCAAAAGGCACTCGAAAACCAATCTCAAATAAATTGTAACCAATCTCAAATAAATTGTCAATCAATCATCACAAAAGAGAGACCAAGTACTTATCCACTTGGTTTTGGGTCAAATTCTCCCCCTTTTTTCTTTCTCTTTCTCTTTCTCCCCCTTGATGATTGAATTGACAAAACTAGGCACAAGAGATGGTTTGAGATACCACAACCGAAAATCTCATTCAAGTGATCAAAAGCCATCGGAGGGCAAAAACAAAGTCACTTGTCATGAGAAGATTATCCATTCAAATGCCATACCAATTGAAGGACCATTGAAGGACCGAAAAATCTAAAGAAGGGGCAATTTGAAATGGACATAACTTGGTCCCCAAAGACATGGGCAACGGCTCAACGCAACCAAGCAAGGGATCGGAGCAACAACTCAACAAAGAGCAAAACTCGATCACACAGAGCAAAAGACTTGGTTCCCAAAGACATGGGCAACGGCTCGACGCAACCAAGTCAAAAATGAGCTAGCCCTCAAGAAGAGGCCAAAAATGGCTCAACACCACTAGCTCAAGGCTCAATACCAATTGAGGCTGAATCAACGCATAAGAATGCAAAACTGATCACAAACAGCCAAGAATTGGTGAAACAACTAGTTCCTCAAGACAGAGGCACATAGGCTCGACGCAACTAGCTGAAGGGTCCATACCAATCGAAAATACCAAGCAAAAACTGCTAGTCCCTCTAGACAGAGGCAAAATGGCTCAACACGACTAGCAGGCTCGATACCGACTGAGAAAAACCACAAGAGAGGCTCAACACTAAATGGAGCACAAACACTCGGAGCACGCAGAGAAGCAGCAAGACAAAAGCGACTCCCCCTGAAAGCAAGCCTATACACAAAAGCTATGCACAAAGCTCATGACACCAATTGCATTCCATACCAAGAGATGGATACCAATTGAGACACATAAAAGAGCTAAACCGAGTGAAGAAAAACATAAAAGAGCTAAACTCCCCCTTGCTCAAAGCTCTCCCCAAAATGCATGACTCTCCCCTTTGTGCCAACACATAAGCTCCCCTTGCAAACAGCTTCTCCCCCTTGACAAAAGGGAACATGCTGAGGGGTTTTGACATTTTTCACAAAATTGACACAAACACAAGACAAGTCATCAACCAAAAGCATATGGGGGCTGAGAAAAGCAACGAAAGTGACCAAGAAGTGTATCGGAGCTGGGGGTATGTACACTAAGCTAAAAATGCATGATATGCACAATGCAACAGCTTCAAGTGTATAGCAATCAGAATGAAAAGATGCTCAAAAGGGTGCTGCCCTGAAAGTGTTGCAATCAATACAAATGCTAGCAAAGGCTCAAACTGATCAAGTGAATACGAAATATGAACAATTAAGCATATGAGCAGTTTTAAGCCATTTGAAAAGGAGTCCACCACTAAAATAGCACTTAACATGGATAGACAGGAAATCAACCAAGTGCTAACTCAGGTATAAAAGGTGAACTACCCCTAGCAAAGTTCAATCATCATGCAATAGAATGAAGCATAAACTTGTGTTATTTTCAAATTTTCATCGGAGATTGCAGCGGTATTCACACAAGTTCATATTTAAAAGCATGTGATTGCGAGAGGTTAAAAGCATGGTCATTGCCTAACTTTTCAACCGGGCTAAGCCTATGCAACAAAAGCAATCAGAAGCTTAAAGTACCGGTTTCGGTCTTACACTACACGGCTCAAGTTTTCACTCAAATGTGCAATGAGAAACAGTCTCGATACCGTGATGTGCTGACACATGCAATCCCATCTCGATCTTTTCAATTCACTTAGACTTGGTCAAATTTTAAGCACAAGGTAAATATGCAATCCAAGCAAGTGAAAGACTCAATGCAAGAGACATAGCAACCTAGCATACAAAAGATAGTACAAGTGATCTCAACACGTCCTACCCATGCTAGTTGCCAATCTCAATGGTGAACAAATTAAAGATTTCATAGTTGATTAGTCAAGTTCACTATTTGCAAAAATAGCTTAGCTCATAACATGTTTCAAGTGATCAAAAAGAGCCTAAGCTACAAGCATCATCATGAATAAGCAGGGCATACCAAAAAGAGCACAATCTCATTCTCATTGTTATATACATGAAGCTCTAAAATGCAAGATATACATGATGAAATGCATGCAAAGCTAGCCTATAAGGAAACCCAAAACAAAGGGTATCGAAGAAGACCAACTAAGATACAACAAGCAAAATGCTTCCCCAACTAAAAGGGAAACACGCACCAAAGACACAAATAAAGAGCCAAGAAATGCTCAAGCGAACAGCCAGCAAAAACCACATCGGAAAGACCACATAGCAGAAAAGGGGTCGAAGAAGAAGAGTACCAAAACCCAAACTCAGGAGAGGGTCGGAGGTACCTCATGAAGCGCATGACCTCCTGCTTGTGTTATACCCGAGGGGACGCCTGAAACTGCTGAAATCTTTGGGGCACCTGCCTCGCCGAAGTCGTCTCCCCCTCGCCTGCTGCTTTCGCTCCCACAGGTGCTGCTAGTGCTCGCTGGAGAGCTGCTCGAACGGAACTCCAAGTCGTGGAAGAAGTGGGATCGGGTCCGTGAGCCGAAATGCTCTCTCCAGGCTCCTGTTCTCCTGCACACTCAAAAGCAGAAGAAACACAAGGCGTTGTCTCATCCAGTGTGACCTCAAGGTCTCCACGAAAACGGTTAGTCACATAAAAGTATAAGGTAAGCTCTCAACAAAAAGAGGTCTACCTATGAATGATACCGCAAGGAGATCTGAACTCAAACTAGTCAAAACTACCATGCAACAGGATAAAGCACTATATAGCAAAATGCAGCCTAAACACATGATCAACCCAAACATAGCCTAGGTCTCAACACATGCTACAATGCAAGATAATGATAGCAATAGATCCAAAAGCATGTAACATGATAAAATTGAGGAAAGGCTAATGCTCAAACTAATCATATCAACAGGATACATGTAGCTAACCAAAACTAGCACCTGAAAAGTGACACCTAATGAACATCATACCTATACATGTGTGACGTAACGGCCCTAATCCCATGGCCCACTGATCACTGTCAACCACTGACAGTCGATCCGTACAGCCAAGGGGTTAAGACCGGGTTTCGCCACTGGGCTACATCAGTGCCCGATGTCCGCAGGATCAACTCACAATTCAGTTACAATCTCTTGAACATTTTGACAAAAACATCGGAGTAAATAGCGGAAGACTTAAATAACAATAGTTTTACAAACCAGGGTTCAACATAAACTCAAAGTGAAGTTATTACAGACCATAGTTCAAATAGAGTTGGCAGGGTAGCATATGACAACAACTAAAAAAAAAAGATACATCACCCAGCCCGAGGGTGAATAATCACTCATCGGCCTCATCGCCTCTTCCTGAACAACAGTCACACAGCAGGGTCCAAGGCATACTGAGGGATCTGCCATACCTGCAACATGGGTAAAAGAACCCTGAGTACAAAGGTACTCAACAAGACTTAACCGACTAAAGAAAAGGGAGAAGACTCAGGAATGCAGGCTTAGGGTAGTCAAGTAAGGCTTAAGCAAATTCAAGTATTTTGCAGAAAGCATTTTTGGTAAACCTTATTTTAATTTTGAAAGGTTCGGTATTCCTTGTTCCATCATAATCCTTGATCATTTTACTTTCCAAAACAGACCTAGTTGAGAACCACTCCTGTTGACAGTCAGTGACTAAGTCTCCATAACGAGGAGCAGCGTTAATCCGGATAAATAATACTCAGCTGAGGGTCCCTATCCACACTGCATATGTAGCACCCAAGCTTGCATATGCCAACTCGTCTACCACGATTCCTCCAAGATTGGGCCGGTCCTACGCCACCCGGAAGTACAGTACACCACTCCAATCGGGGCCTCTAACCCACGTGGGTACATGCTACTTCGCCATCTCTCCACTCCCAGTGCGCGGTTGTCGGTCCAATAAAGGATTCCTCGGAGCCGAAGCTTTCCGTAGTGGAATAGTTGCAAGTCTTAGTCAGCAGGCCCCCATACAGGTGGTCCCTAACACTAGTAGAGGATGGGCCTTTAGTCCCGGGTCCTAGGACTTTAGTCCGGTTCTGGACCGGGACTACGGTTCGGGCTAAAGGTTTGCTACAGTATTCAACCCGGACTAAAGGTTGGAATAAAAACGAAAAAATGTTGTGGCTGTGGAGATTCGAACTCAGGACCGCACAGTTAGCCTTCACGTGCGCGCGTTACCAACTGAGCTACACTACACATCTAACAGAATAGGATACTCCTTCTTTTTAAATTGTGTCTGGAAGGACCTTTAGTCTCGGTTGTGTTACCAACCGGGACTAAAAGGTCCTTTAGTCCCGGTTGGTAATACCAACCGGGACTAAAGGTAGGACCTTTAGTCCCGGTTGGTATTACCAAACCGGGACTAAAGAACACTGACCCTTTAGCCCGGTTGCCTCTCGGTTGCCTCGAGGAAAAGGAACCTTAGTCCCGGTTGGTGTTACCAACCGGGACTAAAGAACTTTTAGCCCCGGACACAAAAATTTCGGGCTAATGTCCGAATCTGTCTATCGCCCAAAGGCCATTTCTCTAGTAGTGTAAATTTTCCAGCCAGCGACAAGCACCTCGGGACTCTAACCCAAGAGTACAGGTCCTGTCAGTTTTTCAACCCTGTCCCGGTCGGTGTCAACTGTTGAGTCCCGGACTACAACATGACGGCACCGTACGCGAGGACAACCTCTCCTTCCCATTGACTAAGTACGGATCAGATACTTAGCCAATAGTGGGAGTAAACCAGAAATTCCCATAAATATTCTTAAAGTGATCATACTTTGAAATTGGCATTTTTATTGCAAATCTATCATATAGCATTGCTAAGCATTTTTCAAATAGTTTTTGAAAAGCAGGTATCGGGTGTATCATTGGTTAAGGTAGATAATGCATCAGATAGGATTTCACTCAACTCCTATCAACCTAATGCAATAATTTAACTCAAAACATTTAAGGAAACATTTATAAATTCAAGGAAAGGGTTAAATGCACCGGGGCTTGCCTTGGACGGCAAAAAGAGCAGACTCGGGGTAGGTATAAGTGTCGGAGCTCGGGGTTGCCTCGGGGACAGATCCTTCGGTGGCTACCTCGACTTCAGGGCCTTCTTCGTCAACTATACGGATGCAATGATGAATGCTTATGAGAATGATGATATGAACTTAAGGTGCAAGACAGTACCACAGATTCCAGATTACTCTTAGGTAAGGCATAATCGAAATCTAGGTTGAGCATAAAAAGTTAACCATTTCTTCCTTAAGCAATTGATTAAACTAGACTTTATCATAACTATCCTAAGCATCAACCAAACATAGCATCACAACATCATAGACCAAGGGTAGGGGTCTATGAACATCAAGCAATCCCAAAAGTCACATTGCAGGGCATTCAACGCTAATCCTAATCACCTTTTCTATTTTCTTAATTATTTAAAAGGTCATTTTATGAAGGTGCTCCAAAAATTACCAAATTAATCACACAAGTTCATTAGGGTACAAGTATATGGCAAAACAAATTTCATAATTTTTGGAGGTCATTAAGGTGCTCAATTAAATCTAGACATTTAATTAACAAAAGGCACTATTCCTTAATTAAAATAAAGCTCAAAATCAACTTGCTCCAAATGACTTCAAAATTTACCAGAGACTCATCATGACACAACTAGCTTGCAAAATTAATCTCAAGATTTTTGGAGCTACAGAACACTCTCTAAAAATACCAAAGCCTTCATTTTTCAATTAAAGGGGAATTTTTCATTTTCAAATTTTTGCAGGAAAGTCAAGTTTTATATTTTTATAAAATACTTCAGAGCATAAAGATCTACCACAAAAATTTCAGAATTTATGGATCAACACAGAAAATCACACAAAAATAAGAAATCTGAACACTATTCACATGTAGAAAATAAAAAGGAAACCGGAGCACGGCGGTGCTCTGCTCGCCGGCGGCGACCGGGCGCGGCGGCGTGCTTACGCCGGCCAACCTGGGAACTCCGCGGCAGAGCGAGGGCACGGGAGGCAAGGGAGCTCACCGGCGTTGATGGGGCAGCTCGGTGAGGGACGGGGTGGAACGGTGGAGGCGGTCGACGGTGACGGCGGACGACGAGCGGCGGCGATCGACACTCCGACGACCCTGAGCACCAAACAAGTCCACAGGGGCGGGGTTAGAGTCGCACGGGAGTAAGGAAGGTGATGCGGGGGTCGGAGGGAGATGATCAAGGCCGGAGACGGCGAATTCCACGACCCGAGTTCGCCGGGTTCTCGCCGGAGACGACAACGACGAGTTACGCCGGGCGATTGAGGGCGGTAGAGGTGAAATTGGAGGGTGGTGAAGCAGCACAAGACACGGCGGAGCTTTTGAGCTAGGTGATTGAGCACGGGAGGCTCTGGCTGGTGCTGGCGACGGCGGCGGAGCTGAGTGAGTGAGGTCGGGCTCCGGTGGCCTCTTATAGGCACGGCCAGGGCCGGTAGAGACCTCGGTGTGGTGTGGATGAGCACGGCGAGCGCGTGCGCACTCGATTGCGCTCTGGCGGGGGTGATGGCGTGCAGCGGGGGCTCGGGCGTGTGAGCTCGCCGGTGATGGCCACGCGGCGGCGGCGGCGGAGCTCGGTAGGGGACGGGAGCGGGTCAGCGCTCGCGTGCGGGCGCGGAGGGGACAAGGGAACATCGGCGACAGGTTGGAGCGCGCGTGGGGAGCAGCCAGGCGTGCGGCACGCGCGCGCGGGCTGGCCATGGCCGGGCCCCCCCCCTACCGAGAAGATAAACAGTAGACTAGGCTAGGGTTGACTTTGAGCAGTTTCAGAAATTTGCAAATTACTTCCAAAATTTGAACTGGGCAAAAAAAACTCAAAACATCAAAGTTGTTCAGAAAAATGAGATCTACAACTTTGTCAATATGAACATTTTCAAATTCCAAATAGTTTTTGAACAATATTTGAAAACATTAAAGGGGACACTTTTTCAAACTTGATTCAAATCAAAATTACTCTGGATTTCAAACTGAAACTTGAAAATCTGTAAACATGAAAGTTGTTCATTTTGCCAAAACCTACAACTTTGCTATTATACACTTTTCCTGAAACTCATTAGTTTTTGAACTCATTTGGAAAACTGAAAAGGGGACAAAAACTGGAGTTTGATTGAATTTGAAATAACTCAAAACTTTGTACTACAACTTGAAAATTTGTAAATACCAAAGTTGTTTCTCTTTGACAGATCTACAACTTTGCTTTTTGGACCAATCCCAAATTTTGAATAATTTTTGAATCACAACAAGAGGGATAAAATCCAGGTTTGGAAATCAGGGTTTTGCAAAAAGGAATTTGAAATCGAATTCTGATTTTTGAACTTTGACCAACACAACAAAACTTCAAGACACCAAAGGAACAAGAATTACACAAAGCTAATCACAGAGATGAAATTACCATTTTGCCCTAGTAGAGAGAAGTGGGCTAAATAGGGTTTTTGCAATAGAGGTAATTCACATAAAATGATACACTTAGCAAAATGCATACACATGAAATCATGATCAAGATGCTTAATGATGATATGTCAAGTTAATTACATACTAAACACCAGAGGTGTTACAGCCTCCCCCCTTAAAGAAATCTCGCCCCGAGATTCTGCGTCTTAAGGAAGGACAAAGAAGGGATAAAGGCAAAACCTTACATTGACAGGGATTCGAGAAAGTCGGGGTAGTTCTTTGCTAAGAAGTCTTCAGATTCCCAAGTAGCTTCTTCTTCAGAGTGCTGGTTCCACTGGATTTTGTACCATCTTGTGGTGGTTCTTCGGGTAACGCGATCCTTGTGGTCCAACACGCGAACTGGATATTCTGAGTAGGATAGATCAGGCTCTAGCTCGACACCTTCAACTTCCACGACATGTTCTGGTACTCTGAGACACTTCCCTTGAGTTGGGAGACATGGAAAACATTGTGGACAGCGGAGAGATGATCGGGCAACCTTAGCTTGTAAGCTACCTGCCACAACATTCCAAAAATCTCAAACGGACCAATGTAGCGGGGTGCTAACTTTCTTTGACTCCAAAACGAGTGACTCCTTTGTTGGTGAGACCTTGAGATATACATAATCTCCAACTTGAAACTTCAGAGGTCGACGTTCTTGTCTGAGTAGCTCTTCTGTCGAGATTGGGCAATCTTCATATTCTCTTGAATCTGCTTGACTTTCTCTTCCATATCCTTGACCAGGTCAACTCCAAAGAATTCTCTTTCGCCGGGCTCAGACCAACTGAGGGGTGTACGAAACGACGACCGTACAGTGCTTCAAATGTGCCATTTTGATGCTCTCTGGTAACTGTTATTATAAGAGAACTCGCCAAAGGCAAACAGTCATCCCAAGTATTGCGAAGGGTAAGAACACAGGCTCTCAACATGTCCTCCAGCACTTGGTTGACTCGCTCAGTTTGTCCATCAGTTTGAGGATGATAAGCTGTACTATGCAAGAGCTTGGTTCCAAGTGAGGTATGGAAAACGCTTTCCAAAACTTAGCGACAAACTGGGTACCACGGTCAGAGATAATGCTTTGGGTATGCCATGAAGCTTCACTATGTTGTTCTTGTACAAAGGGCATACATGGGGACGGTGTAACTGGTCTTCACTGGCAGAAAGTGAGCTTGCTTAGTGAGTCGGTCCACGATTACCCAAATGGAATCAAAACTTTCTGGGTCTTGGTAGTCCATTGACAAAATCCATACTGAGTCGTCCCATTTCCAAGCGGGTACTGACAGAGGTTGCAATTCGCCCACAGGCTTCATGTGGACTGCCTTGACTCTTTGGCAGGTATCACACTGAAGCGACATACCGAGCAATCTCAATCTTCATTTTAGTCCACCAGAATCTCTGCTTTAAGTCTTGTACATCTTGTTACCCGGGGTGGATAGAGAATCTGGTCAAGTGTGCTTCATCAAGGATAACTGTCTCAATTCAGGCACCTTGGGAACTAGAGACGGTTCTTGAACCCACAACTCCTTCATCATCGATCCTGAAACAATCAACCTTCCGGTCTGGACCTTTTCGATGATGTGCTTGATTCCAGGGTTATCCTTTTGAGCAGCAATGACTTGATCCTTGATGGATGTTTCTATGCTGACATTGTTCAAGTTCTTGCGGGATCATTTCGATACCCTCCTTTCAAATTCGTGGCACAAGGAAAGATCATAGGGCTTCGTCGTCAGACAGTTGCAGTATGACTTGCGACTGGGGCATCGGCAACTACATTTGCCTTACCAGGATGGTAATGTACTTCGAGATCATAATCTTTATCAACTCAAGCCATCTTCTCTGCCTCATATTCAATTCTTCTTGAGTGAAGATATACTTTAGGCTCTTGTGATCCGTGTACATATTGCAGGTGCTGCCCAACAGATAGTGACGCCAAATCTTCAAGGCATGCACGACTGCTGCTAGCTCAAGATCATGGGTTGGTAATTTTCCTCATGTCGCTTAAGCTGCGTGAGGCATAAGCAATTACTCGTCCTTCTTGCATCAAAACACAGCCCAACCAGTACCAGATGCATCACAGTATACATCGAAGGGTTTCTCGATATCTGGTTGAGCTAGGACTGGTGATGTAGTTAGCAGTTTCTTCAGGGCTTGAAAGGCTTGCTCACAGGCTGGTGACCAAATAAAATCCACGAATTCTTCAACAACTCTGTGATAGGCTTGGCGACTCTGGAGAAATCTGGGATGAAACGACGATAGTATCCAGCCATTCCCATGAAGCTGCGAACTTCGCGAACAGTGGTAGGTGGCTTCCAATCCAAGATATCTGCCACTTTCTCAGGGTCAACTGACACACCTTCAGCGGACAGGACATGACCAAGGAATTGAATTCGATCTAGCCAGAATTCACATTTACTAAACTTGGCATACAGCTGGTGATCTCTGAGACGAGAAAGAACGATTCGAAGATGCTTGGCGTGCACTTCAGGAGTTCTTGAATAGACAAGGATGTCGTCAATGAACACGATACAAATTTATCGAGCTCTGGCATGAACACAGAGTTCATGAGATACATGAAATGAGCAGGGGCATTGGTCAAGCCAAAGGACATGACCAAGTACTCATATAGGTCATATCTGGTGGTGAAAGCTGTTTTAGGAATGTCTTCTGGACGAATTTTTATTTGATGATAGCCAGATCTGAGATCATTTTGGAGAACACTCTGGCTCCAGATAACTGATCAAAAAAGAAGGTCAATGCGAGGCAAGGGATATTTATTTTTGATGGTGACCTCATTGAGCGGGCGATAGTCAACGCACAGACGAAGACTTTTGTCCTTCTTCTTCACAAAGATAGCAGGACAGCCCCAAGGAGATGAACTTGGGCGAATGAGACCCTTGTCCAAGAGCTCTTGCAATTGGATCTTCAGTTCTGCCAACTCTCTGGGAGGCATTCGATAAGCTCTACGGGATATAGGAGCAGTCCCGGGTTTTAGCTCTATGGCAAACTCAACATCACGGTCGGGAGGCAGACCAGGTAGATCTTCTGGGAAGACATCAGGGAACTCACAGACCACGGGAATATCCCTGATTTCCGGAACACAGGCGGTATTCAACTGGGTGGTTGCTGGTTTTTGTGGCATAGGAAGTTGGAGAAGGAGTTTGGAGGTGCTGTTGGGAATATCCACTCTCACAACTCTATTCAAGATGTCTATCAAGGCTTTAACTGACACATCCAATTCATGCCTAAGATGACATCTATCTCTTGATCGCGCAGTACTATCATGGGGTAGGAAAGACATGTTCCCCCAACATTACTGGTATACTGCGGACCACTTCCTTAGTATTTATCCGCCCTCCAGGCGAAAGTATACAGAAACTTTCTTTTAACTCCCCCAGGGTAACTCATGCTTGATGACAAAAGCGCGACTGATGAAGGAATGCGATGCACCAGAATCGAACAAGACGACTGCAGGATGATTGGCAACAGGGAACCTACCGAGCATGACGGGCTCTCCTTCTGGGATGTTACTGATGGTGGTGAAGTAGACTTGCCCGTGCTTCTTGACAAGCTTGCCCTTCTGGACGTGCTGCTGCTGTGATCCTCCAGGGCCTTTCTGTGCATGCTGGGCATTCTTCTTGGGTTTTGGGCAATCGCGAGACCAGTGACCAACTTGGCCACAGTTGTAGCATGGGTGGTTGTAAGCTGTTTGTGGGGTAGTGACACGAACACCTGGGGCGTTCGGCTGAGTGGCACTTTGCTGGTTGGCATTATGAGTGGTGGCCGCGGTACGAACGACCACTTGCTGATGAGGGTATGGTGCACGGTTTTGGTGGTGGCTGGGGTGATAGATGATTCTTGGGCGCTTATGGTTGCTGGAGAAGCTGCTAGACCCAGCCTTCTTCTTCTTCTCCTCTTGGTACTGACGGTTTACTTTCCTCGAAAGCGACAGCACGGTCAACGACATCATGATAAGATCCGTTGAGGTTGTTGGATAGACCTCTGCGAATCTTAGGGTGCAGACCCCTGAGAAAACAATCTCTCTTCTTCTCTCCGTGTTGACATAGTCGGAGGCATACTGGCTCAGGTGGTTGAACTGACCCACATACTGCATCACTGTGGATTCCTTCTGCTGCAGGGCTAGGAACTGATCAAGCTTCATCTTCATCAGACCTGATGGGATGTGGTGTGCACGGAAAGCGGTGCGGAACTCTTCCCAGGTCAGCTGGTGACCTTCAGGCTGGGCAGCCAAAGGTTGGCATACAAGCACTTGCTGGACCACGGAGCTGCTGAGAAGCAAACCGGGGCTTCTGGATTTCAGTGCATCGGATGAGACCAAACTTCTGCTCCATGGTGCGGAGCCAATCATCAGCTTCGAGGGTTCATCGGCTCTGGTGAAAACCGGTGGACGGGTTTCAGTGAACTCCACATAGGTGGTTTCTTGGTTGTGACGACCACGGTGACCAACATTCTGCTGTCCTTGTTCTGAGCCATCAGGTTGGCAGCGCGGCCAAGGCTGCAATGGCATCTGCCAAGGTAGCAGGAACTGGCGGAGGTTTGGAAGGTTGGCACCTCCGGAACTTCCGGCTCCAGTGCGGGTGTTCACAGGCATCTGTTAAGAATTTGGGAATTTAGCATCCAAAGATTACTTTTGAACGAAACTGACTGATAAGATTCATTGATGCAAGGGTAGATAACTGATACAGAGGTTTGATAGATAACCACCGACTGACAAAGGAAAGGTACAAGACACGATACAGACTCGACTAGACAGAAGACCAACTAACGTCCCAAACCTAGACTAAGGCTTTAGGTGAGAAGAGCACAGACACACGAATCTAGTCGTCATCGATGATGATCATCTCTTCATCGTCATTCATCTTCAATGATGAGCTCAGCTCTTCCTCCTCATCTTCATCTTCAATGATGAGCTCAGGCTCTTCCTCCTCATCTTCATCTCAATGTGAACATCTTCAGCAGGTTCCACTTCTACATTCTGGACTGGCTCATGTTCTGCTTCGGGTTCCTCCACGACTCCATCTTCTGGATCCTCAGCAACAGGTGGAATCACGGGGTGAAGTGGTCGTACATTTGATGTACCTCCTCATGAAGCATATCATTGTACTGCTCAATCTGGGCAGTGTACTGCTGCAGTCCATGGAGCTGGGCTCTGGTGACATCCTCTCGGATCCATGTTGCATCACGCTGCTGGATAGCGCGAACCACATTCTGGTTAGCTTCCTCAAGAGCGGCTCGTGCCTCGTAGAACTCCAGGCGGGAAAGGTAGAAGTCATGCTCCATGTTCTCCATCTCAGCCTTGAGATTCTTGATCTCCTCCTTCAGCTGCTTGCGGGTCTGACGGGGAAAACGACGTCCATTGGAGGATTCTCCAGTCTCTTCTCCGGTGCGTGGCGCCAGTTGTGACGCGGCACACCATGCGGTCCAGTCGACTTGCGAGCGGTGAACTTGATACGGGCCATGTCTGGATCAGATAGATAGAAGAGAAGCATAAGGCTAGCAAGAAAAGGTAAAGGCATACTAACCCAACAGACTTAGAGAGGAAGTTATTATCTTAAGTTATTATGACATGATGCATGAATCGTTCCTACGGAACAAGGCAATGCAACTACTAAGGTAAAGTACATAGGGCTTATACAAGTTGTCTTGCTACTAGTTGCCAAAGACAAGATGAGATGAGAGAAGCAATTTGGACTCAAAATAGTCAAGTTTAGTTTTTGGACTCAAAGACCTTTGAAGTTTTCGCAAAAAGATTGCAACGTCGTAGTGAGATGCTCTGATACCACTCTGTGACGTAACGCCCTAATCCCATGGCCCACTGATCACTGTCAACACTGACAGTCGATCCGTACAGCCAAGGGGTTAAGACCGGTTTCGCCACTGGGCTACATCAGTGCCCGATGTCCGCAGGATCAACTCACAATTCAGTTACAATCTCTTGAACATTTTGACAAACAAACATCGGAGTAAATAGCGGAAGACTTAAATAAACAATAGTTTTACAAAACCAGGGTTCAACATAAACTCAAGTGAAGTTATTACAGACAAAGTAAGTAAGTATTAACAAACAATCACAAAGTTCAAAAGACCATCACCCCCTTGAGGTAAGCATATGACAACAACTAAGATACATCACCCAGCCGATGTGAATAATCACTCATCGGCTCATCGCCTCTTCCTGAACAACAGTCACACAGCAGGTCCAAGGCATACTGAGGGATCTGCCATACCTGCAACATGGGTAAAAGAACCTGAGTACAAAGGTACTCAACAAGACTTAACCGACTAAAGAAAAGGGAGAAGACTCAGGAATGCAGGCTTAGGGTAGTCAGGTAAGGCTTAAGCAAATTCAAGTATTTTGCAGAAAAGCATTTTTGGTAAACCTTATTTTAATTTTGAAAGGTTCGGTATTCCTTGTTCCATCATAATCCTTGATTCATTTTACTTTCAAAACAGACCTAGTTGAGAACCACTCCCTGTTGACAGTCAGTGACTAAGTCTCCATAACCGAGGAGCAGCGTTAATCCGGATAAATAATACTCAGCTGAGGGTCCCTATCCACACTGCATATGTAGCACCCAAGCTTGCATATGCCAACTCGTCTACCACGATTCCTCCAAGATTGGGCCCGGTCCTACGCCACCCGGAAGTACAGTACACCACTCCAATCCGGGCCTCTAACCCACGTGGGTACATGCTACTTCCGCCATCTCTCCTCCCAGTGCGCGGTTGTCGGTCCAATAAAGGATTCCTCGGAGCCGAAGCTTTCCGTAGTATGTGAATAGTTGCAAGTCTTAGTCAGCAGGCCCCATACAGGTGGTCCCTAAATTTTCCAGCCAGCGACAAGCACCTCGGGACTCTAACCCAAGAGTACAGGTCCTGTCAGTTTTTCAACCCTGTCCCGGTCGGTGTCAACTGTTGAGTCCGGACTACAACATGATGGCACCGTACGCGAGGACAACCTCTCCTTCCCATTGACTAAGTACGGATCAGATACTTAGCCAATAGTGGGAGTAAACCAGAAATTCCCATAAATATTCTTAAAGTGATCATACTTTGAAATTGGCATTTTTATTGCAAATCTATCATATAGCATTGCTAAGCATTTTGCAAATAGTTTTTGAAAAGCAGGTAGGTGTATCATTGGTTAAGGTAGATAATGCATCAGATAGGATTTCACTCAACTCCTATCAACCTAATGCAATAATTTAACTCAAAACATTTAAGGAAACATTTATAAATTCAAGGAAAGGGTTAAATGCACCGGGGCTTGCCTTGGACGGCAAAAAGAGCAGACTCGGGGTAGGTATAAGTGTCGGAGCTCGGGGTTGCCTCGGGACAGATCCTTCGGTGGCTACCTCGACTTCAGGGCCTTCTTCGTCAACTATACGGATGCAATGATGAATGCTTATGAGAATGATGATATGAACTTAAGGTGCAAGACAGTACCACAGATTCCAGATTACTCTTAGGTAAGGCATAATCGAAATCTAGGTTGAGCATAAAAAGTTAACCATTTCTTCCTTAAGCCAATTGATTAAACTAGACTTTATCATAACTATCCTAAGCATCAACCAAACATAGCATCACAACCATCATAGACCAAGGGTAGGGGTCTATGAACATCAAGCAATCCCAAAAGTCACATTGCAGGGCATTCAACGCTAATCCTAATCACCTTTTCTATTTTTCTTAATTATTTAAAAAGGTCATTTTATGAAGGTGCTCCAAAAATTACCAAATTAATCACACAAGTTCATTAGGGTACAAGTATATGGCAAAACAAATTTCATAATTTTTGGAGGTCATTAAGGTGCTCAATTCAATCTAGACATTTAATTAACAAAAGGCACTATTCCTTAATTAAAATAAAGCTCAAAAATCAACTTGCTCCAAATGACTTCAAAATTTTACCAGAGACTCATCATGACACAACTAGCTTGCAAAATTAATCTCAAGATTTTGGAGCTACAGAACACTCTCTAAAAATACCAAAGCCTTCATTTTTCAATTAAAAGGGGAATTTTTCATTTTCAAATTTTTGCAGGAAAGTCAAGTTTTATATTTTATAAAATACTTCAGAGCAAAGAATCTACCACAAAAATTTCAGAATTTATGGATCAACACAGAAAATCACACAAAAATAAGAAATCTGAACACTATTCACATGTAGAAATAAAAAGGAAACCGGAGCACGGCGGTGCTCTGCTCGCCGGCGGCGACCCGGGCGCGGCGGCGTGCTTACGCCGGCCAACCTGGGCACTCCGCGGCAGAGCTGAGGGCACGGGAGGCAACAGGGAGCTCACCGGCGTTGATGGGGCAGCTCGGTGAGGGACGGGGGTGGACGGTGGACGGTCGACGGTGACGGCGACGGCGGACGACGAGCGGCGGCGATCGACACTCCGACGACCCTGAGCACCAAACAAGTCCACAGGGGCGGGGTTAGAGTCGCACGGGAGTAAGGAAGGTGATGCGGGGGTCGGAGGGAGATGATCAAGGCCGGAGACGGCGAATTCCACGAACCCGAGTTCGCCGGGTTCTCGCCGGAGACGACAACGACGAGTTACGCCGGGCGATTGAGGGCGGTAGAGGTGAAATTGGAGGGTGGTGAAGCAGCACAAGAACACGGCGGAGCTTTTGAGCTAGGTGATTGAGCACGGGAGGCTCTGGCTGGTGCTGGCGACGGCGGCGGAGCTGAGTGAGTGAGGTCGGGCTCCGGCGGCCTCTTATAGGCACGGCCAGGGGCGGGTAGAGACCTCGGTGTGGTGTGGATGAGCACGGCGAGCGCGTGCGCACTCGATTGCGCTCTGGCGGGGGTGATGGCGTGCAGACCGGGGCTCGGGCGTGAGCTCGCCGGGAGGCCACGCGGCGGCGGCGCCGAGCTCGGTAGGTGACGGAGCGCGGGTCAGCGCTCGCGTTCTCGGCGCGGAGGGGACAAGGGAACATCGGCGACAGGTTGGAGGCGCGTGGGAGCAGCCAGGCGTGCGGCACGCTCGATCGCCGGCGGCTGGCCATGGCCGGGCCCCCCCCCCCCTACCGGAGAAGATAAACAGTAGACTAGGCTAGGGTTTGACCTTTGAGCAGTTTTCAGAAATTTGCAAATTACTTCCAAAATTGAACTGGGCAAACAAAACTCAAAACATCAAAGTTGTTCAGAAAAATGAGATCTACAACTTTGTCAATATGAACATTTTCAAATTCCAAATAGTTTTTGAACAATATTTGAAAACAGTAAAGGGACACTTTTTCAAACTGATTCAAATCAAAATTACTCTGGATTTCAAACGAAACTTGAAAATCTGTAAACATGAAAGTTGTTCATTTTGCCAAACCTACAACTTTGCTTATTATGCACTTCCTGAAACTCATTAGTTTTTGAACTCATTGGAAAACTGAAAAGGGGACAAAAACTGGAGTTGATTGAATTGAAATAACTCAAAACTTTGTACTACAACTTGAAAATTGTAAATACCAGAGTTGTTTCTCTTTGACAGATCTACAACTTTGCTTTTTGGACCAATCCCAAATTTTGAATAATTTTTGAATCACAACAAGAGGGATAAAATCCAGGGTTTGGAAATCAGGGTTTTGCAAAAAGGAATTTGAAATCGAATTCTGATTTTTGAACTTTGACCAACACAACAAAACTTCAAGACACCAAAGGAACAAGAATTACACAAAGCTAATCACAGAGATGAAATTACCATTTTGCCCTAGTAGAGAGAAGTGGGCTAAATAGGGTTTTTGCAATAGAGGTAATTCACATAAATGATACACTTAGCAAAATGCATACACATGAAATCATGATCAAGATGCTTAATGATGATAATGATGATGTCAAGTTAATTACATACTAAACACCAGAGGTGTTAAACATGTAAAGCTCATGGAGAATAAAGGTAAAGCATGGCATAATGTTCATGAGGATCACAGACTAGCATGAAAAGTGGATTAACCACCAAAGCTGTACACAAAGCTAGCATGACATGATATACAAGATAGCACATGCTAGACTAAAGCAAAAACATGATACAAAAGAAAATGTACATGTAACAACTATACAAGTGAGCACATAAAAGACCATCTCATACCACAGGCATAGAACATGGATGTACAAGTATGAGTGTAAAAGAATGCTCACCGAGTAGCAAAAGCCCTCTTTGGAGGCAAATCTAGGCGGGTGTAGAGAACCATCAAATCTTGATCACATCTAAAAGATCAAGCTCCATTCATGCGCATGTTCTCCACCCCGCGTCCTCATATCTACACACAAGAGGACAAGTAACCCGAGTCTTGGATCCAAAGGGTTAGCAAGCATGTACTTCAGAAACCAGGACTTGGTCACAAATCTCAACTTATCATGTGGGTTAGCATGATGCAAATGTTGGTTCAAATGCAATTGTGAAGCACCCTTGGAAGACATCCTCAAAAGGACAACTCGAGGAGAAGAACGAGTCGTACCACGGGACAAGAGGCACAATATCTTCCAAGGTCTTTGTAGAAGAACCAATAGAAGCATCATGAAAAGCATGACGTGGACCAAGAGAAGAAGCACTAGAAGCATGTCCACGACCATGACCTATCCCACTAGAAAAGGAGTCATAAATCCCATCAACAAAATGGGCTTCTTACTAGGAGCAGAAGCGTTCATGCCATGAGAAGGGCTATGAACCACCATCTTCCTAGAAGAGCGAGCTTGGCGCAAGCGTTTGGCACGCCGATAGCAAAAGCTTTCTTGATGCCCATCTTTCTCACAAAAAGAGCAATGATACAAAGGCCTACTGAAAGGCACACCATTCTCTGACAAGTGAGAAGTCCATTGGGGCTTAGAACAAGAAGCATCAACAAGAGACTTGGTGCCAACACTAGGAGAACACGTGCCATGGGAAAGGCTACGTGGCTTCCTAAAAGCCTTAGCTCGAATTCGCCGCTCGTGCTTGACACGGCGAAAACAAAAATTGAGCGAATGTCCCTCCTTCTTGCAAAAGGTGCAATGAAAAACCGGATTGGGAGGACGAGTCCCAAATATGAGAAGCACCCTTGTCAAGAGAAATTTCTTGGACATCACTCGAAGAAACAGCAAGGTTAGGAGTAGCTATGGAAGAGCTATCCAAAACCTTGACACTAGTGGCATCGTCAAAAACTCACGCGCAACACACGAACTCAACCCGGTTGCAAAGATGCAAACCTGGAAATATCAACATCGGAGTTGGAAGAAATGCGTGACTCAAAAGACTTAGCACAAAGGCTCTTGCACTTTTGGCTAAAACCTCATTCTCAACATGTGGCGATCACAAGTACCACAAGGAGTGTTTTTCAGATTCTCCATCTCCTCTTTTATGCACTCGGCATATGTGGTACGCAAGAGCTCGACTTCCCTCTCAAGGTTGGCACTCATATCATTGTGCTCAACCACTTAGCGCTCATATCATCGCGCATTTGCTTCAAAACCAAAACTTCTTTTCCAAATCAAGCATGATGTGCAAATGAAATCGGTGGAAGAAACATCACCATTCACATCAAGCAACAAATCATGATTAGCACAAGAAGTAAGGCAAGCATCTTTATTCAAAGAGCACAAGCTACAAGGCTAGCATTTATCTCTACAATTTCAGCCCTAGCATGCTCAAGTTCATCTACACATGTGGAGTGAGTCAATTTTAATTTATTAATTTCAGCATGCAAAGACTCACATGAAACACATGGTAAAGAAGCTTTTGACCTAAGCAGGCTATTTCAGATTTAGCATAAACAAGGTCCTTGCGCAAGTCAAAGCAAACAAGACATGGTATGGAAGCATTTGATTTTAATGTTTCATTTTCAGATTCTAAGCTAGCAAGAGAAAAGCATAGCTCATCATTCTTCCTAACCATGTCACTACAAGAGGTGCAAGGTAAAGATGCACAAGACTTCCAATGAAAAAGGCCACATTTTAACCTATCAATGGAGCATTTCAACTGCTTGATCTTTCTATGCAAGGTATCGCAAAGCTCATCATATCTCAAGTTATCATCACAACAAGCTTCAAATTGTTGGATAAGGTCCCAAGACAAGCAGCAAGAATACCTTCTTGGCTTTGCCAAGTTCGCGTATGCGATCCTCTGTCGAATGCTCATCATCTCCTAGGAACCCCAGCAAAGCATCATCCACCTCGCGTTCCGCCTCAAGAGCCGTACTCCTCCTTCTTGCCAAAGTGTCGTCCTCAATCACATGTCCAAGACTCAAACCTCAGGACAAAGACACACTGGAAGAAGAACTTGGTGCCATCTCGAAAAGCACCGTTAGTGTTAGCCAAACAAAAGCTTAACACCTCGGCAAACCACGTCGAAAGCCAAACCACTCTAAAAGGTCGCCTTCGCGGATCCGGAACCGGTTAAGGTAGAGAGATCCCTAACTGGCTCCGATACCAATTGGAGGACCGAAAATGCTAAAGCAAGGCGACCAGAGGGGGGGGGTGAATGGGAGCCTAAAAATTTCTTCTCGAAATTACGGCCCCTATCCCAACAAAATCAACCCCAAAAGCTTCGGACTCAAACGCGATGCCCACGACCCTAGAAAGAGGGTGGATGATCCCTAGGATCACAGCGAGGCACCGCACAAGGGAGCAAAACAAAACTCCCAAAACTCCGAGTCAAGTTCGTGCCTAAAGACCACTCCCAAACGTAGATAGACGGCTACGTCGGGATTCCTCCAAATACCGATGCTAACAAGTAGCAAAGATATGTAGAGAGGTTCCTAGGTGAACTCTAGGAGCAAACGAGAAGTCCGGAAGCGAAGCGGAAAAGCCGGGAGAGCAAACGCACTAGACCGGAACCTACAGCCGATTCGCGGACTGTCCGGGCTAGGGGTGTCGGACTGTCCGGTCAAGGGCGGACTGTCCGTGCCAGGGACCCCGGACTGTCCGCCGGTCAAAGTCCCAAAACAGCAAACGTGCTGAACAGCCTCTGTTCAACTCACGGACTGTCCGCGCCTACCAACGGCGGACTGTCCGCCGGCTAAACAGCAAAAACCGCAAAGCTGCTGAACCCTCCCTGTGCAACTCCCGGACTGTCCGGGCTTTTGTACGGCGGACTGTCCGCCGGTCAACTTGCAAAAATAGCAACGCTGCTGGACTCGCTCAGCACGACTCGCGGACTGTCCGCGCCTGTCAACGGCGGACTGTCCGCCGGTCTCCCGAGGGGAAAAAGCCCGAGGCCAACAGCCACTGCTCGGCTGAAGCCCCGATGGCTGGACTGTCCGCGGCCACTATGGCAGACTGTCCGCGCCTACGGCGGACTGTCCGGGAACCCCACGGCGGACTGTCCGCGACCTCCCAGAAAGCACAAAAACTGCTCGGGTCAAAACCAAAATCGATTGGAACTTCACCAAATCGAACGGGGCTGCGACCAAACTTCACCCAAGTGTTCTTCTACGTGTTGGGAAGGTAATCCTAGGATATCATCGCTTCAACCCAACTCAACCATTGAGAATCTCTGAAGAACACCGTAAAAGGGGAAGAACGAAGAACAAAACGATTTCGGCTCGATCTACTTGTTCGTGAGGGTAGGGATGAATTCCTCCAGTCGAAATGTTCTCCTCACATCAAAGAACAAGTTGATTCAAATGGAATCGCAAAAGACGCAGCGAAGAGGGAGATCGGGGGAGGAGAAAATCATGGAGCAAAAGGAGAACACGAAGAACAAAATCGAAACGCGAATTCCACCACGAATTTGATCCTTGGATTCAGAGGAATGGATGATTCATTAAGCACTCGGTGTCGGGCTACAAGCCACTCCAGCAGATCAAAGCTTGGATGGCGAAAAGCTCAAGTACAAGAGCCAACTCTCCCTAACCCTAGCCTCCTCTCACAAACAACGCAAAATGAGAGTGACACCGCTCCAAGGATGTCCAAAGATGTCAGCTGCCCTAGCAGCCCCCTTCATATATATAGGCGCACGTCCGAAGACCAAACGCCCTTACATTAAGCACTCAACCCAAATACCCCCCAGGGGTAAAACCGTCCAGTCCTGACGATCTTCATCCGACGGCCACGCCCGCACATCTGTAGCTTCACCTCGACGCGACCTCCCGGATGCCGCCACGTGTCGTCACGTCGACCCCGCGCCTACTCGTGGATAGCTTCGCCGCCGTGCCAGCCTCTCCACGCCGCCGCGTCGACCGTCCTTTCGGACCAACCCTCGGTTTTGAGGCCCAAACCGGGAAACCGTCCACCCCGAGTTTTGAGGCCCAAACTCGGAAACCCGCACGCCCAGGTTTTGAGGCCCAAACCTGGAAACCGTCCATCCCTAGTTTTGAGGCCCAAACTCGGAAATCGGCCACCCAGGTTTTGAGGCCCAAACCTGGAAACCGTCGATGGTAGCTTTTTGAGGCTCAGCTACCGAACCCGCACCGTAGACGGGATGTGGTTCGCACAACCCCACCACACTGGCACCGATGCCGATGCATGTCCAGCCTCCACGCCGGGCACAATGCCTTCGCCTTCCTTCTTGACTTGGCCGACGGCACTTGCGCCGCACGCAAGCCCGTGTCCGACCTCCCGCCAAGTGACACGACTCCAGCGCCTTCCTCCCGACTCGGCCGATGCACCGCACATCCCCATGTGCTCTCGCTTGCCGATGCCACGTGCCAGCTACCACAGCTGGTCCTCTGGCCCTCTGGTCCCTCAGTCCAAGCCTCCGTCCGCCCTTCACCGCCCGGTACCTCGGCATGGCACGTCCACCGCACGGCACGCCCATCCTTCACCGCACCCGGTCCGTCGGCACGGCACGTCTCTACTTGACCTTCACCTCGCCATAGACCACTGTATCCGAGCTCCACACCTGCACATCAACACAGCCAAGAGACACATGTCGCACACGCACACCAACACAGAAACACCACACAACTCACGCCACCGGTTAGTCTTAAATATTAAGCACATAATGACATAATGACTCAACCGGGTAAAAGCCTCAAACCTTCCTCATCAAAGTCAATCATTCATCATATATGTTCCTCATCAAGCAAGTCGAAGGTCAAATGTCCAAGTCTCCTATGCCACTTCCAAAGATCGGAGGAGGAAGGTCCAGCCACAAGACAACGAGAAGTGCCAAAAGACTCCGAGAAATTCACACGAAAGACTTTTCCAAAGGGCGAAATCACACACAAGATTGCCCTGAGGATCCAAAATACGACTGAGATTCGGTTTAAAACGAATCTCATAGTCGTCGTCAAAAAGTTGTGAAACAGAAAGAAGGTTAAAATGCAAGTTAGAAACAGAGCAACATCGCGCAACACAAAATGCTCATTAACTCGCACCGACCCGCGAGACAATACCTTACCTTTGCTAATTGTCGCCGAAGGTTATGTCTACTCCTTTCCGCAACAGGACTAAGGCTGGAGAACCACTTGGCGTTTCCGATCATGGGTCTCAAGCAACCACCGAATCCACCCACCAAATGTCCTCCAACCGTTTTACCTGGGAGGTGTCATCGTCGTCGTCGTCATTCCGAGGGGTGTGCTCCAGCTCGCCTCCGACCTCATCACCAAGCACCATGGTGCAGAGGCCTCCGTCGCCGGCGAAGAAGCAAAGACCGTTGAGGTTGTCCTTGATCTTCTTCATCTTCTCAGACTCGTCGTCGCTTGAGGAAGCGGAGTCGTCATCCGAGCCGTCGACGTCGCTGAGCGTGGCGAAGAACGCACGCTGCTCAGCCTTGGCCTTCTCCAATTACTTCTTCTTGATGTACTCTTTGTTGAAGCCGCCCCTCTTCTTGCGCCTTGGGGGGACGTGCTTCTCCTTGCGCTTGGAGTCGTACTTGTGCCCATGATCACCCTTCCCCGAATGCTTGTTCTTCTTGGGGCAGTTGGCAATGAAGTGGTCGGGATCGCCGCACTCATAGCATCCTGAGCGTCCTCCTCCGCGGTGACGGTTCATGCGGTTGTTGTGGAACCGCGTGAACCGGTTGGCATGCAAAGCCAACTCCTCGTCTCCCAAAGACTCCAGCTCATCCTCTGTGACAGAAAAGAGAGATGAAAGCGCAAAGCCAGCAGAGGGGTTAGCGAAAGAACCAGAAACCAAAGCCATAGTCGGGCCGGAAGGATTCTCATAAGAAGCCCTCGCCATGGCATCAATCTCACTGGACTTGAGCTTACTAAAGAGCTCATCGCACGTGAGGGTCTCATAGTTAGGCGATTCGATGATCGCCTGAATCTTGGAATCCCACACCGACCGATCAAGAGTATGCAAAAGCTTCAAAGCTCTCATGATCGTCGAAAGGCAACTGCTCCTTGTTAGCCGTCATCCTGTTGACAATCACCTGAAAGCGATCGAATAACTTTCTATGCTCTCGCTAGGCTGATGTCGAAAGTTCTCATACTCTCTCTTGAACGACTCGTAGAGTCGAGTTTTGACTTGAGAGGTGCCCTCATGAAAGCGCATGAGGGTGGCCCAAATCTCCCGAGCCGTAGAGAGGTGAGAAATGCGATCAAACTCACCCATGCTCAAACAGGAGAACAAGCCATTACGTGCCCGGCTATTGGCCTCGTGCTCATCGATCTGGAGCTGAGTGACATGAGCAGCCAAGACAACGTAATCGTCCCTGTTGCAAATCTCCCAAACAGAAGAGCCCATGCTCTGAAGATAGGCCGACATGCGTATCTTCCAATACGCATAGTTCGTCCCATCAAAGAACGGCGGTTTGCCAACGCCGCGATCCATGTCGCCTTCTGTGGATCTATAACCGGTTAAGGTGGAAGATCCTTAACCCACTCCGATACCAATTGAAGGACCAAGAAAGCACTAGCAAGGCGACCAGAGGGGGGGTGAATGGGAGCTCAAAATTCTTCTCAGAAACTTTGGCCAAATGTCCCAAAATCAACCCCGAGAAACGGTGACCGAAACCGTGATGCTCACGACCCTTGGAAGAGGGTGGATGATCCCTAGGATCACAGCGGAGCACCACCAAGAAGAAGCAACCAAACTCCAAAAGCTCCGGCTCGAAACACACCCCAAAAACCAAGTCCCGGACGTAGATAGACGGCTACGTCGAGAAACTCCTAAATACCTATGCTAACAAGTAGCAAAGATACCTAGAGAGTTCCTTGGTCAACTACAGGGCCAAACAAGAAGTCCGGAAACCAAGCGAACAAGCCGGGAGAGCAAACGCACTAAACCGGAGCAAACAACAAAATCCTGGACTGTCGGCCGGTACGGTCCCGGACTGTCCGCGGTAGTGCCGGACTGTCCGCGGGCGAGTGGCGGACTGTCCGCCGACAAAACTTGCCAAACAGCAAGGTTGCTGCAAAGTCCCTGGACGTTCCTGGACTGTCCGCGACTTTGAACTGCGGACTGTCCGCCGTTCAAACAAAAGGCAACTCAGCCGAAGAACAGTGCCACTGGTCTGGCTCGTCCCCGACTCGCGGACTGTCCGCGCCCTGAGTGGCGGACTGTCCGCGGTCACACAGGGAGGGCGATTTTGATCGCCCTTCTCCCAAATCTTCTCCAAATCGATTCAAATCAAAATCCCACGTTCCCAAACTTGGAGAGGATGATCACGGAGTAGTTAGGAGACTATCCCAAGAAATCATCCGCTCAAATCGAGTCAATCACGGGAAATCAAAAGGGGAGGAGGATGAACCGAAAAAGCGCCACGAAAATGAAATCAACTCGATCTACTTGCTCGTAGGGAGATAGATGAATTCCTTCGGTGGAAATGATCTCCTTTCAAATACGAACAAGTTGATTCAAACGGATTTCGCAAAGACGCAAGGGAGAGAGAGATCGAGTGACGGGAAAATCATGAAGAAACGAAGAATGCGAAGAACACGAATCAAGTCATCGATCTGCACTGCAATCGTGAGATTACGGTCTCACTTCCTCACAATCAACAGTACACAGAGGCAAGTCTCTCTGCGGATCTCAGCTAGCTACAGCAGGGGATGGGAGAGCAGGAAACCCCAAGGCGAGAGAGCACATGACTGAGATGACTAACTGAGATGAGGGGAGGAGGGTGTCTCCCCGACTACTTATCCTAATTCTAGTCTAAGTACAATTCCTACTCTACCCCTCTCTAATCTAATTACAGAGCGAACCAGCTAAACCCTAGGGTTATTCTGGACCAACTCGGTGGTAGGTGTATCCGACGGCCACGCCCGCACAACTTGTCCGCGTTGCCTCCACGCAACCTTCCGATTGCCGCCACGTGCCGCCCTCGCTCTGCACCCCCGGTTTTGTGGCCCAAACCGGGAAACCAGCCTTTCCAGCCAACCCCCGGTTTTGAGGCCCAAACCGGGAAACCAGCCCACCAGCATCTGAGTTTTGAGGCCAAACTCAGCAAACCCTCAGAGCCCAGGTTTTGAGGCCCAAACCTGGAAACCGTCCTCGGCCCGAGTTTTGTGGCCAAACTCGGAAACCCTCAGCCCGAGTTTTGTGGCCAAACTCGAAACCGTCCACGCCCAGGTTTTGAGGCCCAAACCTGGAAACCGTCCATCTGATGGTTTTTCCCTGGCTCTACCACCAAACCGAAGCTGTAGAGGGGATGCACCGCCCATGCACCCCGACCACCGACACGTGTCCCCAGGTCCTCGACCCGAGCAACACCGTGCCCCGCAAGTCTTCACTTGTCGCTGTCCCAGGCTGCCAGCCCCACAGCTGATCCTCAGGCACTCTGGTCCCTCAGTCCAAGCCTCACGTCCGCCCTTCACCGCTCGGTTCATCGGCATGGCACGTCCGCCGCACGGCACGCCCATCCTTCACCGCACCCGGTCCATCGGCACGACCCGTCTCAACTTGACCTTCACCTTGCCCTCGATCACTGTCTCCGTGCTCGGCACCTGCACAACACAAGCCAAAGACCCTGCGATCATACCAGTTGACAATCACTCATCACTCAGAGACCCGGCATACACCCATGTATCCGCAAGTAAGGGGCAAGGAATCACCATGTCATCGATCCGCGTCACGTTTATCGCCCACCGTTGGATCAAACCGACTTCGGGGACGGTAGAGATGCATCCTAGGAGGCGGTGGAAGAATGTTCCAGAAGGCGGAGGCGAAACGAGCTCCGTGGCCGACCGCTCGGTCTCCAAGTGGGACCGTCGGTCGTGCCCAGTGGGCCCACGTGGCGGGCCGCCTCGTGGTGTCTCTGGTGTCTTCTAGATCCTTCTTTTGTAGATTTCGTTGCGAAATTAATATCTTTTCATCCAGGACTCCGAATATAGCAAATGATATGTCCGTTTCGATCGTCTCGATGAGCCCTTCGCAATGGTGCACTCCAATTCATCACTTGAGATACTTTTATATGGTGAAATATTGATGTCCTACAAAACAAGTGAGAGCACCAAAACTCGTGGAACTTGTTAGTTTCAAACCCTATAACTATGCTTTGTGATTCATTTAGTGTCATTTCATGCAATAGTTGATGGTTAATTATGAGCATTAGTGAGCGTCAACAATTTCCCCCAAGCTTAACCTTTGCTAGTCCCGAGCAAAGCCCATCTCAACAATGGATTAGGAGTTGCTGCAATATCTTCACTTCCAACAAGTACACATGTATTCAAACAAAAGTTCTCATATGGAATAGAAAAAAGTATCATATTATTCATCACGGGGCTTAGTGCTTTACCTTGAATCCTGAGTAATTGAAAGATAGAATGATCAAATCAAGCATTATGTCTCATGCTATGTCATTTCACCATTATCCCCGAGTTTTATGAATTTTTAGAAAAGATTAAAAACATATGTTGCCAAATTAAACAATGGATCCAAAGAGAAAGTCAACCACACCATTGAATCGAGAAGTGCATGTGTACGGAAAATGGAGTCGGATGCTCTTTTGAAATATATCACTCTCTTTTGTTTATCAGAACACATGGCTATCAGGCTAATTCTACTGACGGGCATGTGCCCATTTTTTTCTGATATTCTCTTTTTTTTTTTCTTTTTTTTTTCTTTTTTTGAGGTTCCGGACACTTGTCCCTTTTTATTTCCTCGGGATCTATCTTTTTGAGGTTTCGGACACTTGTCCCTTTTTATTTCCTCGGATATATATATATATTTTCTCTCTTTTCTTTCAATAACCACATGCTTCCAACAAACTTTTGAGAGGATAACAATAGATAATCATGAGCATTTATATGGAGGATGGATGAAATGTGTAAGTGATCTCAATTCAATAGCATGATAACTTCTCATAGGGTCAACAAAGCTTAATTTAACTCAATGCAATTATTAGTCATATTTATATTGAGAAATCTCCGGAACTCTAGTGTTGTTTAGAACAAGATAATAGCAGCTCAGATCATCACATGTCATATCTGTCAACTACCTAGAATCTGGATCTAGCATTTGCTACCCATATATTTAATTTTGTTTTTTAAGCATCATTATTAATCAGGAGAACTCATGCTTTGAAAGCTAGGTACTTGAAAGAATTAGATAGAGCAACTATTCATCATTTCCATTTAAAAGATTAGAGAGAGTTCTTCTTTTATTATTAACTTCTAAAACAAACTTAACACACTATTTATTTAACCTAACACACACTTATTATAAATAACTAAGATAGTGAATAAGACATACCTGGATTACGAAGATAACGGGGGTGCGTCTCCCCCAAGCCGGTTCCTTTAATAGCATTGAGCCTTCATGTGCCCATATTTTTTTTTCTTTAAATTAATGGTGAGCCTTCATGTGCCCACATTTTTTTATATATTATTTTTAGATTTATGTATAGAAAGAAAACTTAAGAGGATAAGGATACTTACCTGGATACACGGGGGTGCTTTCCCCCAAGCTGAATGTTGACGTAGTCATTCATTCTTGCCATGTAGCGAACTCGCAGTGGAAATGTACTTCCTCTATCGAAGCTTTGATGGATATTGAAGGTTGTTGGATAGTGCTCCGACAGTAGATAGAACATTCACTTGCTCGTCAGCTTTTCTTGGTCTTTCAGATCCTGTAAAACTCAAATAGACAACAGAACTTGTGGAACAGATTAAGCGTTAGTGGTTGGCCACTTAAGCCTTAGTTGCCCAGAGTTTCAGTAAGATCTCTTTCTCAATATTTTTGCATTAAATATCTTTATGATGCAAGAGAAAATGCAACAGGATGAATGTATGCATTATATTATTATTTTTTTATGCCACCACGGTGAACATTCCTGTGGGTTTTTACACACCATAGAATTATTCACATGGGGCTTCATGGTTTATGATGTAGTGTAACAAATGCAATATTTTTTATTTTCTTTTCTAATGCAATGCAGATATTAAAATGTTTGTGAATTAAATATGATGATGCAATGATTAAATATGATGATGTAATAAATGACTAAGAATTAAATATGAGAAATATGCACAAAAGTAAATATGAGGATAACTACCGGTTTTTACCTTTTGGTGAAGGTTCGGATATTTAGGTCCGACGAACCGGACATTCCCTTGGTTCAGACCTCCCGAGGTATGTCAGACGTTTGGAAAGTTATTATTGATAGTACCTCTCAGGTGCAGACATTTTCTTCCATACCTTCTTGGTCTGAGTTTTCACTTCCTCTGGTTCACTGTCTTGAGGTTTCTCTCTTTTTTTTAGGACAGTGTCGATAACATCTTCTTCGTGATTGGCCTCTCTATTCTTGATAGTTTGTCTCTTTGGCTTTGAGAGCGGCGTCTTTCACTTCTTTCTTCTTGGGTGCTTCATTGGGTATGTAGTTGATGAAGTTGCATCGTGCCATTTTCTAGAAAAGTGAAAATGGATTTCCTCTTGTAGATGATTGCACTTGTAGCGTAGAGGAATGGTCTTCCTAGGATGAGGTGAACATCATCGTCTTCTCTTATGTTGAAGATCAAGACGTCTGTGGGGACTTCATGACCTCTAATTCTGACTACGACGTCTTCCATCATTCCTTCTTGTTTATGCCTCTTAATATGGTGTCACTCATGTTATTTGTTCGTCCAGTAGTTTGAAATGAAGCATTAATTGTGGACACTGGCAGCATCATGCTCAGTGTGCATGTTCTTGTAGATCTATGACCTTCACTCTATACAATTTGTGAGGGACAAACTTCTCCATGTTTTGCTCAAGAGTGTGTCCTGCTCATAAAGACAAGGTAGAGATCAAGTGCATGGGCTCTGTTGGTGGAAAAACACCAACAAAACCAAAAGTTTTGTTTATTCCCCTCTAACCTTAGGCACATTGCATAAGACAAACTTGTTGTTTATGTGTCCTCTTCAATCTTAACACGAGTGATAGGATCAGAGGATGAGCATGAAAGTAGCATCTTAAAATATTTAGCAGATCAGATTGTTTAACCCAAGGAAGGATAATCTATGCATAATGTGTCGATATTTTCATGATTGTGATATATCATCTTCCAAAGGTTAGATGCTTAACATTTTAGCTCATTGGTTAAGAGAGTAAAGCTAGGAACAAAGAGTAAAGAACTGAACATGTTGAGTTGATTAGGTTGGATCAATTAATGTGTTACTAAAACATGTTTGGTTCTTATTGAAGGATCGAGAAAGCACTAGCAAGGCGACCAGAGGGGGGGGTGAATGGGAGCTCAAAAATTCTTCTCAGAAACTTTGGCCAAATGTTCCAAAATCAACCCCGAGAAACGGCGACCGAAACCGTGATGCTCACGATCCTTGGAAGAGGGTGGATGATCCCTAGGATCACAGCGGAGCACCACCAAGAAGAAGCAAACCAAACTCCAAAAGTTCTGGCTCGAACACAACCCCAAAAACCAAGTCCCGGACGTAGATAGACGGCTACGTCGAGAAACTCCTAAATACCTATGCTAACCAGTAGCAAAGATACCTAGAGAGGTTCCTTGGTCAACTACTGGGCCAAACGAGAAGTCCGGAAACCAAGCGAACAAGCCGGGAGAGCAAACGCACTAAACCGGAGCAATCAGCAGGATCCCGGACTGTCCGGACCTGGAGTCCTAGACCGCGCTCTGGTGGCGGACTGTCCGCCGGTCAAAAGTGAAAAACCGCACAGTTGCTGGAGTCCCTCTGCTCGGTCCCAGACTGTCCGCGCTTTAGCACGGCGGACTGTCCGCCGGTGACCCGAGGCAAAACCCGTCAAGGCCACGCGACCACTGCTCGGTCGGAGCCCGACCCCCGGACAGTCCGCGGGTCCAGTGGCGGACTGTCCGCGGATGAACAGGGAGGGCGATTTTGATCGCCTCTCTCCCAAATCCTCTCAAATCCGATCCAACTCAAAATCCCAAGTTCCCAAACTGGAGGAAGATGATCACGGGGTAGTTAGGAGACTATCCCCAAGAAATCATCCGCTCAAATCAACCAAATCACCGGGAAATCAAAGGGGAAGGTGGATGAACGGAAAAAGCGCCACGAAAACGAAATCGTCCCGATCTATTCGATCATGAGGAGTTAGATGAATTCCTTTGGTCGAAATGACCTCCTCAATGATATGAACAAAATGATTCAAACGGATTTCGCAAAGACGCACTAGAGAGGGAGATCGAGTGATGGGAAAATCATGAGGAAACGAAGAACGCGAAGAACACGAATCAAAACGCGAATCAAGTCATCGATCTGCACTGCAATCGTGAGATTACGGTCTCACTTCCTCACAATCAACAGTACACAGAGGCAAGTCTCTCTGCGGATCTCAGCTAGCTACAGCAGGGGATGGGAGAGCAGGAAACCCTAAGGCGAAAGAGCAAATGACTGAGATGACTAACTGAGATGGATGGGAGGAGGGTGTCTCCCTACTACTTATCCTAATTCTAACCTAAGTCTAATTCCTACTCTACCCCTCTCTATTCTAATTACAGAGCGAGCCAGTCAAACCCTAGGGTTAGCCTGGACCAACTCGAGTGGTAGGTGTATCCGACGGCCACGCCCGCTCGACTCGAAGCGTTGCCTCGACGCAACCTCTAGATCGCCGCCACGTGCCGCCCTCGCTCTGCACCCCCGGTTTTGTGTCCCAAACCGGGAAACCAGCCTTTTCCAGCTATCCCCCGGTTTTGAGGCCCAAACCGGGAAACCAGCCTCTAAGTCCAACGCCTGAGTTTTGTGGCCCAAACTCAGAAACCCGCAGCGCCCAGGTTTTGAGGCCCAAACCTGGAAACCGTCCTCAGCCCGAGTTTTGTGGCCAAACTCAGAAACCCTCAGCACCCAGGTTTTGAGGCCCAAACCTGGAAACCGTCCACCCGGTGGTTTTTCTGTGGCTCAACCACCAAACTGGAGATATAGAGGGGATGCACCACCCGTGCACCCCGTCCAGCGACACGTGTCCCCAGGTCCTCGACCCGAGCAACACCGTGCCCCGCAAGTCTTCACTTGTCGCTGTCCCAGGCTGCCAGCCACCAAGCTGATCCTCAGGCACTCTGGTACCTCAGTCCAAGCCTCACGTCCGCCCTTCACCGCTCGGTTCATCCGCATGGCACGTCCGCCGCACGGCACGCCCATCCTTCACCGCACCCGGTCCGCCGGCACGACCCGTCTCAACTTGACCTTCACCTTGCCCTCGATCACTATCTCCGTGCTCGGCACCTGCACAACACAAGCCAAAGACCCTGCGATCAAACCCGTTGACAATCACTCATCACTCAGAGACTCGGCATACACCCATGTATCCGCAATCTCCCCTTGATGAGTGCATTGTCAACTACTCACACAAATCATAATGGAAAGATGAAAAGAGGAAGGAAGAGGAAGAGAGAACTCGACCAAATGACCTAAAAGCCTAGCAAAGCCGAAGAAGGTCAAGTGGAAGAAGCAAAACAACTTGGTCCCCAAAGACATGGGCAACGGCTCGACGCAACCAAGCAAAGCAAAGCTAGCCCTCAAGAAGAGGTAGAACAGGCTCAACACCGCTAGCAGATACCAATTGGAAACTCCAGAGAAAAGAGCCCAAACCCAATTGAAGCTGAATGAAAATCGAAGCAAAATGCTAGTCCGTCAAGATAGAGGCACAGAAGCTCAACACAACTAGCACAGAAAGCTCAAAACCAATGCCTTTCGGCCAAACATGCTCCGAACCAATTGGAATGACTCCAAACCAAAAGAGAACCAATCGATCAAAAAACCATGAAAATGTTTGCTAGTCCCTCAAGATAGAGGCAAAGGCTCAACACAACTAGCAAACTCCCCCTCGACAAGTGCAAGCAACTAGGAAAAACTCCCTTAGTTGAACATCCAGGAGTATATGATTTGCAAAAACTCTCCCCCTTAGTTGAAAATGCACTTATCAAGAAAGGCATCAAGGCAAGAAACTCCCCCTTCCAACATGCATATGAAGTCAGAAATGCAAGTTAGTAGCTTCAGGCATATATTCAAAAGAGTGCAAAGATGCTCTAAACAGTAGAACTCCAGTGACTCAACTAGGCGCTCAAATAGCAAAGGCTCAAACTGATCACACATACGAAATATGAACATATGAGCATGTGAGCAGTTTTTAGCCAAAAAGGGAGTCACCATCAAAAAGCACTGCACATGTATAGACAGGAATCCAAACGAGTGCTAAACATGTATACAAGGTGAACTACCCCTAGCAAAGTTCAATCATCATGCATATGAATGAAACATACACTTGTGATTTCAAATTAATATCGGAGTTGCAGCGGTGAAAATTTCACAAGTTCAATTATTAGCATGTGATTGCGAGAGGTTGAAAGCTTGTCATTGCCTAACTTTTCAACCGAGCGAGGCCTATGCCGAAGCAATCAGAAGCTTAACGCTGCGGTTTCGGTCATACACTACACGGCTCAAGTTTAACTCAAAGTGCAATGAGAAACTGTCTCGATACCGTGATGTGTTGACAAGCAGTCCCATCTCGATCTTTTCAATTCACTAAGACTTGGTTCAAATTTTAAGCAAGATATGAACAGACCAAGCAAGTGAATGACTCAGAACTAGAGACATAGCAACCTAGCATATATGAAAAGCACGAGTGAACTCAACACATCCTACACATGCTAGTTGCATATCTCAATGGTGAACATTTTCAGATTTTAAGTTATTAAGCAAATTTCCATTTCAAAAATAGCTCAGCTCACAACATGTACTAGTGATCAGAAGGAGCATAAGCTACAAGCATCAACATAAGCATCGGAGCATACTACATAGAGCATAGTTACATTCTAGTGATTATAGACATGAAGCTCAGAATGTAAATGCGTATGCTAAAATGCAAGAGAAAAGAAAGACAAACGAAAGAAAGTCAGTCTACTATACAAGATCCAAAATGTTTCCCCCATCTAAAAGGGGAAACACACACCAAGCTCAACCCTCAACCGATTAAAGTTGATTCGTCTAAAGGCTTGGTGAAAATATCAGCCAGTTGATGATGAGTATCGACATGGCGAAGGTCGATATCACCCTTCTCCTGGTGGTCTCGCAGAAAATGAAAGCGCACATCAATGTGTTTGGTCTTCGAGTGAAGCACGGGGTTCTTAGCAACGCTAATAGCACTCGTGCTGTCACAAACAAAGGACACGAGTAAAGCTCAGACCAAAATCACGCAAAGTGGCCATCATCCAAAGCAACTGGGAACAGCAGCTAGCCGCAGCAACATATTCAGCCTCTGTAGTGGACTGAGCGACACTAGACTGCTTGCGAGAAGACCACGAAACAAGAGAAGAACCAATAAACTGGCAAGTCCCAGAAGTGGACTTGCGCTCAATACGGCAACCAGCAAAGTCGGCATCCGAATAACCGCAAAGGGTGAGGGTGGAGGAAGCAGAATACCAAATCCCGAACTCAGGTGAGAAACGAAGGTACCTGAAAATCCGCTTCACCGCCTGACGGTGAGATGTGCGCGGCGACGCCTGAAAGCGTGCACACAGACACACCACGAACACCTGGATGTCCGGGCGTTCACCGTCAGGTAGAGGAGCGACCCGATCATGCTTCGGTACTCCTTCTGGTCCACTGCTTCTCCATCCACATCCGTATCCAGGGCAGTTGTCGTCGACATGGGTGTTGGAAGAGGCTTGGCCTCACCCATATCGAACCGCTTCAGCAAGTCCTTGGTGTACTTGCCCTGGTGCACAAACGTCCCCTCTCGGGATGCTTGATTTGCAACCCGAGAAAGAAGTCAGCTCGCCCATCATGCTCATCTCGAACTCCCTGCTCATAATATCTGCAAACTTGGCAACCAAAGCGTGAGAAGAACCACCGAAAATGATATCATCCACGTAATTCTGGACCAAGAGAGTTTCTTTGCCTTGCTTGAGGAGAAAGAGCGTTTTATCTACACATCCCATTTTAAAACCCTTAGCAAGCAAAAAAGTTTTCAATCTATCATACCAGGCTCTAGGGGCTTGTTTCAAACCATATAAAGCTTTGTGAAGTTTAAAAACATGGTTTGGAAACTTGGGATTTTCAAAACCGGGGGGTTGCTCAACATATACTTCTTCTTCTATGTAGTCGTTTAGAAGGCACTCTTGACATCCATTTGAAAGAGTTTAAAACCTTTGGATGCAGCAAAAGCCAAAAGTATCCTAATAGCCTCCAAACGAGCTACAGGAGCAAAAGTCTCCTCAAAGTCTATCCCCTCCTTCTGACTATAACCGTTGGCCACAAGACGCGCTTTGTTCCTCACATGTGGCCGTCCTCTCCTTGTTTATTTTTGAAAACCCATTTTGTCCCAATAGGGTTACAGTTAGGAGGAGGAGGAACTAGAACCCAAACCCGATTTCTCTCAAAGTTTTCTAACTCCTCATGCATGGCATTGACTCAATCCGGATCCGTCAAAGCGTGTCCAACATCTCGGGGCTCAAAATTAGCAACAAAAGCAGAATGAGCGAAGTGAGAGATGTGTTGTGACCTGGATCGAGTAACCCGTTCGTCGATGCTGCCGATCATCTGCTGCGGCGGGTGCTGGCGCTGAATGTGTCATGGTGCCTCCCGAGCTGAAGTAGCCTCCCCCTCAACAGCAAACAACTGGTGCCTCCCCGGTACAAATGTACCGCTCGGGGTGGCGGATCCCACGGCCCCAGGAGGAAGAGGTGTCGGGGCCGTGAGTTGTCGTAGAAGCCGCTCTTTGCGGCACGGCAGGTGGAGGGGGTGCTGGATCATCCATACCTTCAGCACCCTCGTCCTCGTAATCAAAAAGAGGCTCACCAACCTCATGATCACCTGCACGCTCAAAACGAGAAGAGGGACAAACGAGAGTCTCGTCGAAGGTGACATCTGATGTCTCCATGACTCGGTTAGTATCAAGTTAAGTACACGATATGCGTGAGTGTGAGTGCCATAACCCAAAAATACACCGTCCGAAGAACGAGACTCAAATTTGTCCAGGTTGCCTTTCTTCAATATAAAACAATGGCAACCGAAGACTCTAAAATAACTCACTTTGGCTGTCTACCAAAACGCAACTCATAAGAAGTCTTTTTTCAAGAACGCTCTCAGAAAAATACGATTGGAATATAGCACGCAGTGTTCATAGCTTCGGCCCAATAACGCCTAGGAGTCCTATGCTCATCGAGCATCGTCCTGGCCATCTCAACAAGGGTCCGATTCTTCCTTTCTACTACACACCATTTTGAGGCGGTGTGTAAGGGAAGAAAACTGGTGCTCCAAACCCAAAGAGTTACAAAACTTCTCAAAATCCAAATTTTTGAATTCGGAACCATTATCACTCCTAATTGCTCGCATCGAGTTCAAAGGGAACTCGTTCTGAAGACGCAAAATCAGATTGTGAGCATAGGAGAAAGTCTCGGTCTTCTCAGCTAAAAACAAGACCCACTAATATCTCGAAAAGTCATCAACAACAACAAGCACATACCACTTCCCCCCAACCGAGCTCACCCGAGCCGGACCAACAAGGTCCATGTGCAAAAGCTCTCCAGGGCGCTTGGTCATTACCTGAGTCACTGGATGGTGGGGAGCAGCAACCATCTTCCCGTGTCTACACGAGTGGCAAACAGGATCCTTCTCCATATGCAACTTGGGCAATCCTCGGATTAGGCCAAGTGAACTAAGCCTTGCAAGCAAGTCGAAGCTCAAATGTCCAAGTCTCCAATGCCACTTCCAAAGATCGGAGGAGGAAGGTCCAGCCACAAGACAACGAGAAGTGCCAAAAGACTCCGAGAAATTCGCACGAAAGACTTTTCCAAAAGGCGAAATCAAACACACAAGATTGCCCTGTGGATCCAAAATACGACTGAGATTCGGTTTAAAATGAATCTCATAGTCGTCGTCAAAAAGTTGCGAAACAGAAAAAGGTTAAAATGCAAGTTAGAAACAAGAGCAACATCGCGCAACACAAAGTGCTCATTAACTCGCACCGACCCGCGAGACAATACCTTACCTTTGCTATTGTCGCCGAAGGTTATGTACTCCTTTCCGGCAACAGAGCTAAGGCTGGAGAACCACTTGGCGTTTCCGGTCATGTGCCTCGAGCATCCGGAATCCACCAACCAAATGTCCTCCAACCGTTTTACCTGGGAGGTGTCGTCGTCGTCATCGTCGTTCCGAGGGGTGTGCTCCAGCTCGCCTCCGACCTCATCACCAAGCGCCATGGTGCAGAAGCCATCGTCGTCGGCGAAGAAGCAAAGACCGTTCAGCTTGTCCTCGATCTTCTTCTTCTTCTCGGACTCGTCATCGCTTGAGCAAGCGGAGTCGTCATCCGAGCCGTTGACGTCGCTGAGCGTGGCGAAGAACGCACGCTGCTCAGCCTGGGCCTACTCCAAGTACTTCTTCTTGATGTACTCTTTGTCGAAGCCGCCCCTCTTCTTGCGCCTTGGGGGACGTGCTTCTCCTTGCGGTTGGAGTCGTACTTGTGCCCATGATCGCCCTTCCCCGAATGCTTGTTCTTCTTGGGGCAGTTGGCGATGAAGTGGTCGGGGTCGCCGCACTCATAGCATCCTGAGCGTCCTCCTCCGCGGCGACGGTTCATGCGGTTGTTGTGGAACCGCGTGAACCGGTTGGCAAGCAAAGCCAACTCCTCGTCTCCCAAAGACTCCAGCTGGTCTTCTGTGACAGAAAAGAGTGAAGAGAGTGCAAAGCCAGCAGAGGGGTTAGCGAAAGAGCCAAAAACCAAAGCCATAGACGGGCCAGAAGGATTCTCATAAGAAGCCCTTGCCATGGCATCAATCTCACTGGACTTGAGCTTACTAAAGAGCTCATCGCACGTGAGGGTCTCATAGTTAGGCGATTCGATGATCGCCTGAACCTTGGAATCCCACACCGACTGATCAAGAGTATGCAAAAACTTCAAAGCTCTCTCATGATCGTCGAAAGGCAACTGCAACTTGTTAGCCCTCATCTTGTTGACAATCACCTAAAAGCGAGCGAATAAACTTTCTATGCTCTCGTCAGGCTGATGTCAAAAGTTCTCATACTCTCTCTTGAACGACTCATAGAGTCGGGTTTTGACTTGAGAGGTGCCCTCATAAAAACGCATCAGGGTGGCCCAAATCTCCCGAGCCGTAGAGAGGTGAGAAACGCGATCAAACTCACCCATGCTCAAATAGGAGAACAAGGCGTTACGTGCCCGGCTATTGGCCTCGTGCTCATCGATCTGGAGCTGAGTGCCACGAGCAGCCAAGACAACATAATCGTCCCTGTTGCAAATCTCCCAAACAGAAGAGCCCATGCTCTGAAGATAGGCCGACATGCGTATCTTCCAATACGCATAGTTCGTCCCATCAAAGAACGGCAGTTTGCCCACGCCGCGATCCATGTCGCCTTCTGTGGATCTGGAACCGGCTAAGGTGAAAGATCCTTAACCCGCTCCGATACCAATTGAAGGACCGAGAAAGCACTAGCAAGGCGACCGGAGGGGGGGGTGAATGGGAGCTCAAAAATTCTTCTCAGAAACTTTGGCCAAATGTTCCAAATCAACCCCGGAAACGGCGACCGAAACCGTGATGCTCATGACCCTTGGAAGAGGGTGGATGATCCCTAGGATCACACAGCGGAGAACCACCAAGAAGAAGCAAACAAACTCCAAAAGTTCCGGCTCGAACACAACCCAAAACCAAGTCCCGGACGTAGATAGACGGCTACGTCGAGAAACTCCTAAATACCTATGCTAACCAGTAGCAAAGATACCTAGAGAGGTTCTTGGTCAACTACTGGGCAAACGAGAAGTCCGGAAACCAAGCGAACAAGCCGGGAGAGCAAACGCACTAAACCGGAGCAATCAGCAGGATCCCGGACTGTCCGACCTGGAGTCCTGGACCGCGCTCTGGTGGCGGACTGTCCGCCGTCAAAGTGAAAAACCGCACAGTTGCTGGAGTCCCTCTGCTCGGTCCCGGACTATCCGCGCTTTAGCACGGCGGACTGTCCGCCGGTGACCCGAGGCAAAACCAGTCAAGGCCACGCGACCACTGCTCGGTCGGAGCCCGACCCCCGGACAGTCCGCAGGTCCAGTGGCGGACTGTCCGCGGATGAACAGAGAGGGCGATTTTGATCGCCTCTCTCCCAAATCCTCTCAAATCCGATCCAACTCAAAATCCCAAGTTCCCAAACTTGAGAAGATGATCACGGGGTAGTTAGGAGACTATCCCCAAGAAATCATCCGCTCAAATCCAAATCACCAGGAAATCAAAGGGGAAGGTGGATGAACGGAAAAAGCGCCACGAAAACGAAATCATCCTGATCTATTTGATCATGAGGAGTTAGATGAATTCCTTTGGTCGAAATGACCTCCTCAATGATACGAACATAATGATTCAAACGGATTTCGCAAAGACGCACTAGAGAGGGAGATCGAGTGACGGGAAAATCACGAGGAAACGAAGAACGCAAAGAACACGAATCAAAACGTGAATCAAGTCATCGATCTGCACTGCAATCATGAGATTACGGTCTCACTTCCTCACAATCAACAGTACACAGAGGCAAGTCTCTCTGCGGATCTCAGCTAGCTACATCAGGGGATGGGAGAGCAGGAAACCCTAAGGCGAAAGAGCAAATGACTGAGATGACTAACTGAGATGGATGGGAGGAGGGTGTATCCCTACTACTTATCCTAATTCTAACCTAAGTCTAATTCCTACTCTAACCCCTCTCTATTCTAATTACAGAGCGAGCCAGTCAAACCCTAGGTTAGTCTGGACCAACTCGAGTGGTAGGTGTATCCGACGGCCACGCCGCTCGACTCAAAGCGTTACCCTGACGCAACCTCCAGATCGCCGCCACGTGCGCCCTCGCTCTGCACCCCCGGTTTTGTGGCCAAACCGGGAAACCAGCCTTTTCCAACTATCCCCGGTTTTGAGGCCCAACCGGGAAACCAGCCTCCAAGTCCAACGCCTGAGTTTTGTGGCCCAACCAGAAACCCGCAGCGCCAGGTTTTGAGGCCCAAACTGGAAACCGTCCTTAGCCCGAGTTTTGTGGCCAAACTCGGAAACCTCATCACCCAGGTTTTGAGGCCCAAACCTGGAAACCGTCCACCCGGTGGTTTTTCTGTGGCTCAACCACCAAACCGGAGCTGTAGAGGGATGCACCGCCCGTGCACCCCGTCCACCGCACGTGTCCCCAGGTCCTCGCCCGAGCAACACTGTGCCCCGCAAGTCTTCACTTGTCGCTGTCCCAGGCTGCCAGCCACCACAGCTGATCCTCAGGCACTCTGGTCCCTCAGTCCAAGCCTCATGTCCGCCCTTCACCGCTCGGTTCATCGCCATGGCACGTCCGCCGCACGGCATGCCCATCCTTCACCGCACCCGGTCCGTCGGCATGACCCGTCTCAACTTGACCTTTGCGGATACATGGGTGTATGCCGAGTCTCTGTGTGATGAGTGATTGTCAACGGAGATGATGCGCATGTGAAGGACCGAGAAGCTAACCGAAAGCGACCAGAGGGGGGGGTGAATGGGAGCTTCAAAATTTCCTTACGGAAACTAGATGCCACTGTCCAAAATCGACCCCAAGAGCGAACCCTAGAGCTTCTAATGTCCACGACCTATATGTAGGGTGGATGCTTCCTAGAAGCACAGCGAGACACTAGACAACTCTAGAAAGCCAACGCAAAGACGGAAATCAATTCCGACAAAGAACGAGCGAACCGCGGACGAAACCGTGCGAAACCAGCGCATCGGACGCTGGCCTGCGTCCGATGCCAGACCACCGGAAGCGTCCGATGCAGACTGGGTGGTTCTGGAACCTTACTTTCCACCATCGGACGCTGTGAACAGTAATCACCCAGCGTCCGATGCAAAGGCTCCGGCGCGTCCGATGGACAACGGACGCGTCCGATGCCTGGCGTCCGATGAAGCTAAAACGCCGAAAACGTGACACGCGTCACCGGAGCGTCCGATGCTAGGGACCCTAGCGTCCGATGCTCCGTGATAGCGTCCGATGCTCCAAAACAGCGCATTGTTCTTTGATGATTCAACCCGATCTCCTCTAAATCAAAAGCTCTAGGCCTAGGATTCGATCTGATGGGTCACAAGGATGTTAGTGAGCTATCTCTAAGAGATCATGGCTCGAACCTAACTCCAAATCGGTGAATCAAGAAATTTCGGGGCATGGAGGCAAGAACGCAATCCAAAACGAAAATCGATCGATCTCCTAGACCGTGAGGTTAGAGTTTAATTCCTTCGGTGGAAAGGAGAGCCTCACTAGAACAACTTGGTTCAAACGTTTTTGCAAAGATGAACCGAGCAAAGAGATCAAGCGACGGGAAAATCGTGGAGAAAAAGGATTCCGCGAAGAACACAAAGAAAACGCGAATCACAGCCACGAACTCGAATTAAGGACGCAAATCAAGCCATCGATCTGGCTCCAAAGTGAGGATACGGCCTCACTTCCTCAAATCAACAGTACACAGAGTGGAGTCTCTCTGCGGATCTCAACTAGCTAGAGCAGGGGATGGGAGAGTGGAAACCCTAGTGCTGGAAGCAAATGACTGCGCTAACTGAGATTGAGATAGGGAGGAGGGTGTCTCCCTAGACTACTTATACTAACCTAGCCTAAGTCTATTTCCTACTCTACTACCCCTCTCTACTCTAATTTACAAGCGGACCAGCCTAACCCTAAGGCGATTCTAGTCCACCCGCTGGTGGTAGGTAGATCCGACGGCCACGCCGCACGGTCTTCCGCGTCGCCTCCACGCAACCTTCAGATCGCCGCACGTGCCGCCACCACTCTGCACCCCCGTTTTGCGGCCCAAACCGGGAAACCAGCCTTTCCATCACCCCCGGTTTTTGAGGCCCAACCGGGAACCAGCCCTCCAGCCCGAGTTTTGTGGCCCAACTCGGAAACCGTCCGCGCCCGAGTTTTGAGGCCCAAACTCGGAAACCGGCCCACGCCCAGGTTTTGAGCTCAACAACCTGGAAACCGTCGCGCCCAGGTTTTGTGGCTCAACCTGGAAACCCAGCACCCAGGTTTTGAGGGCCCAAACCTGGAAACCGTCCACACCCGTTGGTTGTTCCGGGCTCTACAAACAAACCGGCGTCGTAGAGGGATGCACCGCCTGTGCACCCCTTCCACCGACATGATCGCACTTCTCCGCTTGTCGCTGTCGCAGGCTGCCAGCCACCACAGCTGATCCTCCGGCCTCCAGTCCATCAGTCCAAGTCCACGTCCGCCCTTCACCGTCCGATACATCGGCATGGCACGTCCGCCGCACGGCACGCCCATCCTTCATCGCGCCCGGTCCGTCGGCACGGCACGTCGCAACTTGACCTTCACCCGCCATCGATCACTGTCTCCGTGCTCGACACCTGCACAACACAAGCCAAAGAACATGCGCATCATCTCCATTGACAATCACTCATCACACAGAGACTCGGCATACACCCATGTATCCGCAATCTCCCCCTTGATGAGTGCATTGTCAACTCCACAACAAATCATGAATAAGAAGAAGGAGGTAGGAAGGAGTGGGAAGAGAAAAACCCAACCAAATGACCCAAAGCCTTAACAAAAGCCGAAGAAGGTCAAGTGGATGAAGCAAAAACTTGGTCCCCAAAGACATGGGCAACGGCTTGACGCAACCAAGCAAAGCAAAGCTAGCCCTCAAGAAGAGGTAGAACAGGCTCAACACCGCTAGCAGATAGCAATTGAAGATCGGAGGACAACAGAAGCAAAATGCTAGTCCCTCAAGATAGAGGCACAGAGGCTCAACACAACTAGCAAGAAAATCACTCCGAACCAATTGAAAATCAACCCAAACCAAATGGGAAAGCACACCAGACGATACCAATTGAAAGCCAAATGAAAAAACTTATGAAAGCTCATGAGAAGCTAGGAACGTTTGCTAGTCCCTCAAGACAGAGGCAACGGCTCAACACAACTAGCAAACTCCCCTCGACAAATGCAAGCAACTAGGACAAAAGATTTTCAGGGCATATGATTTGCGTAAATTTCTCCCCCTAGTTGAAAATGCACTTATCAAGGCCAAAAGGTATCGGAGAAGCAACTCTCTTCACATAAACTCCCTCTGAACACAAGATCTCCTTCCACAATGCATATGAAGTCAAAATGCAAGTTAGGAGCTTCAAGTATATAGTCAAAAGAGTGCAAAGATGCTCTAATCAGTATAGCTCCAACATCTCAATTAAGCACTCAAATAGCAAAGGCTCAAACTGATCACTTATACGAAATATGAAGCATATGAGCATGTGAGCAGTTTTAAGCCAAAAGGATAGTCACCATCAAAATAGCACTAGACATGTATAGAAGGAATCCAAACAAGTGCTAAGCATATATACAAGGTGAACTACCCCTAGCAAAGTTCAATCATCATGCATAGGAATGAAGCATATACTTGTGATTTCAAATTCATATCGGAGTTGCAGCGGTAAAAGAATTCACAAGTTCATTTTAGCATGTGATTGCGAGAGGTTGAAAGCTTGTCATCGCCTAACTTTTCAACCGTGCGAAGCCTATGCCGAAGCAATCAGAAGCTTAAAGCAACGGTTTCGGTCATACACTACATGGCTCAAGTTTAACTCAAAGTGCAATGAGAAACAGTCTCAATACCATGAGGTGTTGACAAGCAATCCCATCTCGATCTTTTCAATTCAACAATACTTGGTTCAGATTTTAAGCAAGTTATGAACAACCAAGCAAGTGAATGACTCAGAACTAGAGACATAGCAACCTAGCATATATGAAAAGCAGGAATGGACTCAACACACCCTACACATGCTAGTTGCATATCTCAATGGTGAACATTTTCAGATTTATATACATTAGGCATAATTCACCATTCCAAAAAATAGCTCGCTCATAACATGTAACAGTGATCAAAAGAGCATAGCTACAAGCATCATCATAAGTATCGGAGCAATACTAACAAGAGCATAATTACATTCTAGTGAATATAGACATGAAGCTCAGAATGTAAATGCGTATGCCCGACACAAAACTGAAGGAAAGAAGATACCAAAAGGAGAGACTCAAGAAAACTCAAAAGAAAAGAGCCTCAAAATAAAAGAGTCAGTCTGTACATCTCAAAATGCTTCCCCCATCTAAAAGGGGAAACACACACCAAGCTCACCCCTCAACCTATTAAAGGTTGATTCGTCTAAAGGCTTGGTGAAAATATCAGCCAATTGGTGATGAGTATCGACATGGCGAAGGTCGATATCACCCTTCTCCTGGTGGTCTCGCAAGAAATGAAAGCGCACATCAATGTGTTTGGTTTTCGAGTGAAGCACAGGGTTCTTAGCAACGCTAATGGCACTCGTGCTGTCACAAAGCAAAGGAACTCGAGTAAAGCTCAAACCAAAATCACGCAAAGTGGCCATCATCCAGAGTAACTGGGAACAGCAGCTAGCCGCAGCAACATATTCAGCCTCCGTGGTAGACTGAGCGACACTAGACTGCTTGCGAGAAGACCACGACACCAGAGAAGATCCAATAAACTGGCAAGTCCCAGAAGTGGACTTGCGCTCAATGCGACAACCAGCAAAATCAGCATCAGAAAAACCACAAAGCGAGAGGGTGGAGGAAGCAGAATACCAAATCCCGAGCTCGGGCGTGAAACGAAGGTACCTGAAGATGCGCTTCACCGCCTGACGGTGAGAAATGCGTGGCGAAGCCTGAAAGCGCGCGCACAAGCACACGGCGAACTGAATGTCCGGCCGTGTCGCCGTCAGGTAGAGCAGCGATCCAATCATGCTGCGGTACTCCTTCTGGTCCACTGCTTCTCCATCCGTGTCGGCATCCAGGGCAGTCGTCGTCGACATGGGCGTCGGAAGAGGCTTAGCCTCACCCATGTCGAACCGCTTCAGCAAGTCCCTTGTGTACTTGCCCTGGTGCACAAACGTCCCCTCTCGGGATTGCTTAATTTGCAACCCGAGAAAGAAAGTCAGCTCGCCCATCATGCTCATCTCGAACTCCCTGCTCATAGTATCTGCAAACTTGGCAACCAAAGCGTGAGAAGAACCACCGAAAATGATATCATCCACGTAAATTTGGACCAAGAGAGTATCTTTGCCTTGCTTGAGGAGAAAGAGCGTTTTATCTACACATCCCATTTTAAAACCCTTAGCTAGCAAAAAGGTTTTTAATCTCTCATACCAGGCTCTAGGGGCTTGTTTCAAACCATACAAAGCTTTGTGGAGTTTAAAGACATGGTTTGGAAACTTGGGATTTTCAAAACCGGGGGGTTGCTGGACATAGACCTCCTCCTCAATATAGCCGTTTAAGAAGGCACTCTTGACATCCATTTGAAAAAGTTTGAAACCCATGGATGCAGCATAAGCCAAGAGTATCCTAATAGCCTCCAAACGAGCTACAGGAGCGAAGGTCTCCTCATAATCTATTCCCTCCTTCTGACTATAACCCTTCGCTACAAGCCGGGCCTGTTTCTCACAATGTGGCCCTCCTCTCCTTGCTTGTTTTAAAAAACCCATTTTGTCCCAATAGGTTTACAGTCAGGAGGTGGTGGCACTAGAACCCAAACCCGATTTCGCTCAAAGTTCTCTAGCTCCTCATGCATGGCATTGACCCAATCCGGATCCGTCAATGCGTGTCCAACATCTCGGGGCTCAAAAGACGCAACAAAAGCAGAATGAGCAAAGTGCGAGATGTGCTGTGACCTGGAGCGAGTAACTCGCTCGTCGATGTCTCCGATCATCTGTTCAGGGGGGTGCTGGCGCTGGATGTGTCGTGGCGCCTCCCGGGAAGAAGTAACCCCCCTCAACAGTAGCTGGTTCCACCCCGGGTACAAAAGGTACCGCGCCCGTCCTCCGGAAGAAGGCTCTCCCCTCAACATACCTGCACCCTCAAAACAGAAGTAAGGAGAGGTGGATTCACGGCCCCCAGGTGAAGAAGACGTCTCGGGGACACGTTCGTCGTCGAAGCCGCTCCCGGCCGGCAGGCGGAGGGGTGCCTGGGATCATCTATACCCGCCCCCTCCCTCTCGTCATCGAAAAGAGGCTCTCAACCTCGTGCATCACCTGCACGCTCAAAACGAGAAGAAGGAAAAACAAGAGTCTCCGAAGAGGTGATCTGATGTCTCCATGACTCGGTTAGTGTCAAGGTAAGTACACGATAAGCTCGAGTGTGAGTGCCATAACCCAAAAACACACCGTCAGAAACGAGACTCAAACTTGTCTAGGTTGCCTTTTTCAATATAAAACAGTGGCAACCAAAGACTCTAAAATAACTCACCTTGGGCTGGCGACCAAAACGCAACTCATAAGAGGTCTTCTTCAAAAACACTCTCAGAAAAATGCGATTCGAAATATAGCATGCAGTGTTCATAGCTTCGGCCCAATAGCGCCTAGGAGTCCTATGCTCATCAAGCATCGTCCTGGCCATCTCAACAAGGGTCCGATTCTTCCTCTCTACAACACCATTTTGGGGTGGTGTATAGGGAGAAGAAAACTGATGCTCCAAACCAAGGCATTTACAAAACTTCTCAAAATCCGAATTTTTAAACTCGGAACCATTATCACTTCTAATCGCTCGCATCGAGTTCAAAGGGAACTCGTTCTGAAGACGCAAAATCAGATCGCGAGCGAAGGAGAATGTCTCGGACTTCTCAACTAAAAAGAAGACCCACGAATACCTCGAAAAGTCGTCAACAATAACAAGCACATACCACTTCCCACCAACCGAGCTCACCCGAGCCGGACCAACAAGGTCCATATGCAAAAGCTCTCCGGGTGCGAGGTCATAACCTTGGTCAAAGGATGGTGGGGAGCAGCAACCATCTTTCCATGCCGGCAAGCATGGCAAACTAGATCCTTCTCCAACGAAAGCTTGGGCAATCCTCGGATTAAGCCAAGTGAGCTAAGTCTTGCAAGCAAGTCAAAACTCAGGTGACTGAGCCTCCTATGCCACTTCCAAAGATCAGAAGAAGAAGGACTAGCCAAAAGACAGCGAGAAGATCCAAACGACTTTGAGAAATTCGCGCGAAAGACATTCCAAAGGGTGAAATCAGACATACAAGATCACCCTGAGGATCTAAGATCCGGCTAAGGTTCGTTTGAAACGAATCTCATAGCCTTCACGAAAAAGTTGCGAAACAGAAAGCAAGTTGAAATGCAGGTTAGAAACAAGAGCAACCTCGCGCAACACAAAGTGCTCATTAACCCGCACTGCACCAACGGACAATACCTTGCCCTTACCTTTGTCGCCGAAGGTTATGTACTCTTTTCCGGCGACCGGACTATGGCTGGAGAACCATTTGGCATTCCGGTCATGTGCCTCGAGCAACCGGAATCCACAAGCCAAATGTCCTCCAACCGCTCCTCCTACATCAATAAAAAGACATAGGGTGAACATACGGTCCAACACTGGGGTTAGTAAGATAAGAAGGAAACCAGTGTTGGGCCGGCTGCTCAAAAGAACGGTCAGTGTAAAAACCATCCTGTCTAGGGGGATAGCGATCACCACGCACAGGAAAACGTGGTCCGCTGGGGAAGAAGCGCTTACCGCGAAACTCTACTTGCGGTGGGACAAGGCGCTCAACAAAGCCTCCGCCACGGGGTCCGTTACCTGCAAAAACAGGACCTCGTCGGGCACGCTCTCTACGAGGTCTACGCCTAGGAGCCTGCTGCTCAACTCTAGCGTCTCTCCTCGGAGCTCTCTCCTGCCTAGGCCTCACAAACTGAGGTGCTCTACCTCTAGGCCTAGTCTCCCTCCTAGGGGCTCTCTCCTGCTGCCTAGGCTGGGTATGCTTCCCTCCAGACCTAGCAGCTCTCCCCTGAGGCTTCGGAGCATGTCCACCACGAGCTGGGTGAAACATGTCCGGGTTCTGCATCTCCCTAGCTCGGCGCGCCTCTCTCCTGCGCCTAAAGCAGAACTCACTCAGGTGACCATCCCGCCCACAAAAGTCACACTGAAACTCACCGAACGCAAAGGGGGTTGTTGGTTTGCAGGGATGTGGTATGGTTCACCTTGCCCTTGCCCTTCTGTGGCAACTCCTCTCGGATGGGTGGCATTGTGTCAAGCTTGTTCTTTAGGTGATTGGGCTTGGGTTGCCATTGTGGATTCTTGGTGGAGCCTTGGGGGGTTCAACTACAACTCCATCCTTGGTGACAGGCTTGGCAGGCTCTTTGGGTGGAAGCTTGGTTAGTTTGGGAGTAGTGGTGGAGTTGGGCTTCTCACAGGGGTTCAGACCACTAGACTCTCCAATCTTACCAAAAGCTGAAAGGTCAACACTCTGGCCAAGACCTATACCAGGAGCCCAGCAGCTCGCTTGAATTGGGAGATCATCATCCCGAGCTGAGGCTCACCACAAGACACCCATGACAAGACGGTCCGAAGGTATGTGTTTTCTCCTCGGTACGCACCTTGTCATGCCTCACATTGGCCATCTCCTGCTCCAGGCCCTCACACAAAGCACACCTCTTGACACAAGTGCTATCCGAGCCGGCCTTCTCAAAGACTCAAGCTTGGCATTCTTCTCTGCCAACTCGGATTGCAAGACAGGACAAGTCTTGCACGCACCCAACAGCTGCGGTCTAGCTCGGAGCTCATCCACCTCATCTACCAGCGCAGCATACTTACTCCTCAGAGTGAGAAGATCCGTCATGTGCGCGGCGCAACTCTCGCACTCCAACTCCTCCGACACAACCACGGTGGACCGAGCGAACTCAAGCTCCTTCACCGTGTCCTCCCACTTCTGCCTAAACTCCTTGCGCTCTCTAGCGGCACGCCTAAGCAACTTGTCTTGACTAAGGAGGGCAGCAGTCAACTTCTCAACCTCGGAGGAAAGCTCGTCGTAGGTGAGAGATACCTGGGAGGTGTCGTCGTCGTCGTCGTTCCGAGGGGTACGCTCCGGCTCGCCGTCGACCTCATCTCCGAGCGCCATGGTACACAGGCCTTCGTCGCCGGCGAAGAAGCACAAGCCGTTGAACGTGTCCTCCAGCTTCTTCTTCTCGGACTCGTCATCACTCGATCGAGCGGAGTCGTCATCCGAGCCGTCGACATCGCTGAGCGTGGCGAAGAACGCTCGCTGCTCAGCCTGCTGCTTCTCCAAGTACTTCTTCTTGATGTACTCTTTGTTGAAGCCGCCCCGCTCTTGTGCCTTGGGGGAACGTGCTTCTCCTTGTACTTGGAGTCGCGCCTGTGGCCGTGATCGCCCTTCCCAAGATGCTTGTTCTTCTTCTTGGGGCAGTCGGCGATGAAGTGGTCGGGGGTCGCCGCACTCGTAGCATCCGGTGCGTCCTCCTCCGCGACGACGGTTCATGCGGTTGTTGTGGAACCGCGAGAACCGGTTGGCAAGCAAAGCCAACTCGTCGTCTCCCAAAGACTCCAGCTGGTCCTCTGTCACAGAAAAGAGAGAAGAAAGCGCAAAGCCAGCTGAGGGGTTAGAGGAAGAGCCGGAAACCAAAGCCATGGACGGGCGAGAAGGATTTTCAAAAGAAGCCCTCGCCATAGCATCAATCTCACTG
>CM019826.1:59912687-60156576 GCA_009763385.1 Coix lacryma-jobi var. lacryma-jobi | reverse complement strand
GCTATGGCGAGGGCTTCTTTTGAAAATCCTTCTCGCCCGTCCATGGCTTTGGTTTCCGGTTCTTCCTCTAACCCCTCAGCTGGCTTTGCTTTGTCCTGTCTCTTTTCTGTTACAGAGGACCAGCTGGAGACGTTGGGAGATGACGAGTTGGCTTTGCTTGCCAACCGGTTCTCGCGGTTCCACAACAACCGCATGAACCGTCGTCGCGGAGGAGGACGCACCGGATGCTACGAGTGCGGCGACCCCGACCACTTCATCGCCGACTGCCCCAAGAAGAAGAACAAGCATCTTGGGAAGGGCGATCACGGCCACAGGCGCGACTCCAAGTACAAGGAGAAGCACGTTCCCTCAAGGCACAAGAAGCGGGGCGGCTTCAACAAAGAGTACATCAAGAAGAAGTACTTGGAGAAGCAGCAGGCTGAGCAGCGAGCGTTCTTCGCCACGCTCAGCGACGTCGACGGCTCGGATGACGACTCCGCTCGATCGAGTGATGACGAGTCCGAGAAGAAGAAGCTGGAGGACACGTTCAACGGCTTGTGCTTCTTCGCCGGCGACGAAGGCCTGTGTACCATGGCGCTCGGAGATGAGGTCGGAGGCGAGCTGGAGCACACACCTCGGAACGACGACGACGACGACACCTCCCAGGTATCTCTCACCTACGACGAGCTTTCCTCCGAGGTTGAGAAGTTGACTGCTGCCCTCCTTAGTCAAGACAAGTTGCTTAGGCGTGCCGCTAGAGAGCGCAAGGAGTTTAGGCAGAAGTGGGAGGACACGGTGAAGGAGCTTGAGTTCGCTCGGTCCACCGTGGTTGTGTCGGAGGAGTTGGAGTGCGAGAGTTGCGCCGCGCACATGACGGATCTTCTCACTCTGAGGAGTAAGCATGCTGCGCTGGTAGATGAGGTGGATGAGCTCCGAGCTAGACCGCAGCTGTTGGGTGCGTGCAAGACTTGTCCTGTCTTGCAATCCGAGTTGGCAGAGAAGAATGCCAAGCTTGAGTCTTTTGAGAAGGCCGGCTCGGATAGCACTTGTGTCAAGAGGTGTGCTTTGTGTGAGGGCCTGGAGCAGGAGATGGCCAATGTGAGGCATGACAAGGTGCGTACCGAGGAGGAAAACACATACCTTCGGACCGTCTTGTCATGGGTGTCTTGTGGTGAGCCTCAGCTCGGGATGATGATCTCCCAATTCAAGCGAGCTGCTGGGGCTCCTGGTGTAGGCCTTGCGCAGGGTGTTGATCTTTCCGTTGGGAAGATTGGAGAGTCTAGTGGTCTTGATCCGAGTGAGAAGCCCAACTCCACCACTACTCCCAAACTAACCAAGCTTCCACCCAAAGAGCCTGCCAAGCCTGTCACCAAGGATGGAGTTGTAGTTGAACCTCCCAAGGCTCCACCCAAGAATCCACAATGGCAACCCAAGCCCAATCACCTAAAGAACAAGCTTGACACAATGCCACCCATCCGAGAGGAGTTGCCACAGAAGGGCAAGGGCAAGGTGAACCATACCCACATCCCTGCAAACCAACAACCCCCTTTGCGCGCGGTGAGGTTTCAGTGTGACTTTTGTGGGCGGGATGGTCACCTGAGTGAGTTCTGCTTTAGGCGCAGGAGAGAGGCGCGCCGTGCTAGGGAGATGCAGAACCCGGACATGTTTCACCCAGCTCGTGGTGGACATGCTCCGAAGCCTCAGGGGAGAGCTGCTAGGTCTGGAGGGAAGCATACCCAGCCTAGGCAGCAGGAGAGAGCCCCTAGGAGGGAGACTAGGCCTAGAGGTAGAGCACCTCAGTTTGTTAGGCCTAGGCAGGAGAGAGCTCCGAGGAGAGACGCTAGAGTTGAGCAGCAGGCTCCTAGGCGTAGACCTCGTAGAGAGCGTGCCCGACGGGGTCCTGCTTTTGCAGGTAACGGACCCCGTGGCGGAGGCTTTGTTGAGCGCTTGTCCCACCGCAGGTAGAGTTTCGCGGTGAGCGCTTCTTCCCCAGCGGACCACGTTTTCTGTGCGTGGTGATCGCTATCCCCCTAGACAGGATGGTTTTTACACTGACCGTTCTTTTGAGCAGCCGGCCCAACACTGGTTTCCTTCTTATCTTACTAACCCCAGTGTTGGACCGTATGTTCACCCTATGTCTTTTTATTGATGTAGGAGGAGCGGTTGGAGGACATTTGGCTTGTGGATTCCGGTTGCTCGAGGCACATGACCGGAAATGCCAAATGGTTCTCCAGCCATAGTCCGGTCGCCGGAAAGGAGTACATAACCTTCGGCGACAAAGGTAAGGGCAAGGTATTGTCCGTTGGTGCAGTGCGGGTTAATGAGCACTTTGTGTTGCGCGAGGTTGCTCTTGTTTCTAACCTGCATTTTAACTTGCTTTCTGTTTCGCAACTTTCGTGAAGGCTATGAGATTCGTTTCAAACCGAACCTTAGCCGGATCTTAGATCCTCAGGGTGATCTTGTATGTCTGATTTCACCCTTTGGAAATGTCTTTCGCGCGAATTTCTCAAAGTCGTTTGGATCTTCTCGCTGTCTTTTGGCTAGTCCTTCTTCTTCTGATCTTTGGAAGTGGCATAGGAGGCTCGGTCACCTGAGTTTTGACTTGCTTGCAAGACTTAGCTCACTTGGCTTAATCCGAGGATTGCCCAAGCTTTCGTTGGAGAAGGATCTAGTTTGCCATGCTTGCCGGCATGGAAAGATGGTTGCTGCTCCCCACCATCCTTTGACCAAGGTTATGACCTCGCACCCCGGAGAGCTTTTGCATATGGACCTTGTTGGTCCGGCTCGGGTGAGCTCGGTTGGTGGGAAGTGGTATGTGCTTGTTATTGTTGACGACTTTTCGAGGTATTCGTGGGTCTTCTTTTTAGTTGAGAAGTCCGAGACATTCTCCTTCGCTCGCGATCTGATTTTGCGTCTTCAGAACGAGTTCCCTTTGAACTCGATGCGAGCGATTAGAAGTGATAATGGTTCCGAGTTTAAAAATTCGGATTTTGAGAAGTTTTGTAAACGCCTTGGTTTGGAGCATCAGTTTTCTTCTCCCTATACACCCCCCAAAATGGTGTTGTAGAGAGGAAGAATCGGACCCTTGTTGAGATGGCCAGGACGATGCTTGATGAGCATAGGACTCCTAGGCGCTTTGGGCCGAAGCTGAACACTGCATGCTACATTTCGAATCGCATTTTTCTGAGAGCGTTTTTGAAGAAGACCTCTTATGAGTTGCGTTTTGGTCGCCAGCCCAAGGTGAGTTATTTTAGAGTCTTTGGTTGCCACTGTTTTATATTGAAAAAGGCAACCTGGACAAGTTTGAGTCTCGTTCTTCTGACGGTGTGTTTTTGGGTTATGGCACTCACACTCGAGCTTATCGTGTACTTAACCTTGACACTAACCGAGTCATGGAGACATCAGATGTCACTTTCGACGAGACTCTTGTTTCTCCTTCTTCTCGTTTTGAGCGTGCAGGTGATCACGAGGTTGGAGAGCCTCTTTTCGATGACGAGGAAGAGGGTGCTGAAGGTATAGATGATCCAGCACCCCCTCCGCCTGCCGCGCCGCCGGGAGCGGCTTCGACGACGACCCGTGGCCCCGAGACGTCTTCTTCCTGGGGGCCGTGGGATCCACCTCGCGCGGTACCTTTTGTACCCGGGGTGGAACCAGCTGCTGTTGAGGGGGAGGTCACTTCTTCCCGGGAGGCGCCACGACACATCCAGCGCCAGCACCCTCCTGAACAGATGATCGGCGACATCGACGAGCGAGTTACTCGCTCCAGGTCACAGCACATCTCGCACTTTGCTCATTCTGCTTTTGTTGCGTCTTTTGAGCCCCGAGATGTTGGACACGCATTGACGGATCCGGATTGGGTCAATGCCATGCATGAGGAGCTAGAGAACTTTGAGCGAAATCGGGTTTGGGTTCTAGTGCCACCACCTCCTGACTGTAAACCTATTGGGACAAAATGGGTATTTAAAAACAAGCAAGGAGAGGAGGGCCACATTGTGAGAAACAAGGCCCGGCTTGTAGCGAAGGGTTATAGTCAGAAGGAGGGATAGATTATGAGGAGACCTTCGCTCCTGTAGCTCGTTTGGAGGCTATTAGGATACTCTTGGCTTATGCTGCATCCATGGGTTTCAAACTTTTTCAAATGGATGTCAAGAGTGCCTTCTTAAACGGCTATATTGAGGAGGAGGTCTATGTCCAGCAACCCCCCGGTTTTGAAAATCCCAAGTTTCCAAACCATGTCTTTAAACTCCACAAAGCTTTGTATGGTTTGAAACAAGCCCCTAGAGCCTGGTATGAGAGATTAAAAACCTTTTTGCTAGCTAAGGGTTTTAAAATGGGATGTGTTGATAAAACGCTCTTTCTCCTCAAGCAAGGCAAAGATACTCTCTTGGTCCAAATTTACGTGGATGATATCATTTTCGGTGGTTCTTCTCACGCTTTGGTTGCCAAGTTTGCAGATACTATGAGCAGGGAGTTCGAGATGAGCATGATGGGCGAGCTGACTTTCTTTCTCGGGTTGCAAATTAAGCAATCCCGAGAGGGGACGTTTGTGCACCAGGGCAAGTACACGAGGGACTTGCTGAAGCGGTTCGACATGGGTGAGGCCAAGCCTCTTCCGACGCCCATGTCGACGACGACTGCCCTGGATGCCGACACGGATGGAGAAGCAGTGGACCAGAAGGAGTACCGCAGCATGATTGGATCGCTGCTCTACCTGACGGCGACACGGCCGGACATTCAGTTCGCCGTGTGCTTGTGCGCGCGCTTTCAGGCTTCGCCACGCACTTCTCACCGTCAGGCGGTGAAGCGCATCTTCAGGTACCTTCGTTTCACGCCTGAGTTCGGGATTTGGTATTCTGCTTCTTCCACCCTCTCGCTTTGTGGCTTTTCTGATGCTGATTTTGCTGGTTGTCGCATTGAGCGCAAGTCCACTTCTGGGACTTGCCAGTTTATTGGATCTTCTCTGGTGTCGTGGTCTTCTCGCAAGCAGTCTAGTGTCGCTCAGTCTACCACGGAGGCTGAATATGTTGCTGCGGCTAGCTGCTGTTCCCAGTTACTCTGGATGATGGCCACTTTGCGTGATTTTGGTTTGAGCTTTACTCGAGTTCCTTTGCTTTGTGACAGCACGAGTGCCATTAGCGTTGCTAAGAACCCCGTGCTTCACTCGAAAACCAAACACATTGATGTGCGCTTTCATTTCTTGCGAGACCACCAGGAGAAGGGTGATATCGACCTTCGCCATGTCGATACTCATCACCAATTGGCTGATATTTTCACCAAGCCTTTAGACGAATCAACCTTTAATAGGTTGAGGGGTGAGCTTGGTGTGTGTTTCCCCTTTTAGATGGGGAAGCATTTTGAGATGTACAGACTGACTCTTTTATTTTGAGGCTCTTTTCTTTTGAGTTTCTTGAGTCTTTCCATTTGGTATCTTTCTTCTTTCAGTTTTGTGTCGGGCATACGCATTTACATTCTGAGCTTCATGTCTATATTCACTAGAATGTAATTATGCTCTTGTTAGTATTGCTCCGATACTTATGATGATGCTTGTAGCTTATGCTCTTTCTGATCACTGTTACATGTTATGAGCGAGCTATTTTTGGAATGGTGAATTATGCCTAATGTATATAAATCTGAAAATGTTCACCATTGAGATATGCAACTAGCATGTGTAGGGTGTGTTGAGTCCATTCCTGCTTTTCATATATGCTAGGTTGCTATGTCTCTAGTTCTGAGTCATTCACTTGCTTGGTTGTTCATAACTTGCTTAAATCTGAACCAAGTATTGTTGAATTGAAAAGATCGAGGGGATTGCTTGTCAAACCTCATGGTATTGAGACTGTTTCTCATTGCACTTTGAGTTAAACTTGAGCCATGTAGTGTATGACCGAAACCGTTGCTTTAAGCTTCTGATTGCTTCGGCATAGGCTTCGCACGGTTGAAAAGTTAGGCGATGACAAGCTTTCAACCTCTCGCAATCACATGCTAAAAATGAACTTGTGAATTCTTTTACCGCTGCAACTCCGATATGAATTTGAAATCACAAGTATATGCTTCATTCCTATGCATGATGATTGAACTTTGCTAGGGGTAGTTCACCTTGTATATATGCTTAGCACTTGTTTGGATTCCTTCTATACATGTCTAGTGCTATTTTGATGGTGACTATTCTTTTGGCTTAAAACTGCTCACATGCTCATATGCTTCATATTTCGTATAAGTGATCAGTTTGAGCCTTTGCTATTTGAGTGCTTAATTGAGATGTTGGAGCTATACTGATTAGAGCATCTTTGCACTTTTTGACTATATACTTGAAGCTCCTAACTTGCATTTTGACTTCATATGCATTTGGAAGGAGATCTTGTGTTCAGGGGGAGTTTATGCGAAGGGAGTTGCTTCTCCGATACCTTTTGGCCTTGATAAGTGCATTTTCAACTAGGGGGAGAAATTTATGCAAATCATATGTTTTGTCCTAGTTGCTTGCATTTGTCGAGGGGGAGTTTGCTAGTTGTGTTGAGCCGTTGCCTCTGTCTTGAGGGACTAGCAAACGTTCCTAGCTTTCATGAGCTTTCATAAGCTTTTTCATTTGGCTTTCAATTGGTATCGTCTGGTGTGCTTTCCCATTTGGTTTGGGTTGATTTCCAATTGGTTCGGAGTGATTTTCTTGCTAGTTGTGTTGAGCCTCTGTGCCTCTATCTTGAGGGACTAGCATTTTGCTTCTGTTGTCCTCCGATCTTCAATTGGTATCTGCTAGCGGTGTTGAGCCTGTTCTACCTCTTCTTGAGGGCTAGCTTTGCTTTGCTTGGTTGCGTCGAGCCGTTGCCCATGTCTTTGGGGACCAAGTTTTCGCTTCATCCACTTGACCTTCTTTGGCTTTTGTTAGGCTTTGGGTCATTGGTTGGGTTTTCTCTTCTCACTCCTTCCTACCTCCTTCTTCTTATTCATGATTTGTTGTGGAGTTGACAATGCACTCATCAAGGGGAGATTGCGGATACATGGGTGTATGCCGAGTCTCTGTGTGATGAGTGATTGTCAACGGAGATGATGCGCATGTTCTTTGGCTTGTGTTGTGCAGGTGTCGAGCACGGAGACAGTGATCGATGGCGGGTGAAGGTCAAGTTGCGACGTGCCGTGCCGACGGACCGGGCGCGATGAAGGATGGGCGTGCCGTGCGGCGGACGTGCCATGCCGATGTATCGGACGGTGAAGGGCGGACGTGGACTTGGACTGATGGACTAGAGGCCGGAGGATCAGCTGTGGTGGCTGGCAGCCTGCGACAGCGACAAGCGGAGAAGTGCGATCATGTCGGTGGAAGGGGGTGCACAGGCGGTGCATCCCTCTACGACGCCGGTTTGTTGGTAGAGCCCGGGAAAAACACAACGGTGGACGGTTTCCAGGTTTGGGCCTCAAAACCTGGGTGCTGGGTTTCCAGGTTGAGCCACAAAACCTGGGCGCGACGGTTTCCAGGTGAGCCTCAAAACCTGGGCGTGGGGCCGGTTTCCGAGTTTGGGCCTCAAAACTCGGGCGCGGACGGTTTCCGAGTTTGGCCACAAAAACGGGCTGGAGGCTGGTTTCCCGGTTTGGGCCTCAAAACCGGGGGCTGATGGAAAAGGCTGGTTCCCGGTTTGGGCCGCAAAACCGGGGGTGCAGAGCGGTGGCGGCACGTGGCGGCGATCTGAAGGTTGCGTGGAGGCGACGCGGAAGACCGTGCGGGCGTGGCCGTCGGATCTACCTACCACCAGCGGGTGGACTAGAATAGCCTTAGGGTTAGGCTGGTCCGCTCTGTAATTAGAGTAGAGAGGGGTAGAGTAGGAAATAGACTTAGGCTAGTTAGTATAAGTAGTCTAGGGGAGACACCCTCCTCCCTATCTCAATCTCAGTTAGAGCTTTCATTTCCTAGGGTTTCCACTCTCCCACACCCCTGCTTTAGCTAGTTGAGATCCGCAGAGAGACTCCACTCTGTGTACTGTTGATTCGAGGAAGTGAGGCCGTATCCTCACCTTGGATCCCATCTCTTGGTGTCAATTCGCGTTTTGATTTCATGTTCATCATGTTCTTCGCGGATTGCTTTGTGCCTTGAGTTTTCCCGTCGCTTGATCTTTGTGCTCGGTTCATCTTTCACGATTCCGTTTGAACTGAGTTGCTCTAGATCGTGAGGCACTTCTTTCCACCGAAAGAAATCATCTCTAACCTCACGGTCTAGGAGATCGATCAAGTTTTAGTTTCGGGTCTCTTTTTCTTCTTTCCCCCGAATTCCTTCGATTCACCGATGTGGAGTTAGGTTCGAGCCATGATCTCTTAGAGATAGCTCACTAACCTCCTTGTGACTCCTCAGATCGAATCCCAAGCCTAGAGCACTTGATTCGGAGGGGATCGGGTTGAATCGCCGGAGTTTCAGTGCAGTCGCGGAGTGACCGGACGCTCTGTCGGGCTGACCGGACGCACGCTTTCAGAGTCCGGTCGTTGAGCACGGCGCCAAGCTTTTCTGCGTACTGACCGGACGCTCTCGACCGGACGCTCTGTTTGCATTTCGACCGGACGCTACGCTTGCACTGTTCCCGTGTCATTGTCTCATCTGACCGGACGCTCAGTGAACGACCGGACGTTTGAGCTCCGTGCGTCCGGTCGCGAACAGAGAGCTCCCAGAGCTGTTTTCTGACGACCGGACGCGTCCGGTCCCTGCTGACCGGACGCAAGCCAGAGTCCGGTCGCTGCAGTTTCGCGCGTCTTCGTTCGCGGTTCGTTCGTTCTTGATTGGATTTGAGTTCCGTCTTTGGGTTGGCTTTCTAGGGTTGTCTAGTGTCCCGCTGTGCTTCTAGGAAGCATCCACCCTACATCTAGGGTCGTGGACATTAGCAAGCTCTAGGTTTCGCTTTTGGGGTTGATCTTGGGACAGTGGCATCTAGTTTCCGAAAGGAAATTTTTGAAGCTCCCATTCACCCCCCCTCTGGTCGCTTTCGGGTAGCTTCTCGGTCCTTCACCGGTCTCCCCCCGGGCCCGCTGGCTTCCGTCTTCTGCAAGCCTCCTCCACCGACCTCTAGGATGCATCTTAGCCGTACCTTAAGTCGGTTTGATCTAACGGTCGCGGTTGATCCCTCAGGGCTATATAAGCAGCCCCGGACGCCCCTCTCCAGGCATCTCCATCTTCATTATTCATCTCCACATTAGAAACTAGGGTTTCAATTAGAAGTAGAGGTCCCTCTAGATGAATCTCTTCTAGTTCATCTAGAATTAGATCTAGTTCATCTAGTTGTAACCAAGAGCCAGCTATCAAGTAGAAGACTAGTTACCCTCTAGTTAGGTTTAGCTAGAACTCTATAGATCTAGTATAGGAAGAACTAGAAGAGGAGAGGAGGAAGAGATCAAGAAGGAGCTCCGCCTGTCGGATCAACTTCTTCATCTTGTACCTGCGGATTCAAGTTCATCTTCAACTTGCATCAGCGATTGTTTCGGTAATCAACGTCTATATTTAGTTTGAGCCATTGTTCTTATTATTCTTAAGGTTTATGACTCTCTTTTGAGTACTCTAATTCTAAGTTGCTCTAGAGTTAGAGTAGTTGGATAGTGTAAGCGTGGTGCTTAGACTTGATAGCTCATCATAAATGCCTCCTATAACACCGGTAGTAGTGGTTGTTCACTAGGGTGACTCTTATAGCCTTGTTGATTCTTCTATAGTCCACTTACCCATGTGTAGGCTCGGTAGGATTATACATTTGCATAGAAGACTCATACTCTGTTTGTGACCTTTTATGGCAACTTCCCCACTAAAAATAATATAAACATATCACTCTTAAATTGGAATTAGACAGCCTTAGTGATCCCCTCTATACTTCTAGATTATCCGTCCTTGTTAGCTACTCAGGGGTTAGACTTTAAGACTTAACACTATCCGTTCCTTTGGGTTCGATATTAAAACTGGGTTACTCTGGTGAAGTGCTACATGTAGATCTTATCTGTGTGCTTGCGGATAAAGTAGAGAGCGTGTGCGTTAATTTATACCAACAAGCATTTCTGGCGCCGTTGCGGGAAACGGTAGATCAACTTAAGTTTAGTTTAACCATGTAATCATACTTTTATCTTTTCCTTTTTGTCCCAGTCTTTTCATTTTTTGGTTTTCATTCTTATGAATGTTGTTTTATAATTCCACTCTTATCTATCACTACCCCATGAACGCAAGCTATAACTAGTAGAATCCTTACATCCCATCATAATACCTAGTTATTAGCTTTGCCTACCTTTCTGCTGCACTGTCCTTGTAATGAGTATAGAAATATAATTATGAAAATATTCCTTCGGGTATTTTTGTCACTAACCTTCCCAGGTCTGGAGCAGAAAAGAACGAAGGAACAACAAACACAAGGTATGTCTAACCAATCATCATGTAACATTGAATTACATTCATCCAATCTTGATTTGTGCAAAATCCAAGCTTGGGGAATAAACTTTCTAAGAATATTTCTTGTCATGTTGCTATGTTGGTTGTCCCTACCTTTAGGATATGCTCATATACTAATCATCACCATTCGAATAAATCTCTATAATACTTTTATGCTACCCTCATTCGCTATATTATATGTTTAGGTTTGGAGTACTTTCATACATCTCTTAAATTAAGCATGGTGCCTAGTTTAGGAGTGGTGATTTTGCTTTCAAAGGCTTTTAATTTAAGCAATTAAGTTAAAATGTCTTCCTAGATCAAATTAGACGTGGTGTCTAGGTTGATTTTTGAGCCGATAGTATGCTATAGTGGATGTTGGATATTTTGTTGGACTAACCCCTGTAGGAAACTTTCAATATCAATTTGGGAAAGTCCTGAGATGAACTCACACCGGAGATGAAGCAAGGCGTATAATGAACTTCAACAACTCTTGCACAATGAAGACTCAGCTCGTTCATCATAGATGAAAGAACTGTGAGTATCAAAGTCTATTTGTTTTGTCTTCTACTGCAAGATATCTTTTGCCTTGAATCATGTTAAAGTGCAGCCAACACATGAAATACTAGTCTATGCTAAAGTAATCCTAAAAACATCTTTTTATTAGCATAGATGCAAAATACATATGTTGTGGACAATAACCCATGCTTTAAATTCTTGCAAACCTTCGGGTATATATATCCACTAACGTTATGCAGAAGAGAGATTTTGTCCATCCATGGTTTGGTCTGAACATTGAAGATCCAAAACTCAAACCATAGACACACAAACATACTCTCAGATCACAAATGGTGCTAGTCTAGCTTTGAGTCTTGCTTGGGCGCTGATGACAAACAGGATGCAACTTACCTTGTATGAGACAACCTATGCCTGCAACCATCATTGCCCAAGATATCAAGACAAGAAGTGGGAAGTTATCCTCTTTTCTAATCAAGAGCTAGCTTGGGAGGCAAGATGGTACCACTACAACAATAGCAAGATCTACAAGTCAAACATATGAACACATTGTTGGGAGTCCATCTACATCACAAGCCAGCCTGGGAGAGATAATTCCGTTGTCTAGATGTGTTTCACAATCAAAGGGAGGAAGGAGAAACCCAACTTCAAACATATTGATCTCCTACTCACCACTTTGATCAATACAAACCACTAGATGTTGTCCCAGTCCAGAAGAAGAATATGATCCACCACTCATTCTTGGAAGATCGTTCTTGAACACCATCAATATTATCATCTTTGTCGGACCTGGAGAAGTCAACTTTTGGATTTTTTGCTACATCTTCAACATCTACATCACTTATGAGCAGCCAAAGAGAACTAAGAGAAGACGTCGAAGGGAGAGCTAACTACCAAGAATTGAGGAGGGCATCATGAAGGATGAAGCCACTGCACCACAAGAGTTAGAAGATGAAGAGATTACCTAAGTTAGCAAATCAAGAAGAACAGTCGATAAGATCTCCATCATCTAGACACTATTGAGAGGACAAGTCTCAGTTGTGACATTACAAGACAAAGACTATCATAAAGGCACTCGAGTAGCAGCTCTAATTTCAAGTCTCTTGTCAACCCAATGATTAAAGGAAAACAAGAAAGGTTGACAAGAGAAGAATACGGAACTATCCCTACATCCTCATAGTACAGAATTAATACAAGAAAGAGAGGGGATCCTAGTCAGCATACTCGAAGAACAATGCGCTTTCACTGATAAGTCGACACAAGAGAAGGAAGGTCGATACCTATAAAGATGATTCCACTGTGATCTTCCTCCTCTCAAGCACACTGTAAGACAAACAAGAGAAGACAAGCCATTCATAAACAACAACCAGCTAGACAAGAGAAGCTTCCACAAGGTGGTTCGACACATCACGCTTCAATCACAAAGTAACATTTCAAGGTAAGTAACCATCACTTAAAAAGCTTCTTCTTGATTCTAGTATGAACATAAATAAAGAACTAAACATGTTTAAGTTGCACCTCACTTGATCCAACCTAATCAACTCTACATATTTAGTCCTTTGATCCTTGTTCATAGCTTTACTCTCTTGAATCTCACTGTCTTAACTAAATGAGCTAAAATGTTGTGCATCTAACATTTGGAAGATGATATATCTCAATTATGAAAAGGTCGACCCTTTATGCATAGATTATCCTTCCTTGGGTTAAGTAATTTGATCTGTTAAATATTTTAAGATGCTACTTTTATGCTCATCCTCTAATCCTATCACTCATGTTAAGATTGAATAAGAATACATAAACAATAGGTTTATCTTGTGCAATGTGCCTAAGGTTAGAGAGGAATAAACAAATCTTTTGGTTTTGTTGGTGTTTTTCCACCAACAGAGCCCATGCACTTGATCTCTACCTTGTCTTTATGAGCAGGACACACTCTTGAGCATAACATGGAGAAGTCACTCCCAAATTCTACAGAGTGAAGGTCCTAGATCTACAAGAACATGCACACTGAGCAAGATACTGCCAGCGTCCACAATTAACGCTTCACTTCAAACTGTTGGACGAACAAATGACATGAGTGACACCATATCAAGAGGCATAATCAGGAAGAAATGATGGAAGACATCGTAGTCAGAATTAGAGGTCATGAAGTCCCCACAGACTTCTTGATCCTCGACATGGGAGAAGACAATGATGTCCACCTCATCCTAGGAAGACCATTCCTCTACGCTACAAGTGCAATCATTTACAAGAGGAAATCCATTTTCACTTTCCTGGAGAAAAGGTACGATGCAACTTCATCAACTACATGCCCAATGAAGCACCCAAGAAGAATAGAAGTGAAAGACGCCGCCCTCAACGCCAAAGAAGACAAACTATCAAGAATAGAGAGGCCAATCATGACGAAGAAGCTATCGCCGTTGTCCTAGAAAAGAAAGAACAAGAGAAACCTCAAGACAGTGAACCACAGGAAGTGAAGACTCAGACCAAGAAAGTATGGAAGAAAAATATCTGCACCTAAGAGGTATAATCAATAACAACTTTCCAAACGTCTGACATACCTTGGGAGGTCTGAACCAAGGGAAGGTCCGGTTCGTCGGACCTAAATATCCGAACCTTCGCCAAAAGGTAAAAGCCGGTAGTTATCCTCATATTTACTTTTCTGCATATATCTCATATTTAATTCTTAGTTATTTATTGCATCATCATATTTAATCATTGCATCATCATATTTAATTCACAAACATTTTAATTTCTGCATTACATTAGAAAAGAAAATAAAAATGTTGCATTTGTTACACTACATCATAAACCATGAAGCCCCATGTGAATAATTCTATGGCGTGTAAAAACCCACAGGAATGTTCACCATGGTGGCTTAAAAAATAATAATATAATAATAAAAATAAATATGCATACATACATCCTGTTGCATTTTTCTCTTGCATCATAAAAATATAAATACAAAATATTGAGAAAGAGATCTTACTGAAATTCTAGACAGCTAAGGCTTAAGTGGCCAACCGCTAATGCTTATTCTGTTCTACAAGTTTTGTTGTCTATTTGAGTTTCACAGGATTTAAAAGGCCAAGAAAAGCTGACAAGCAAGTGAATGTTCCATCCACTGTTGAGCACTGTCTCAACAAACATCAACATCAATTAAGCTCTAATCGAGGAAGGACATATCCACTGCCAGTCCGCTACATTGCAAGATCGAACGACTATGTCAACATTCAGCTTGGGGGAAGGCATCCCATGTATCCACGTAAGTATCTTTATCCTCTTAAGTTTTTCATTCCATAAACAAATTCAAAACACCAAAAATCTTTCTCTTTGGATCCATTGTTTAATTTGACAACACATGTATTGAAGCTTTTGAAAATTAATTAAAACTCCGGGATAAAGGTGAAGTGAAAGAACTAGAGACATAGTGCTTGATTTGATCGTTCAATCTTTCAATTACTCAGATCTAAGGTAAGAGTAATAAGCCCCGTGAAGAATAACATAATATTTGGAGAATTTTTGTTTAACAGCAGGTTACTTGTCGGAAGTGAAGATATTATAGAAACTCCTGATCCATTGTTAAGTTTTGGTTTTGCTAAGGGACTAGCAAAAGGTAAGCTTGGGGAATTGTTGACACTGGTCATCTATCAAAATTAAAGGATAAATAAATATGAAAAGGGCATGAATTCAATCACCAACAAAGGTTTAGGGTTTTAATTGACAATATTCCATGAGTTTTGGTGAATTATGAATCTGCACGGACTAAACTAGGAAACCAGCGCTGATTGCTTCCCCTAGAAGGAAACCGACGGGAGATAACGCAACCGGCACGTCAGGAATATTCTAGAAGACTCTAGAGGACACCAGAAGACACCAGGAGATCGCGCACCGCGGGACCTGCCAGGTGGGACCGACCGGTCCCACCAGGAGACCGACCGGTCTCCCCCCGGGCCCGCTGGCTTCCGTCTTCTGCAAGCTTCCTCCACCGACCTCTAGGATGCATCTTAGCCGTACCTTAAGTCAGTTTGATCTAACAGCCGCGGTTGATCCCTCAGGGCTATATAAGCAGCCCCAGACCCCCCTCTCCAGGCATCTCCATCTTCATTATTCATCTCCACATCAGAAACTAGGGTTTCAATTAGAAGTAGAGGTTCCTCTAGATGAATCTCTTCTAGTTCATCTAGATTTAGATCTAGTTCATCTAGTTGTAATCAAGAGCCAGCTATCAAGTAGAAGACTAGTTACCCCTCTAGTTAGGTTTAGAACCTAGTCTTATACTGGAACTAGAAGAGAGAGAGAGAGAGAGAGAGAGAGGAAGAGATCAAGAAGGAGCTCCGGCCTGTCGGATCAACTTCTTCATCTTGTACCTGCGGATTCAAGTTCATCTTCAACTTGCATCAGCGATTGTTTCGGTAATCAACGTCTATGTTTAAGTTTGAGCCATTGTTCTTATTATCTTAAGGTTTATGACTCTCTTTTGAGTACTCTAATTCTAAGTTGCTCTAGAGTTAGAGTAGTTGGATAGTGTAAGCGTGGTGCTTAGACTTGATAGCTCATCATAAATGCCTCCTATAACACCGGTCGTAGTGGTTGTTCGCAAGGGTGACTCTTATAGCCTTGTTGATTCTTCTATAGTCCACTTACCCGTGTGTAGGCTCGGTAGGATTATACATTTGCATAAAAGACTCATACTCTGTTTGTGACCTTTTATGGCAACTTCCCCACTAAGAATAATATAAACATATCACTCTTAAATTGGAATTAGACAGCCTTAGTGATCCCCTTTATACTTCTAGATTCTCCGTCCTTGTTAGCTACAGGGGTTAGACATTAAGACTTAACACTATCCGTTCCTTTGGGTTCGATATTAAAACTGGGTTACTCCGATGAAGTGCTACATCGGTAGATCTTATCTGTGTGCTTGCGGATAAAGTAGAGTGTGCGTAAATTTATACCAACAGCTTCCGAATCCTTTTCTTGCATAGGCTTAGCCCAGTTGAAAAGTTAGGCAAAGACAATGCTTTCAACCTCTCGCAATCACATGCTTTAATTTGAACTTGTGTTAATACCGCTGCAATCTCCGATAAAATTTGAAAATAACACATTTTATGATTCATTCTATGTCATGATGATTGAACTTTGCTAGGGGTAGTTCACCTTTTATACTTGAGTTAGCACTTGTTTGATTCTTGTCTATTCATGCTTAGTGCTATTTTACTGGTGAACTCATTTTCAAATGGCTTAAAAACTGCTCATATGCTTAATTTTCATATTTCGTATTCACTTGATTAGTTTGAGCCTTGCTAGCATTTGTATAGGTTGCTAAACTTTTAGGGCAGCACCCTTTTGAGAATCTTTTTACCCTAATTGCTATACACTTGAAGTTGTTGCATTGTGCATTTCATGTATTGTTAGCTTATTGTTCATACCCCTAGCTCTGATACACTTTTAGATCGCCGTGGTCACTTTCTGTGCTTTTTGTGACCCCCATGTGCATTTGGTTGATGACTTGTTTTCTGTTTGTGTCAACTTTGTGGAGAAATTTCAAAAACCCTCAACACGTTCCCTTTTGTCAAGGGGGAGAAGTTGTTTGCAAGGGGGAGTTTGTGTGTTGGCACAAATGGGAGAGTCATGCACTTTGGGAAGTGCTTTGAGCTAGGGGGAGATTAGCTCTTTTATGGTCGTTCATTTGGTATCCTTTTTGTGCCTCCATTGGTAACAAGTGTTCAATTGGTATGGAGTGCATTTTGTGTCGTGAGCTTGATGCATAGCCTTTGTGTATAGGCTTGCTTTCAGGGGGAGTCGTTTTTGCTTTGCTGCTTCTCCACGCGCTCTGGGTGTTTGTGTTTTGTTGGTAGTTCTTAACTTCACTAAAGATAGAGCTAGGCAACTATCCCCGGTAACGGCCCAGAAATACTTGTTGACACTTGCTAACGTCGTTACTAGGAGTAGACTATGGAATCTATCCCTGGCAACGGTGCCAGAAATGCTTGTAGCAAGTCCGGTCACTATACCTAAAGGAGTGAAGCTAAAGCAGCTATCTACTAATGTCAAATGGGGTTGTCAATCCCAATACTAGTAGGAGCTAGCTAGAGAGATTGCAATCTACCTAGAGGAGATTCTGCAAGCGCACAGAACTATCGTAGTAGCACTTCGCCTAGGAGTACCAGTTGTCGATTTATTTGATCCCAAAGGAAGGCTAGGATGGTGTATGAGTCGAGTCAAGGAGGGGATGAGAGTCGAAGAATAAGAAAGGGAAAGGAGAGAAGAGAAGAGAGGAGATGAAAGGCTAGAAAAGAATTTATGAGTGGATAGGTAAGGATGAAATGAATGGTTAAGGTAAGGTGGATGGATAGGTAGATAGGGGGAAAAGATAACTAAGGATAACTAACTAAAACTAATAACTACTCCTAGATAACTAAAGCAAGATAGGCAAATGCCAAATAAGCAACCAAGTTAAGTAAAGTTTTATTCCTATCTTGTCAAGTACCGAGGCGTACTAGCCTTTACCACTGACTTAGGTTGAACGCTAGCACAACGAGCCTTACTGTTAAACTAGACCAACTACGTGGTGGAATTCAAGGCGCACAGGGCTGTCACCACCTGCTTGCTACTACAGCTATCTGGGGGTCTAGCCGTATCTTAAGGTAAGTTTATAACTAAGCACCACGCCTAATTATATTCTAAGTATCTCTATCCTGGCCTAGAATAGAGACACCCTTGCGGACGTCAGAGCAAATACTTGACTTAATAAGATAAACACTAAACTAACTAAGCAACCTATGGCAAAGATCAAACACTAAGCACACTGGAGATTAACTACTATGGCTAAGTGAATTGAACTGTAGGATAGCTAGGTACTCAAGCAATCAATCAAGTATACTACTCAATATTGGTAAGTAGAATAAAGTAATACTTGAAATGATGAATTAGAATATAGTAAAGTGCTTGAGTTACAAGAGCAAAACCTGAACTGGAGATGAATGAAGACTCTTCCCAACTCCAGGACCGATTACTCTCATGCTTCTACTCCTGAGCTAAGCCTTGAGCAGCGCTTCCGCGAGGGCAATGAGGCAAGGATGCCTTGCTCTACTAGCTACCTACTTGCCTAAGCTTAGCTAAATCCTAAGCTATTAGATCGCTAGCTTTAGCCTTGCTTTCCTCTTTGCTTCTCCTTGCTTTCCTTGCTTGATATGAAGTGACGCCTCCCGGGGGGTATTTATAGGGGGCAGCCAACTGACCTAGGGCAAACCCTAGTTGCGGGCGCTAGCCCTAGGTGCCGCCGCCACCCCCCTGGCCCTTGGATGCACCGTCACTGATCATACGGTCTCCAGGGACTCCTCCAAGGCAGTTGCATGTCCAGATAACCCTCATTAGGTCATGATCCACGTGATATCTCTTCTCAGCCGACCGATGCCACTGACCTAGTGACCAAGGGCTAAGATTTGGCCCTGGGGTGGTCACACGGATCAGTGACGTGGCAGGGGAGAAGTTTGGGCCTCTCCTTGGTGGTGGGCGCCACCTAGGGGTGGCGGGCACCACCCCACTAGGGCCCAAATGGGCCCTGGTGAGTGGGCTCGGCCCCTGGTGGGTTCATCTCCAAATTTGGTACAAACCTGCATTCAAATAAAAAATCTATGGACATGTGGAATTTGGTTAGTTTGAAAACCTATTTGACTACTTCATGCCTTTTTGTGAATTTTTGGGTAAAATGTTGATGGTAAAACAAGTGTTTAAGGACCATCAACATGTTCCAATTGGTATTGAGCTTCTATTTGTGTTTTTCTCAATTGGTATCGAGCCTGCTAGTCATGTTGAGCCGTTTTGCCTCTATGTTGAGAAACTAGCAGTTTTTGGTGATTTGAGCTTTGAGCTAGTGGTGTTGAGCCTTTTCTTCCTCTTCTTGAGGGCTAGCTCATTTTTGACTTGGTTGCGTCGAGTCGTTGCCCATGTCTTTGGAAACCAAGTCTTTCGCTCTTTGTTTGAGTTTTCACTCTATGGTGAAGTTTTGCTCGGATTTTGCTTGGTTGCGTTGAGCCGTTGCCCATGTCTTTGGGGACCAAGTCTTGTTCATTTCAGATTGCCCCTTCTTTGGCTTTTTGGGCATTTTAATGAGCATTTTCTCATGTCAAGTGACTTTGATCTTTGCCTTCTATGGCTTTTGATCACTTGAATGAGACTTTCGGTTTTGGTATCTCAAACCATCTCTTGCGCTCGGTTTTGTCAAGTTTTTGTCAAATTCAATCATCAAGGGGAAGAAATTTTGGAACCAACGAGGCATCCAAACCTTCCATGTCCAAGTTGATGAGAACCTTGGTTCTTTTGTGATGATTGTTTGACAATTTGTTGAGAATGATCTTTGAGTGCCTTTTGGGATTTCATGAAACTCTTGTTTCCTCTTGACTTTTCGGTTATGTGGAGGCTTTGCCCGCTTTTCCTATTTCTTTCGGGACCGAGAGTTTTTATTTGGAGTTTTCATGATCCTTCCTCATCTCAAGTGGCCTTTTGTTTGCTTTTACATGGCTTTTGGGCACTTGAATGAGGCTTGCCTTCAAACCTTTCCTTCGTTGGTTTTATTGTCAGTCAATGCATTCATCAAGAGGGAGATTGAGAACACATAGGAGATTGAGACACTTGGTTGAGAAGTGCCCATGTGACATGGTTGAGAAACTCCCATGTGTGTATGATGAATGATTGACACTTATGAGAAAGGTTTGAGGCTTTTCCCGATTGATTCCTTATTTCATATTCGCTTAATGTTTATGACTAACCGGTGGTGTTGAGTTGTGGCGTGTTACCAGTGTTGGTGTGCGTGTGCAACATGTGTTCTTGGTTGTGTTGATGTGCAGGTGTGAAGCTCGGAGACACTGGTCGAAGGCGAGGTGAAGGTCAAGTAGAGATGGGCTGTGCCGATGGACCGGGAATGGTGAAGGATGGGCGTGCCGTTGGCGGAAGCCATGTCGATGAACCCAGAGTGGTGAAGGGCGGACGCGAGGCTTGGACCGACGGACCGAAGGGCCAGAGGACCAGCTGTGGTAGCAGGCACTTGGCTTCGACGAGCATGAGCACATGAGGATGTGTGATGGCATCGACTGAGTTGGGAGGGAGACGATGGCGTCGTGGCACTTGGCGAGAGGTCGGACATGGGCTTGCGTGCGGTGCAAGTGTCGTTGGCCATGTCAAGAAGGAAGGCGAAGGCGTTGTGCCCGGCGTGGAGGCTGGACATGCATCAGCATCGGTGCCAGTGGTCGGGGTGTGTCAACCACACTACGTCTACGGCACGGGTTCGGTAATTGAGCCTCAGAAAGCTACCCTTGACGATTTTCGAGTTTGGGCCTCAAAACTTAGGGTGGACGGTTTCCAGGTTTGTGCCTCAAAACCTAGGGTAGAGGGTTTCTAAGTTTGGGCCACAAAACTCAGGGTGGACGGTTTGCCGGTTTGGCCCTCAAAATCGGGCGGAGGTTCCTATGCGGAATGGGTCGATGCATGGCGGCACCAAGAGGCTTGTGTCGCGGTGAAGCTATCGGTGTGAAGGCGCGGTGGTCGATGTGATGACACGTGGCGGCATCCTGGAGCTGTGGTCGAGGCAAAGCGAAGGATGAGAAGGCACATGATCGTCGGATGAAAACTGACCGAGTTGGATGGTTTTACCCTTAGGGGGTATTAGGGGTTAGTGCTTCATGATAGGGCGTTTGTGTCTTTTGGACGTACGCCTATATATATGTGAAGGGGCTGCTAGGGCAGTCATCCTTGGAGGTGTGCCATTCTCATTTTGTTCTTTTGAGGATAGGCTAGGGTTAGAGGAGAGGAGGGCTCTTGTTCTTGAGCTTTCTGTCATCCAAGCTTTGTGTTGCTAGAAGTGGCTTGTAACCAAACACCACGAGCTAATACAATCCTTCATCTTGCTGAATCCAAGGATCAAATTCGTGCTCCTCTTTGTCTTGCGATTTTGTTCTTCGCGTTTCATGTTTTCCCCTCTTTTGCTCTTCACTAAATCTTTTGTTTCGAGGTATGATCAATGAATCCATTTGAACCATCTTGTGTAGCTTCGTGAGAGTCTTCTTTCTACCGAAGGAATTTCTCTAATCCCTCACGAACTCATAGATCAGGCGGATTTGGTTTTTGGGATCGAGTTCTTGCCCGTTTTCACCGTTTTCTTTGATTCGCAGATCTATAGTTAGGTTCGAGACATGATCTCTTAGGAGTAGCTCACTAACTTGCTTGTGATCCCTCACATAAACTTTGAGCCCAAGTGCTTTTGATTTGAGGGAGATCGGGTCGGTTCAGTGAAAGAACAGAGGGTTGGTCGCAGTGACCGGACGCTTCCTCATAGCGACCGGACGCACCCAGTCAGAGTCCGGTCGTTGAACATCAGCGTAGTCCAGTTTGCGTGTGGTGACCGAACGCTGACCTAGCATCGACCGGACACACCGTGTGCCGAGCCCGGTCTGTTCCAGTGAGCGTTTTGTGCGACCGGACACACCAGTTGTGCTTTGACCGGACGCACTGCTACTACTGTTCATCAAGTAGTAGTGACCGGACGCTGGGTTTGTGTTGACCGGTCGCTGAGTTGCTAGAGTCTGGTCATTTCCAGTAAGGTCTCATACCTGACCGGACGCGTCCGATCGATACTTACCGGACGCTCACCAGAGTTCGGTTAGTGCAGACAGCGCACATTTTCGTCCATATCTTTTGCGTTCGAGCTCCGATATTAGATCTGCTTTTTGCATTGGATTCCCGACTCCGTGCTTTATAGAAATTGGGCTTCACACTTGGCGAAAAAGCCTGAATCCCCCTCGCATTGCTCGGGGGAGGTTGAGGTTACCCAAAGTTCATCCTGTCACTAGTTGACTTGCGTGGACTTGGGCGAGGGAGCTTTTCTGGTGTCCCGCTGTGTTCCTAGGGAACATCCACCCAATCTCTTGGGTCGTGGACATCATGCGTGTCCGCTTTGCTCTTGGGGTTGATTTTCTAGGATGGAGGCCTAAACATTTTGAAAGAAATTTTATGGCTCCCATTCACCCCCCCCCCTCTCTCCTCTGGTCGCCATTTTCGGTCGTTCAGATCTAATACCTAACTAGAGGGGTACTAGGCTTCTACTTGATAGCTGTTGACACTTGCTAACATCGTTACTAGGAGTAGACTATGGAATCTATCCCCGGCAATGGCGCCAGAAAGGCTTGTTGGTACTTCTTAATGTAAGAAGTATAACTAACTATTCTTATGACTATTGGTAAATTCCGCAAGCGGCACAGAATAAGTCAATTGTAGCACTTCACCCGGGAGTAACCGAGTATCGTATTTATTTCCACAGGGAAGCTACTATGGCAGAACTAACACTAGGACTGCTATGAACAACTAGTAATTCTAGCAAGGTTGATCGAAATGTATGAATGGGGGTTGATTTCTACTACTACTAAAATAAAAAGAAAGAAAGACTAACTACTACTAAACTAAATTGGAGGGGTCTGGCCGATGAACAGATTAATATTTTCCTACACACTTACGAACACAACTAACTTAGCAATAAAGATTTTATCTAGTTCTTCGAACCGTACACACCCTCTGGACTATTTAACTCAGACGTGCACAACAAGGTTTATGATTCAAAAACTAACCCAACTACATGGTGGAATTCAAGGCTCCCAGGGCTGTCACCACCTGTTTGCTACCACAACTATCCGGGGGGCTAGCCACAAACTAAGGTATAACTAGTCTAAGCACCGCACTTACACTAATATATACTACACTAATCTTGCGTCCAAAACTAGAGCACTGATTACTCAGCGAAGAACCCAAACTAGATACAAACTAAATACTAAGTTATCTATGATCGAAAGCACTCAACAAGAACAATAAGTAAAGAACTTAAAGTAAATGCTGAAAGTAGAAGAACACTAAGATAAATGAGGAAAGAGTTGGAATTATACCAGAGACTCTGGAAGATCCTCTATTACAACTCCAGCTCTTCTCTTCTACACTATCGCTCTCACTCTAAGTCTCTCAACTAGAGTGATACTTCACCAGAGCTTCGCTTACAAGAGAGTGGGACTAATGAGGTGAGGTCTGAGTACAAATGAGCGGGGGGGGGGGGGGGGTCCTATTTATAGCCTAAGGGACCTAGGGGGGTACTTATGGACCTAGGGTTAGGTCAGGGGGGTGAGTGAGGTGGCGGGCGCCAGCCCTTGGTAGCGCCGCCAGGCCCCTGACCGTTGGATCCACCGTTGTTGGTATAAATTAAAGCACACTCTACTATATCCGCAAGCGCACAGATAAAATCTACCGATGTAGCACTTCACCGGAGTAACCCAGTTTTAATATCGAATGTCACACCCGGTTTTAAGAACAAAACCAGGTATACACCATATGTGAGCCCAGGAAGTCAAATCTCACATATAGTCACAAATAAAGGGTAATATCGAAAGACAATGCTCTTATATACGTATATAAAACAAAAGAACATAACCTTAAAGAGCAGACAGCGGAAAGACACTCCGATCTTCAGATGGAGACACCAACTTCACAGGGACAACTGACTGGTGAACACAAGCCTAACTTCTCCAACTCTTGCAGTCTGGTACCCATCCGGGATTTTTCCAAAGTGTTGAAAAGTAAAACAAGCATAAGTACATCCCGTACTTAACAAATATAACATGGGGTTCATGAGGCTAAAAGGCTGACACTGGTTTAACTGCATTAGCTTTTAGTTGGCATAATTTTAGCATTAAGTAGCATCAAAGTATAACCATCCCAATTTAAACATATGATCAAGGAAACATGTATCCATTAAATAAATATCATCATCATTATTACCATCATTTATAGCAACAACTATACCATAAGAATTCCAGGTCGCTCGTAACGTGAGCACGGCTGATATATCAGTTTTACACTCTGTAGAGGTTGTACACTTTACCCGATGAGTAGTGATTCCCATATGCCGGGGTTTGCAAGGCCCACGTTACACTTCCAAGGTGCACGGCAGGGTTCACTGCGCAGCCTTTCAAAGGTTCGTCTAACAGTTAGGGCCGCTAGGTCTTAAGGCAAGGGGATGTAGAGCCCTCCTTCCAGGTGGCACAATAACACGCAGCCTATACCACACGTGGACAGAAGCCCACTATACCCGTCTCGGCAAGCGCCTTATGCGCCCTTTCGGGTAACCACTAACAAGCTAGAAAAGGTCCTCATACTGAGCTAAGGTCAGAGCCATATAACTCCCATGGTTGCACTGTTGTCCCGGGTGATCCCTTATAGCAGTTCCTAAACCATGTTGCTATAAAAGTCATATTTTAACATGTCACATATAACATTAAACAAATTTACATGATCATAGTTTAAGTTGAGCACTAGCATCAAGCTATCCAATGCATACCCATGGTTATCAAGGTACAAGATCAAATTCTAGGTTAAATCTATATAGGCATCAAGGTAGACACATGCAATATGAAAATTATGATGAATTAAGGTTATTAGGACATCAAGGAGGATCCCATGCTATACTTGCCTTAAACTCAAGATCCTCTTCTGTCGACTTGTAGACTTCCAAAGGTTGACTCTTGATCACGATCTTCTTCTTGATCACCAACGTAAACTCACAAACTGGACATACGATCACAGGACACCACACAAGCATCCATAGGCAGTCATGCAAAGCAAACATAGCCTATAATTAGAACAATACATCAAACATAAGAAAACAAAAATAAAGAGCTTGAAAACTGATCTACGCTTCGCTATGAACACACAGACGCGAAGATCACTCTAATCGGAGCTATAACGGAAAAGATATAAACTAAACAAGATTAAAGACACTAATTACTAGATTAGATTTAACTCAAATTTTAATTACAGAAAACAGTGGTGAAAGTTATACATTTTGAAAGAACTTTTCGAAACGAATCTAACGCAAGTTGAACGGACTAAATCGGAGTTAAAACAAAGAAGTTATAAGGGTTTAAAGTCAGTGGCAAAACTGTAAATAAATTGAAACTGAATTTGCAGATTTAAATAAATAAAACGAAATTGAAAATTCAGATGGACTGCGCCTCGTTTAGGAGAAAGCGCAGGGGCTAGATTGAAAGTTTTCGCGGACTCAAAGAACAGTGTGAGATGGAGCGCGGGTTGAGATCAAAAACGTGTAAGGGTTATTTGCAAAATGATCGGCCGAAGGGGTATCGGCCATCGGTGGCCGTTGGATTTGGAGTGTGCGGTCAAGATTAGACGGGAGGGGGGAGGCGGCGCTGTTTTGCCGGAGCTGGAGCAGATACGGCGGCTCGCGGGGTCTACGGCGGCGCCATCGCCGGACTTAGGCGGCGATGCTCGGGTTTGGGCTACCGGGCGGTAGAGTCCACGAAGCAGACTCAATCGAAAGAGGAGCGCGGCGGACTCACCAGACTTGAAGATAGCGACGGCGAGGGTACTGGGACGGCGGGTGGCTCGGTCGCGGTTGGCGGCGGCGGCTCCTGCAAGGTCCGGCGAGCGATTAGAGCATGAAACGAAAAGGGAAGAAGAGGGAAAAGTGCTTGGATGGCTTCAGGAGATCGAGACCGAACTCGAGGTACCTTTGGTGGATGATGAAACTCGCCGAATCGTCGAGTGGGCGGCGGCGGGATCTATAGGGCGGCGGAGCTCGCGACTGCAGCAGATTAGGGCACGGGAGTTCGTGTTTTCGGGAAAAGAAAAGGCGGCGGCTCAGCGAGCTTTATATGTGGGCTTCGGATGTGCTCAACAAGGTAGGGAGGGGGCGTAGGCACGGCAGACTCGTGCACGGGCTCGTAACCGAGCCGGAGTCGGAGGAGGGAGAGGAGCTGACAGGTGGGGACGGTACGTCAGCGAGAGGGAGATGGGGCAGGCGCTGCTGACAAGCGGGGGCGCGGTGTCATCGGCTGCGGCGCTGGCACCCGGCGCGGCGCGCGGAACTGGGCCGAGGCAGGCGGCCCAAGAGAGGAAGGAGGGAGGCGCTGCGCGCCGGAAGTGGAGCGGGCCGGCTTGGACCGTGCGGGAGGGAGAAGAGGGAGGCAGGCCGGAGGGAAGTGGCATTCGGGCCATTGGCGAGGGAGAAGGGGACCGGGCCGACCAGGCCATTTCAGGCCGAAAAAAAAAAGAGGGGAAGAGGAGAAAGGAAAAGCCTTTTCATTTTTGTTTTGCACTTTTCAAAGGGATTTTCAAATAGAATTTGAATTTCATTTGAACATTTGATTTTGAATCTTTAGAGGGAAACAGAAAGATTTGAAACTTTAAACTTTCCAACCATTCTGAAAACAGAAAAAATAAATTCTTTATTTTCAAATCCCCTTTACATAAAATTCATTTTCAAGTTGTTTGCAAATCATTTTGAACTCAAATAGAATTTTAGCAAAAAACCACACATCACAAAAACTCAAATGCACCAACATGAATGCACAAAACATGTTTCTAAAACCCTAGGATAAATTTTAATTTAGAGAAAATTTTTATTTCCCTATATTTTATTAGCACAAAAATTCATAATTAAAGCATTTTAACTCTAATTCAAGAAATGCAAATTTCAGGGTGTGACAAATCTACCCCCCTTAAGAGAATCTCGTCCCGAGATTCGGAAGAGACTCAGAGCACAGGAGAGAAACGAGAAAAGATCTTGATAACACTTTCACTTCACACTTGTATACCAAGCTTATCAAACCACTGATGTTTCATGACCATAACTTGTGAACAAAGTTCCATGAAAGATTATTACACCTGATTATTCCAAACTTGTCTTGATTGCTAACTTGATTGGCTTACAACTCAAAGAGATATGGAAACTTGATTTGCAGTCTTTCCTCGGTTTCCCACATGCTTCTTCTTCACTTAGGCTACTCCACTGAACCTTACATACTTTAAACCTTCTTCCATTAAAAGTTTTCCAAACTATTTCTAGAATCTTGACCGGGTATCCTGCAATTGCCGGATGGTCTGGTGTATCCACTTCCACTGAAGACATTTGCCCATCTGTGTTCTTATCTATATGCTCATCATTATCCACGATAGCATCTTTAGTCTGCACTCCATTGTACAAGTCATCAGCTTCCTCAGATTGAAGTTGACAACCGCGATACTCGATTCTTTCCCTGACGGTGCAGTTGGAAACATTGTGCATTGAGTACCATGAATTACTCCTTTGTGCGCACACAACCATCCATTACAAGAACCATAGGAATATTGAGTGACTACAAAACAATGAAGGTTACGGTAAAGTTTTCCTTGTTTATGATGAGACTGACGTTCGGGCATATCTGATCTGCCTGTATTTCTCCAACTGCGGTATGAACTATCAAGGGCCTCTTTGTTGGACACTTCGCTATTTTGCTCGTCTATAACAACTTGTTGGAGATGAAAGAGTGCGAAGCACTGGGATCAAACAGAGCAAAAGCTTGTGTTGAGCTCACTTGAATGTAACCACCAACCATTTTTGTAGCTCCTTGAATGTTATCCATATCCATATTGCTCAACCTTCCATTAACATAATTGCGTTGTGCTCTACTTGCTTCAGTAAGCTTCTTTTGGCTTTCCTTTTTCGCTTCGTTGTTGTGGATTCTGGCTCGGATCACTCCTAACTCGAACTTCAACATTGTTGTTTTGATAGTGCTCGGCTTCATTGTACTCGTGATCATCAGAGAGAGGTGGCATACAGGGATCCTGATTCATGGTGTGCCACATTTCCTGTCATCAGGTGACCCACAAAACAACATGGGCAAGAATAGATGATCTTACTCATGAAGTACCATGAGAGACAACTCACAACTTCAACATTTGTTGATCAAAACACTACCCCCTTAAGAAAGGACAAACTAGAGAACAAATAAGGGTAGCTTGCATATTATTTCCAACATGTTGACAGGCATAACCAACTTCTGATATCTCAGAGAAACTCATATGTAAAGGCCAGAACAAGAATTCTGAAATTTCTCGCGAGTAGCAAAACAGCAGTGCAGTAAAACAGAGATAACTCGAGATCTGTTTATCCAATGAAGTTGCAGTTTACCTTTCTGGAAAGCTTATGAAATCTTCTACAACTTTCATGCAGAACACTTTTCCAGATTCTGTAGTTAAGATCGTCGAAAACAGCAGACAACAGAAACCATTCCAGATTCCAGATAGCACGGATGCATCAACTTGTGAATTTCATAACTCCAAAACCATAACAGCTATCAGGGTGGTTCTTACGCTCAGAGGAAGATCATGAAGTCTACTTGTGTCCAGAATTGTTCCATGATTTTTGAACATCCATAAACAGAGATATAAGCTGACAAAGACAGACTGCTCCGGAAAGACAGGATAGAGGGAACAGAAGAAACAGGAACCCAACCTTCTATGCATGAAACCTATCAACTAAACCTAAATGAGATTGTGAGGAAACCCACAAAATCATTTGCACTCATTACAAAGATGCAAAACAAACATTATCATAAGGACAAGCAACAAACATCACAGGTTCACAAGCCACACATGGGCCAAGGACTTGACTTAACTTCGTTACTAACGTTTCATTACATAAGGGCTCAAGAACTACTAGAACACGATACATCTGCAAGAACATCAAGGGTAGCTTTTCTTGTACACTCTTTATTTGTCAACTGCTATCAGGGGACTTCCTTTGCATCAGGCACTGGTATCACATGTTGATGGCTACTCTGTAGTGACTGGGCTCGGGCTACTTCCATGAGTCGACTGTTGATCTTTTTGGGGCAAGATCTGACATAATGTCCTTCCTGTTGGCAATGATAACATCTTCCTTTAGCTAGATCTGCTGCGGTAGAAGTGTTGTTTGATGTGCTGCCATCTTGCTGACTCAGAGGATTGACTTTTACCAGTTTATTCTGCTTCTAACTCGCTTCCGTGGTTGGAATTCTTTGTAGGTGATTGTCCATCCATCTATGCAAACCTCATGTGGAAACTTCTTAATTGGAGGAGCTTCTAAATGCTGCTGATCTAGGCTTGTCTGAATAGGGGTTGATGCTGGATGTGATACTGGGGTAGAACTCAACTGTTGGTGACGTATCAACGGTGGCTCGAATGAATTTGCTTTCCTCTTCTCATCTTCCTTGACTTCACCACTTGGGTTCACTTTGACCCCATCCTTGGTTGACTTCTTTTGAAAACAAGAATTCCCATAATGCTTGCAACATAGACATCGATCCTGAACCTCTTGCATCTTACTACTGCTATCTCCAACAGACTTGCTTCACATTCATTGGGTGATAATGGCATACCTCGATATTCAATCCTTTCGCCTGATGGTGTTCTTAAAAACACTGATCGTCGGGAATAATTGACCTCACTTTACGACCCCTTAGCCATCCCTGTCCAAGGATAACATCGATTCCTGAGAGTTCCAAAACATTCAGCTTCACTATGAACTCACTCTCTTTTATCTGGACTCTAACATCTCGGCATTCAAGGTTTGTCTCAATTTCTCCAGTTGGTGTGCGAACTACTATGAGCTTCTTTGTTGACCATTCCCTTATCTTCAGGCGAGCTACAAACTGGCAGAGATGAACGAGTGCGAGGCACTAGGGTCAAAAAGAAACCATGGCAGTTACCGAATTGACTGGGATCATGCCATACACTGCTTTCTTTGCTCCATGAATAGTGGTCATATCCACATGTCTCAATCTTCCATGGATGTAATCTTGCTGTAACTGTTCTTTATGGCTCCTTCCATGTTGGTTGGTCCTTATGTTGCGTCTTGCTGTTGTGTCATTCTTCCAAGGTCTTGACTTTGCATAGCGATCAGCTTCCGTTTGTTAACTGCGGTCAGAGACGACATAGCTTGGTCAACGATACGTCTACTTAGATAGAGGGAAGTTCTCAAAAGCAATCCAAGGCAAGGAGTGAAGGTGAGAGCAACATTTAAAATTTAAGCAACAAGGAGGAGACAAATACAAGGGTAGAAGATACAATAAAGAAGAAAATACCAAGGTTGATAGAACAAAGGTTCTATAGAAATTTTCAAAACCCTTAAAACGACCAGTTTCTAACTAGGCTTGCGTCCTACAGTCAGCATTGCTCCGATACCACTTTGTCACACCCCGGTTTTAAGAACAAAACCAGGTATACACCATATGTGAGCCCAGGAAGTCAAATCTCACATATAGTCACAAATAAAGGGTAATATCGAAAGACAATGCTCTTATATAACGTATATAAAACAAAAGAACATAACCTTAAAGAGCAGACAGCGGAAAGACACTCCGATCTTCAGATGGAGACACCAACTTCACAGGGACAACTGACTGGTTGATCACAAGCCTAACTTCTCCAACTCTTGCAGTCTGGTACCCATCCGGGATTTTTCCAAAGTGTTGAAAAGTAAAACAAGCATAAGTACATCCGTACTTAACAAATATAAACATGGGGTTCATGAGGCTCAAAAGGCTGACACTGGTTTAACTGCATTAGCTTTTAGTTGGCATAATTTTAGCATTAAGTAGCATCAAAGTATAACCATCCCAATTTAAACATATGATCAAGGAAACATGTATCCATAAATAAATATCATCATCATTATTACCATCATTTATAGCAACAACTATACCATAAGAATTCCAGGTCGCTCGTAACCGTGAGCACGGTGATATATCAGTTTTACACTCTGCAGAGGTTGTACACTTTACCCGATGAGTAGTGATTCCCATATGCCGGGGTTTGCAAGGCCCACGTTACACTTCCAAGGTGCACGGCAGGGTTCACTGCGCAGCCTTTCAAAGGTTCGTCTAACAAGCTAGGGCCGCTAGGTCTTAAGGCAAGGGGATGTAGAGCCCTCCTTCCAGGTGGCACAATAACACGCAGCCTATACACACGTGGACAGAAGCCGCACTATACCCGTCTCGGCAAGCGCCTTATGCGCCCTTTCGGGTAACCACTAACAAGCTAGAAAAGGTCCTCATACTGAGCTAAGGTCAGAGCCATATAACTCCCATGGTTGCACTGTTGTCCCGGGTGATCCCTTATAGCAGTTCCTAAACCATGTTGCTATAAAAGTCATATTTTAAAATGTCACATATAACATTAAAACAAATTTACATGATCATAGTTTAAGTTGAGCACTAGCATCAAGCTATCCAATGCATACCCATGGTTATCAAGGTACAAGATCAAATATCTAGGTTAAATCTATATAGGCATCAAGGTAGACACATGCAATATGAAAATTATGATGAATTAAGGTTATTAGGACATCAAGGAGGATCCCATGCTATACTTGCCTTAAACTCAAGATCCTTCTTCTGTCGACTTGTAGACTTCCAAAGGTTGACTCTTGATCAAGATCTTCTTCTTGATCACCAACGTAAACTCACAGACTGGACATACGATCACAGGACACCACACAAGCATCCATAGGCAGTCATGCAAAGCAAACATAGCCTATAATTAGAAACAATACATCAAACATAAGAAAACAAAAATAAAGAGCTTTGAAAACTGATCTACGCTTCGCTATGACACACAGACGCGAAGATCACTCTAATCGGAGCTATAACGGAAAAGATATAAACTAAACAAGATTAAAGACACTAATTACTAGATTAGATTTAACTCAAATTTTAATTACAGAAAACAGTGGTGAAAGTTATACATTTTGAAAGAACTTTTCGAAACGAATCTAACGCAAGTTGAACGGACTAAATCGGAGTTAAAAACAAAGAAGTTATAAGGGTTTAAAGTCAGTGGCAAAACTGTAAATAAATTGAAACTGATTTTGCAGATTTAAATAAATAAAACGAAATTGAAAATTCAGATGGACTGCGCCTCGTTTAGGAGAAAGCGCAGGGGCTAGATTGAAAGTTTTCGCGGACTCAAAGAACAGTGTGAGATGGAGCGCGGGTTGAGATCAAAAACGTGTAAGGGTTTATTTGCAAAATGATCGGCCGAAGGGGTATCGGCCATCGGTGGCCGTTGGATTGGAGTGTGCGGTCAAGATTAGACGGGGGGGGGGAGGCGGCGCTGTTTTGCCGGAGCTGGAGCAGATACGGCGGCTCGCGGGGTCTACGGCGGCGTCATCGCCGGACTTAGGCGGCGATGCTCGGGTTGGGCTACCGGGCGGTAGAGTCCACGGAAGCAGACTCAATCGAAAGAGGAGCTCGCGGCGGACTCACCAGACTTGAAGATAGCGACGGCGAGGGTACTGGGACGGCGGGTGGCTCGGTTTGGCGGCGGCGGCTCCTGCAAGGTCCGGCGAGCGATTAGAGCATGAAACGAAAAGGGAAGAAGAGGGAAAAGTGCTTGGATGGCTTCAGGAGATCGACACAGAACTCGAGGTACCTTTGGTGGATGATGAAACTCGCCGAATCGTCGAGTGGGCGGCGGAGCTCGCGACTACAGCAGATTAGGGCACGGGAGTTCGTGTTTTCGGGAAAAGAAAAGGCGGCGGCTCAGCGAGCTTTATATGTGGGCTTCGGAGTGCTCAACAAGGTAGGGAGGGGGCGTAGGCACGGCAGACTCGTGCACGGGCTCGTAACCGAGCCGGAGTCGGAGGAGGGAGAGGGAGCTGACAGGTGGGGATGGTACGTCAGCGAGAGGGAGATGGGGCAGGCGCTGCTGACAAGCGGGGGCGCGGTGTCATCGGCTGCGGCGCTGGCACCCGGCGTTCGGCGCGCGGAACTGGGCCGAGGCAGGCGGCCCAAGAGAGGAAGGAGGGAGGCGCTGCGCGCCGGAAGTGGAGCGGGCCGGCTTGGACGTGCGGGAGGGGGAGAAGAGGGAGGCAGGCCGGCGCGAAGTGGCATTCGGGCCATTGGCGAGGGGAGGGGACCGGGCCGACCCAGCCATTTCAGGCCGAAAAACAAAGAGGGGAAGAGGAGAAAGGAAAAGCCTTTTCATTTTTGTTTTGCACTTTTCAAAAGGATTTTCAAATAGAATTTGAATTTCGTTTGAACATTTGAATTTGAATCTTTAGAGAGAAACAGAAAGATTTGAAACTTTAAACTTTCCAACCTTTCTGAAAACAGAAAAAAAATAAATTCTTTATTTTCAAATCCCCTTTACATAAAATTCATTTTCAAGTTGTTTGCAAATCATTTTGAACTCAAATAGAATTTTAGCAAAAACCACACATCACAAAAACTCAAATGCACCAACATGAATGCACAAACATGTTTCTAAAACCCTAGGATAAATTTTAATTTAGAGAAAATTTTTTTTCCCTATATTTTATTAGCACAAAAATTCATAATTAAAGCATTTTAACTCTATTTCAAGAAATGCAAATTTCAGGGTGTGACATCGAACCCAAAGGAACGGATAGTGTTAAGTCTTAAAGTCTAACCCCTGAGTAGCTAACAAGGACGAAGAATCTAGAAGTATAGAGGGGATCACTAAGGCTGTCTAATTCTAATTTAAGAGTGATATGTTTATATTATTCTTAGTGGGGAAGTTGCCATAAATGGTCACCAACAGAGTATGAGTCTTTTATGCAAATGTATAATCCTACCGAGCCTACATACGGGTAAGTGGACTATAGAAGAATCAACAAGGCTATAAGAGTCACCCTTGTGAACAACATACTACCGGCGTTATAAGAGGCATTTATGAGCTATCAAGTCTAAGCACCACGCTTACACTATCCAACTACTCTAACTCTAGAATGACTAGAATTAAAGTACTCAAAAGAGAGTCACGAACCTTAAGAATAATAAGAACAATAACTCAAACTTAAATATAGACGTTCATTACCGAAACAATCGTTGAAGCAAGTTGACGAAGAACTTGAATGCACAGGTACAAGATGAAGAAGTTGATCCGACAGGCCGGAGCTCCTCTTGATCTCTTCCTCTCTCTCTCTCTTCTAGTTCTAAAATAAGACTAGGTTCTAATCCTACTAGAGGGGTATCTAGTCTTCTACTTGAAAGCTAACTCTTGATTACAACTAGATGAACTAGATCTAATTCTAGATGAACTAGAAGAGATTCATCTAGAGGGACCTCTACTTCTACATTGGAACCCTAATTTCTGATGTGGAGATGAATAATGAAGAGAGAGATGCCTGGAGAGGGGGGTCCGGGGCTGCTTATATAGCCCTGAGGGATCAACCGCGGCCGTTGGACCAAACCGACTTAAGGTACGGCTAAGATGCATCCTAGAGGTCGGTGGAGGAAGCTTGCAGAAGACGGAGACCAGCGGGCCCAGGGGGGACCAACCGGTGGGTCCAGGGGACCGGTCAGTCCCACCTGGAGGTGGACCGCGGTGCCCTTTCTCGTGGTGTCTCTATGTGTTCTCTGGAGTCTTCTAGAAGTATCCCGATGTGGCGGTTGCGTTAGCTCCCGACGGTTTCCTTCTATGGGAAGCTATCGGTGCCGATTTCCTGGTTTAGTCCCTGCAGAATCATAACTCACCAAAACTCGTGGAATATTGTCAGTTGAAACCCTAAACCTTTGTTGGTGATCAAATTCTTGCCCTTTTCATATTTATTTATCCTTTAATTGGATAGATAACCAGCGTCAACAATTCCCCCAAGCTTACCTTTTGCTAGTCCCTTAGCAAAACCAAAAATTAACAATGGCTCAGGAGTTGCTACAATATCTTCACTTTAACAAGTATACCTACTGTTAAACAAAAGTTCTCCGAAACATATCATGTTATTCTTCATGGGGCTTATTACTTCTATCTTAGATCCTAAATAATTGAGAGATTGAACGATCAAATCAAGCACTATGTCTCTAGTTCTTTCACTTCACCTTTATCCCGGAGTTTTAATTAATTTTCAAAAGCATTAATACATCTGTTGTCAAATTAAACAATGGATCCAAAGAGAAAGTCAACCAACCATTGAATTAAGAAGTGCATGTGTATGGAAAAATGAAGTCGGATGCTCTTTTGAATATATTCACTCTCTTCTGTTTATCAGAGACATATCGCTATCAGGCTAATTCTACTGTCGGGCACGTGCCCATTTTTTCTGACATTTTTTTCTTTCTTTTTTTTCTTTTCGAGGTTCTGGACACTTGTCCTTTTTATTTCCTCGGGATCTATCTTTTTGAGGTTTCGGACACTTGTCCCTTTTATTTCCTTGGATCTTTTTTTTCTTTTCTCTTTTTTTTCTTTTTTTAATAGCCATATGCTTCAACAAACTTCTGAGAGGGTAGCAACAGATAATTATGAGCATTTATGCGGAAGATGGATGAAATGTGTAAGTGATCTCAATTGAATGGCAAGATAAATCTCACAGGGTCACAAAGCTTAATTTAACTCAATGCAATTATTAGTCATATTCATATTTAGAAATCTCCGAAACTTTAGTGTTGTTTAGAACAAGATAATAGCAGCTCAGATCATCACATGTCATATCCCAACTACCTAGACCTTAGACTAAGTATTTGCCATCCATGTATTTAATTTTATTTTAAGGCATCATTATTAATTAGGAGAACTCATGCTTTGAAGGCTAGGTACTCGAAAGAAATTAGATAGAGCAACTATTCATCATTTCCATGCAAAAGATTAGAGAGAGAGGGTCTTCTTAGTCATCAACTCCTTAAACACAAACTAGACACACTATTTATTTATTTAATCTAACACCCTTTTAAAATAAAAACTAATAGTAGTGGTAAGAATAATAAAGACATACCTGAATCGCGAAGATATGGGGGGTGCGTCTCCCCAAGCTAGTTCCTTTAATAGCGTTGAGCCTTCATGTGCCCATATATTTTTGTCTCTTTTTTTAATGGTGAGCCTTCATGTGCCCACATATTTTTGTTCTTTTCTTTTATGGGTGAGCCTTCATGTGCCCACATATTTTTGGGGTTTTCATTTTTAAGAGTGAACCTTCATGTGCTCACATATTTTGGTGTTTTGAATTTATTTATAGAATGAAAAACTTAAGAGAATAGAGATACTTACGTGGATACATGAGGGTGCCTTCCCTCAAGCTGAATGTGACGTAGTCGTTCAATCTTGCAATGTAGCAGATTGGCAGTGGATATGTCCTTCCTCTATCAGAGCTTTGATTGATGTTGATGATTATTCAAATAGTGCTCCAGTAGTGGATGGAACATTCACTTGCTCGTCAGCTTTTATTGGCCTTTCAAATCCTGTGAAACTCAAATAGACAACAAAACTTGTGGAACAGATTAAGCATTAGTGGTTGGCCACTCAAGCCTTAGTTGTCCTGAATTTCAGTAAGATCTCTTTCACAATATTTTATGTTTTTATATTTTATGATGCAAGAGAAAATGCAACAGGATGAATGCATGCATATTTATTTTTATTATTTTTATGCCACCACGGTGAATATGCTTGTGAGTTTTTACCACACCATAGAATTATTCATATGGAGCTTTATGGTTTATTATATAGTGTGACAATTGCAACATTTTTATTTTCTTTTCTAATGCAATGTAGAAATTAAAATATTTGTGAATTAAATATGATGATGCAATGATTAAATATGATGATATAATAAATAACTAAGAATTAAATCTGAGAAATATGCAGCAAAGTAAATATGAGGATAACTACCGATTTTTTACCTTTTGGCAAAGGTTCAGATATTTAGGTCCGATGAACCGGACCTTCCCTTGGTTCAGACCTCCTAAGGTATGTTAAACGTTTGGAAAGTTGTTATTGATTGTACCTCTTAGGTGCAGACGTTTTCTTCCATACTTTCTTGGTCTGAGTCTTCACTTCCTGTGGCTCACTGTCTTGAGGTCTCTTTCCTTTCTTTTCTGGGACAGTGTCAATAGCTTCTTCTTCGTAATTGGCCTCTCTATTCTTGATAGTTTGTCTTCTTTGGCTTTGAGAGCGGCGTCTTTCACTTCTATTCTTCTTGGGTGCTTCATTGGGCATGTAGCTGATGAAGTTGCATCGTGCCTTTTCTCTAGGAAAGTGAAAATGAATTTCCTCTGTAGATGATTGTACTTGTAGCGTAGAGGAATGGTCTTCCTAGGATGAGGTGGACATCATCGTCTTCTTATCTCGAGGATCAAGAAGTCTGTGGGGATTTCATGACCTCTAATTCTGACTACGACGTCTTCCATCATTCCTTCTTGTTTATGTCTCATGATATGGTGTCACTGATGTCATTTGTTCGTCCAGCAATTTGAAGTGAAGCGTTAATTATGGACGTTGGCAGCATCTTGCTCAGTGTGCATGTTCTTGTAGATCTAGGACCTTCACTCTGTAGAATTTGGGAGTGACAAACTTCTCCATGTTTTGCTCAAGAGTGTGTCCTGCTCATAAAGACATGGTAGAGATCAAGTGCATAGGCTCTGTTGGTGGAAAAACACCAACATAACCAAAAGTTTTGTTTATTCCTCTCTAACCTTTGGCACATTGCACAAGACAAACTTGTTGTTTATGTGTTCTATTCAATCTTAACATGAGTGATAGGATCAGAGGATGAGCATGAAAGTAGCATCTTAAAATATTAACAGATCAAATTACTTAACCTAAGGAAGGATAATCTATGCATAATGTGTCGATCTTTTCATGATTGAGATATATCATCTTCCAAAGGGTAGATGCACAACATTTTAGCTCATTTAGTTAAGACAGTGAGATTCAAAGAAGTAAAGCTAGGACAAAAGATCAAAGGACTAAACATGTTGAGTTGATTAGGTTGGATCAAGTGAGGTACAACTTAAACATATTTAGTTCTTTATTTATGTTCATACTAGAATCAAGAAGAATCTTTTAAAGTGATGGTCACTTACCTTGAAATGTTACTTTGTCATTGGAAAGTGATTGTGCTGAACCACCTTGTGGAAACTTCTCTTGTCTAGCTGATTATGAATGGTTTGTCTTCTCTTGTTTGTCTCACAGTGTGATTGAGAGGAGGAAGATCATAGTGGAATCATCTTAGAGGTATTGACCTTCCTTCTCTTGTGTCGACTTATCAGTAAAGGCGCATTGTTCCTCGAGTATGCTGACTTGGATCCTCTCTCTTTTTGTATTAATTCTGTACTATGAGGATGTAGGGACAGTTCCGCATTCTTCTCTTGTCAACCTTTCTTGTTTTCCCTTTAATTATTGGGTTGATAAGAGACTTGAATTTAGAGCTGCTACTCAAGTGCCTCCATGAGAGTCTTTGTCTTGTAATGTCTCAATTGAGACTTGTCCTCTCAACATTGTCTAGATGATGGAGATCTTATCGGCTGTTCTTTTGATTTGCTAGCTCAGGTAATCTCTTCATCTTCTAACTCTTGTGGTGCAGTGGTCTCATCCTTCATGATGCCCTCCTCCATTCTTGGCAGTTGGTTCTCCCTTCGAGATCTTCTCTTGGTTCTCTTTGGCTGCTCATAAGTGATGTAGTTGTTGAAGAATCAGCAAAGATCCAAGAGTTGACTTTTCCAGGTCCGACATAGATGATAACATTGATGGTGTTCAAGAACAATCTTCCAAGAATGAGTGGTGGATCATATTCTTCTTCTCGACTAGGACAACATCTAGTGATTTGTACTGATCAAAGTGATGAGTAGGAGGATCAATATGTTTGAAGTTGGTTTCTCCTTCCTCCCTTTATTGTGAAACACATCTAGACAACGGAATTCTCTCCCAGGCTAGCTTGTGATGTAGATGGACTCCCAACAACATGTTCATGTGTTTGACTGTAGATCTTGCTATTGTTGTGTAGTGGTACCATCTTGTCTCCAAAGCTAGCTCTTGATTAGAAAAGAGGATAACTTCCCACTTCTTGTCTTGATGTCTTCGACAACAATGATTGCAGGCATATGTTGTCTCGTACGAGGTAAGTTACATCCTGTTTGTCATCAGTGCCCAAGCAAGACTCAAAGCTAGGCTAGCACCATTTGTGACCTGAGAGTAGGTTTGTGTGTCTATGGTTTGAGTTTTGGATCTTCAATGTTCACACCAAACCATGGATGAACAAAATTTCTCTCCTGCATAATGTTAGTGGACATATACCCGAAGGATTGCAAGAATTTGAAACATGGGTTATTATCCATAACTTATGTATGTTGCATCTATGCTAATAAAAGATGTTTTTTTGGATTGTTTTAGCATAGACTAGTATTCTATGTGCGGGCTGCACTTTAACATGATATAAGGAAAAAGATAACTTGCAGTAGAAGACAAAATAAATAAATTTTGATACTCACAGTTCTTTCATCCATGATGAATGAGCTGAGTCTTCATTGTGCAAAGTTGTTGAAGTTCATGTGTCTCTTCATCTCAATGTGAGTTCATCTCCGGACATTCCAAATTGATATTGAAAGTTTCCCTGCAGGGGTTAGTCCAACAAAATATCCAACATCCACTATAGCATACTATTGGCTCAAAAATCAACCTAGACACCACGTCTAATTTGATCTAGGAAGGCATTTTAACTTAATTGCTTAAATTAAAAGCCTTTGAAAGCAAGATCACCACTCCTAAACTAGGCACCATGCTTAATTTAAGAGATGTACGAAAGTACTCCAAACCTAAACATATAATATAGCAAATGAGGGTAGCATGAAAGTATTATAGAAATTAGTTAGATGTGATGAAAGAGTATGATTAGTGTATGAGCATATCTTAAAGGTAGGGACAACCAACATAGCAACATGGCAAGAAATATTCTTAGAAAGTCTATTCCTCAAGCTTAGATTTTGCACAAATCAAGATTGGATGAATGTAATTCAATGATGATTGGTTGGACATACCTTGTGTTTGTTGTTCCTTCGTTCTTTTCTGCTCCAGACTGGGGAAGGTAAGTGACAAAATACCCGAAGGAATATTTCATAATTATATTCCTATGCTCATTACAAGGACAGTGCAGCAGAAATGTAGGCATAGCTAATAACCAGGTATTATGATGGGGTATAAGGATTCTACTGGTTATAGCTTGCTCATGGGGTAGTGATAGATAAGAGTGGAATTCAAAAACAACTTCATAAGAATGAAAACAAAAATAATGAAAAAACTGGGACAAAAAGGAAAAAGATAAAAGTATGGTTACAAGGTTAAACTAAGACTTAAGTTGATCTACCGTTCCCCGGCAACGACGCCAGAAATGCCTGTTGGTATAAATTAACGCACACTCTACTTTATCCGCAAGCGCACAGATAAAATCTACCGATGTAGCACTTCACCAGAGTAACCTAGTTTTATAAAAACCAAAGGAACAGATAGTGTTAAGTCTTAAAGTCTAACCCTGAGTAGCTAACAATGACGGAGAATCTAGAAGTATAGAGGGGATCACTAAGGCTGTCTAATTCTAATTTAAGAGTGATATGTTTTATATTATTCTTAGTGGGGAAGTTGCCATAAAAGGTCACAAACAGAGTATGAGTCTTTTATGCAAATGTATAATCCTACCGAGCCTACATACGGGTAAGTGGATATAGAAGAATCAACAAGGCTATAAGAGGTCACCCTTGCGAAAAACCACTACTACGGCGTTATAGGAGGCATTTATGAGCTATCAAGTCTAAGCACCACGCTTACTCTATCCAACTACTCTAACTCTAGAATGACTAGAATTAAAGTACTCAAAAGAGAGTCACAAACCTTAAGAATAATAAGAACAATAACACAAACTTAAATATAGACGTTGATTACCGAAACAATCGTTGAAGCAAGTTGACGAAGAACTTGAATCCACAGGTACAAGATGAAGAAGTTGATCCGACAGGCCGGAGCTCCTTCTTGATCTCTTCCTCTCTCTCTCTCTTCTAGTTCTAAAATAAGACTAGGTTCTAATCCTACTAGAGGGGTATCTAGTCTTCTACTTGAAAGCTAACTCTTGATTACAACTAGATGAACTAGATCTAATTCTAGATGAACTAGAAGAGATTCATCTAGAGGGACCCTACTTCTACATTGGAACCCTAATTTCTGATGTGGAGATGAATAATGAAGAGGGAGATGCCTGGAGAGGGGGGTCTGGGGCTGCTTATATAGCCCTGAGGGATCAACCGCGGCCGTTGGATCAAACCGACTTAAGGTACGACTAAGATGCATCCTAGAGGTCGGTGAAGGAAGCTTGCAGAAGACGGAGACCAGCGGGCCCAGGGGGGACCGACCGGTGGGTCAGGGGACCGGTCGGTCCCACCTGGAGGTGGACCGCGGTGCCCTTTCTCGTGGTGTCTCTATGTGTTCTCTGGAGTCTTCTAGAAGTATCCCGACATGGCGGTTGCGTTATCTCCCGACGGTTTCCTTCTATGGAAGCTATTGGTGCCGATTTCCTGGGTTTAGTCCCTGCAGAATCATAACTCACCAAAACTCGTGGAATATTGTCAGTTGAAACCCTAAACCTTTGTTGTTGATCAAATTCTTGCTCTTTTCATATTTATTTATCCTTTAATTTTGATAGATAACCAGTGTCAACAACCATCATTGCTTCAACGGCATCCAGGAGCTCCAGGGAGGCGGTTCCAAGGTCGGTTGCATGTCCAAATAACCGTCACATGGGCAATTAGGTCATGATCCACGTGACATCTCTTCTTAGCCCTTGGATGCAACGACCTAAGTGATCAATGGCTGCAAATGAGTGTGGCAAGCCTCCCTTGGATCAGTGACGTGGCAGGGGAGGAGTTTGGGCCTCACTCCCCTGGCGGCCGCCAGCTAGGGGTGGTTGGCGCCACCCCACCTTGGCCCAAAGTGAGCCCAGGTGAGTGTGCTTGCCTCCTGGTGGGTCCTCTTAGTCATTTTGCTCAAAAACCCTGCAATTACCTACATTCAAATAAAACTCAAGGACAAGTGGAAATCGTTAGTTTATAAAAGGTTTTTGGTTGATTTTAAGTCCTTGTGTTGAGTTATATGACCTTGTTGATGCTAAGAATATAACACTTAGTGAGCATCAACAAGTTCCCCCAGCTTACCTCTTCCTCGTCCTCGAGCAAGCATGGACTTGAATCTTGGAAACTCTGTGTTTTGTTGTGTATGCCCATATTATTTTCATCACCATGGAATTTGTAGCCTCCCTGCACTCAAGATTAGAACAAAAAGACCGGCAAGAAAGAAGGTTGTCTTTCCCTTGCTATTTTGCTAATCAAGATATGTGGAGTTTTTGCAAGTTTTGTTCAAAAGAAAGCATGCTTAGTAACTTCTGTGGCTTACTCAATCACTCATATTTGTATGTGGAAATGGAAGAATTATCCTCTCACTATGACTTTATGTCGGGTGTAATGGATAGGATAAAAATGAGCATTCAATGCTAGCATAATTTTGCTAAGTTAGACAAATGGATCAAACGAGCAACAAGTCATAGGTCAGACATGGAATGTGGAAAGTGTGTGGTATTATTGTAGCTAATACTTTCATGGCACTTCTCCTTTTATCTCATTTGTGGGATCATGGCTAAGAATGAGAGCACTTGCTCTTTTGAATATTCTTTTCTTTCTAGAGCACTGCTTTTTTTAGAGCACTTGCTCTTTTTTTTTAATTGGTATAGCCATGTCCCTGAGATTTCATTATGCAGCATGATATTTTGCCATGTAGTATTTCTAACAATGAATGGAAATAAAGGCATGTTGTGTGCGTATTCTCAGTGTAAGAATAGCACTATATAGGTGGGTGCAAGTGAATTCCTTGGTCTAAAAATATGACAAGTTTCTCTACCATGTCTATCAACAAAGGTCTAACTAGCTCAACACTAACATGCAACAAGTGGAAGCTCCTACTCTAAGAGTAAAAAATTATTTGGCTTCGGTAGGACTTTCTTTGCCACAGAAGTACTTAGAGCAAGTTTTATCATTTTTTTTTCAAAATAACTACTCCACAAACTTGACTTGCTCAAGTCAAAGTAGAAAACGTACATCCCCATTACTTAGTCTAATGCTATGTCTCAAGTTTAGTTCTAGCATACGTTCTCCCATGATAACTCTAATGCATGGCATACATTATTTTTATTCATTAAAAAGACTTACGATGAGAGCGTTTCATTTATTGCTATTTATTTATTATTTTATTATATATATATATTACTTAATTAAGCTGCAAATTAAATAAGATAAAACTCAAATTTAAATTACTGAAATTAAAAAAAATGACAGTAATAAAGACGGCTGTGATACTTACCTCTTTGACGGAGTCCTCACCCCAGCTGGCTATTCGCATGGTTGGGTTACATCTATCCCTAACGACGGTACATCTCGTCCCAGTTCTGCTGGTTCTGCTGCAGGAGAGAAGAGATATTAGCCAGTTCTCCACCAGTTTCCTGGCGGAATACGTGGAAATTTTGGTTCATTTCGTTCAAGTCTTTACGGATTTCGGCAGTATCCATGGGGAGTCCATTCATTTGGTGCTGAAGATATCTCATATAGCACATCCTCTCGTCCTGATGAAAGGACGAATGGAGAGCGGCCTGTGGTGAGATTCCTCCAGGGAAGAACTCATCACCACGGCCAGTGTACCAGGTGGATCCTCTCAAAGAGTGGGATGAACTCCCCAACTGGGATGAGTGAAGGGACGCCTCATGGCCGTATCCCCACTGCGGATGTTGCGGTTGCTGCCAGTTCGACCCCCTGCTTGGTGCGAGCTAGGGGGTGTCAAATGACCATAGAGTGATGCTCCTCCATACTGCTCTGCATGAAAAGGGTTAAACTCCTGTGCTGCTGTTGCAGCTCTTGCTGCCTCTTCCGCTGCACGAGTCTGCGCTCGCGTCCTCCTCCTGGGAACCTGCATGATGTTTTGTCGAGCCAACCTGCGGTTTTGTTCTGCCTCGTTTTCCAGGGTCAAAAGTAACGTCGGTGCATTCACCAACCAAAGTGACATGTCAGGAAGAGCGATTTTATTCACATAATCTTGGTAGATCATGTGAATCTCACCAGTCTCCTGGTTCTCATGCAAGAGGTGTCCTTGCGAGAAGTGTTCCATGGTCAAAAGGTCTCGGTCACTAGGAATGTAAGAGTATACAGCGGTGTTCAGCAGACCCATGTTTAAAGCCAGTCTAGTTATCCATGATGTCATTTCGATATTTCCAGTGCGTTGACCAAATTTAGACCAGTAGTCCACCATGGCTTTGGCGAGAGATACTTTTATGTGGTTTACTAGAGCATAAAGCAGCAGCATTCCGGGCTTTTTAATTGGTCTTAAGTCAGGCCTTGGAAAAAGTGTGATACTAATATATTTATGAAAAAACCTGAGCGTGGGGTTGTGGATATTACTTGTACGGGGCAAGCCTAGGTTTCTGTTCCCAGCAATACTTTTCCAAAATTCATTTTTATTGAATCCCGTACAGGCAGATTCCAAGCTTAGCAAGCATGAATCATCAAAATTTAAATTCTTGCTGAACTGCTTCCATGTTAAAGCATGTTCTTCAATAAAAAGCCAAAATTTTATGCGATTAGCAGATATTTGCATTGTGGCCAGAAATTCCATTGTGAGGGGAAAGATTCCTTCCTCATTAACTTTCCATGCATCTTCCCATCCCAAGGTTCCAAAAATATAGAGAAACTCATTGTCCGTACCAGTGCGACTTAGCAAGTCGTCGTCGATGTGGCGGGTGTGAGGATGTTCCGGGCCTACTGTTCCCGATCACTCTGCCAGATGATATCATCGACGAAATTCAGGACGTAGATGGTTGGTCCGGCCTGGTGTGTGGGCGGAGAGTATCGATCCACCGACATTTCGTTGGTGGATGGAGTACCCCTCCCGGCACTCTCCTCATCACTCCCAGCAAAGTGAATGTGAGTGTTTGCCCACGACGAACTTCCCTCACCCTTACTCTTCTTCTTCTTGCCGGTGAAGAAGTTCTTGAGAGGGCCCATGACCTCCTCGCTAGTGCTCGAGGTGGCTGGTGTTTTGTGTGTTGAGTGAGGTGTAGGAGCTTGCATGGGGTGTGGGTAGTATTTATAGGCTGAGGATGGAAGGGGGCAGGCTAAAAGCTTCACCTACCTAGCGGGCGCCACCAATAAGTGGCGGGCGCCACCCCTACTTGCCCATTTCTGTCTGCAACCAACACATGAGGTTTCCCTCGTAATGTCCACTGAAATTCTAAGTGGGGAATAAAGTGGTAATGTCGGTGCAAAGTGCAAAGAGTGTAACCTCCTAAATGGAGTAAGTGGGCTGAAAAATTCAAAGACCACTTCTTCATCCTGGTCATACTTTATACCAAGTATGGTGGGAGACTTACTCGGGTGCAGCTTCGTGCAGTAATGTGGAAATTGAGGTGGCGGGCGCCAGGAAAAAGTGGCGGGCGCCACCCCTTTATGGGTAATTCCCACTCAAAGCCACTCCTTCTTTCACCTTGTGCTCTACTCATCACTCCTCACCAGAATTTTTGAGTGGAGAAGAGTCCAAAAGATGGAGTGAAGTTGAAAAGAGAGGAGGAGACATGGGAGTGAATGAGTGCATTGAAAAGAGCAAAGGCATGGGTCTCCCCTGCTGTTATTTGAGTCTATGAGCTAGGGATGATAGTCTACTTGATTGGCTAAGTGAAAAAGAGGCCTATAGGGTGGCGGGCGCCAGCATGAGGTGGCGTGCGCCACCCCTAAGGCTGCCCTAAACCCCTTAGGCTTCACCTAATCTCCCTACTAAGCATCTATGAAGGACCGAGAATGCAATAGCAAGGCGACCAGAGGGGGGGTGAATGGGAGCTCAAAAAATTCTCTCGAAACATCGGCCTTTGTCCCACAAATCAACCCCCAAATGCTTCGACCGAAACCGTGATGCCCACGACCCTTGGAAGAGGGTGGATGATCCCTAGGATCACAGCGAGGCACTACAAAGCGATAGCAAGTCAAACGCCAAAAGACACCGGCACAAGTTCGACCCTTAAAAACCGAGTCCCGAACATAGATGGAAGGCTACGTCGAGAAATCCCCAAATACCAATGCTAACAAGTAGCAAAGTTACCTAGAGAGGTTCCTTGGTCAACTCTAGGCCCAAACGAGAAGTCCGGAAACCAAGCCAAGAAACCGGGAGAGCAAACGCACTAAAACTCAACAAGCAGCCAACTCGCGGACTGTCCGGGGTTTAGACTGCGGACTGTCTGCCCAACGGCGGACTGTCCGGGCTCAGGTGGCGGACTGTCCGCTGGCCATGAGAGCAGAACAGCAACGTTGCTGAACAGCTCCTGGACTCCTCCCGGACTGTCCGCGACTCTGTACAGCGGACTGTCCACCGGTCAAACCAAGTCAGCACAGCCGAGCCACGCGACCACTGCTCGGTCGGAGCCCGATGCGCGGACTGTCCGCGCCCCCAACGACGGACTGTACGCGGGTGCCCAGTGAGGGCGATTTTGGTCGCCCTCAACTCAAATCTCCCCAAAACCAATTCAACTCAAAATCCCTAGTTCCCAAACTTGGAGAAGATGATCACGAGGTAGTTAGGAGACTATCCCCAAGAAATCATCCGGTCAAATCAAGTCAATCACCGGGAAATCGAAAGGGAAAGAGTATGAACGAAAAAGCGTCACGAAAATGAAATCAACCCGATCTACTTGTTCGTGAGGAGTTAGATGAATTCCTTCGATGGAAATGATCTCCTCACTATAAAGAACAAGTTGATTCAAGCGGACTTCGAAAAGACGCAGTAGAGAGGGAGATCGAGTGATTGGAAAATCACGGAGAAACGAAGAACGTGAAGAACACGAACAAAACGTGAATCAACACATCGATCTGCAACCGTGTGGCTACCACACGCTACAATAGTTAGATTACAGTCTCACTTCCTCAAAATCTCCAGTACACAGAGATATGGTTCTCTGTGGATCTCAGCTGCTACAGCAGGGGATTGGGAGAGCAGGAAAACCTAGAAGGCAAAGAGCAAATGACTGAGATGGAATGGGAGGTGGGTGTCTCCCTCTACATATCCTAATTCTATTTCCCACTCTACCCCTAACTAATTACAGAGCGAGCTAGCTAAACCCTAGGGTTATTCTGGACCAACTCCAGATGATGGTGATCCGACGGCCACGCCCGCACAACTGGTAGAGTTGCCTCGACGCAACCTCACCGATTGCCGCCACGTGCCGCCACCGCTCTGCACGTCCTTTTCTTGGACTTCACCCCCGGTTTTGTGGCCCAAACCGGGAAACCAGCCTTCACAACCAACCCCTGGTTTTGAGGCCCAAACCGGGAAACCAGCCGTCCATCGCTTGAGTTTTGTGGCCCAAACTCAAAAACCTGCAGCACCCAGGTTTTGAGGCCCAAACCTGGAAACCGTCTTCAGCCCGAGTTTTGTGGCCCAAACTCAGAAACCGGCCGCACCTAGGTTTTGAGGCCCAAACCTGGAAACCGTCCACTCGGTGGTTTTTCTGTGGCTCAACCACCAAACCGAGCCATAGTGGGGATGCACCGCCCGTGCACCCCGTCCACCGACACATGTCCCCAGGTCCTCGACCCGAGGAACACTGTGCCCCGCAAGACTCTGCTCGTCACTGTCCCAGGCTGTCAGCCACCACAGCAGATCCTCAGGCCACCGGTCCCTCAGTCCAAGCCTCACGTCCGCCCTTCGCCACTCTCGCTCCATCGGCACGGCACGTCTCTACTTGACCTTCACCATGCCTTCGATCACTGTATCCGTGCTCGACACCTGCACAACACAAGCCAAAGAACATGCCCATTATCCCAGTTGACAATCACTCATCACTCGGACTCGGCATACACCCATGTATCCGCAATCTCCCCCTTGATGAGTGCATTGTAAACTACCAACACTAATCATAATAAGGTAGAAGAAGGAAGAAAGGAGAAGAGAGAACTCGACCAAATGACCCAAAAGCATAGCAAAGCCGAAGAAGGTCAACTGGAAAAAGCAAAACAACTTGGTCCCGAAAGACATGGGCAATGGCTCGACGCAACCAAGCAAAGCAATGCTAGCCCTCAAGAAGAGGTAGAACAGGCTCAACACCACTAGCAGGAAAGCTCGATACCAATCGAAGAATCAATTTAAATCTAAGCAAAGATAGAGCTAGCCCTCAAGAAGAGGCAGAACGGGCTCAACACCGCTAGTGTGAAAGCTCGATACCAACTAAAGAGCACAAAAGCAAAGACGCTAGTTCATCAAGAAAGAGGCAAAGGCTCAACACAACTAGCTACCAAAAATGCTCCGTACCAATTAAACCAATTAGAGGCTTCAGAAAAGCTCCGAATCAATTTGGAATTTCAAAAATCCGAAAAATCCGAGCCAACTCAAACTCGCCCTCCAATAATGCACACAGCCGAGAAATCTCCCCCTTATGATTTGAGAGAATTTCTCCCCCTTAGTTGAAAATGCACTATCAAGTATTTCCCCGCCAAATGCATATGAGTTAAAAATGCAAGTTAGCAGCTTCAGGAATATAGTCGACAGAATGAGAAAATGTTCTACACAGTATAACTCCAATGACTCAACAAGAATCGTATATGCCAACAAAGGCTCAAACTTATCACCAAATATGAAATATGAACAGATAAGCAAAGTGAGCAGTTTTAGCCATTCAGAAAAGGTTGTTCACCATGCAAATAGCACTAAACATGTATAGACAGGAAATCAAACAAGTGCTAATCATGTATACAAGGTGAACTACCCCTAGCAAGGTTCAATCATCATGCTAAAGAGTGAAGCAAAGACTTGTGTATTCAAAATTTTATCGGAGTTGCAGCGGTTAAATCACACAAGTTTAAATTTCAGCATGTGATTGCGAGAGGTTGAAAGCTTGTGATTGCCTAACTTTTCAACTGTGCGAAGCCTATGCAGAAGCAATCAGAAGCTTAAAGCAACAGTTTCAGTCACACACTTCACAGCTCAGGTTTAACTCAAAGTGCAATGAGAGACATCTTGATACTGTGATGTGCTGACAAGCAATCCCATCTCGATCTTTTCAATTCACTTAACTTGGTTCAATTTTAGAACAGGATATGAACACACCAAGCAAGTGAATGACTCAGAACTAGAGACATATCAACCTAGCATATATGAAAAGCACAGTGAATTCAACACATTCTACACATGCTAGATGCATATCTCAATGGTGAACAATTTTAAGTTTTATATTCATTAAGCAAATTCACCATTCATAAAATAGCTCAGCTAAAAACATGTATCAGTGATCAGAAAGAGCATAAGCTACAAGCATCATCATAAAGCATCGAAGCATACACTATGCAGAACAGTCACATCTTAAAGATTATATACATGAAGCTCTGAATGTAAATATGCAAGATGAAGTGCAAAGATGCATGATGAAACCAAATGAAAGGAAAAGAGTCAGTCTATAATACACGAACCAAAATGTTTCCCCCATCTAAAAGGGGAAACACACACCAAGCTCACCTCTCAACCTAGCAAAAGTCGATTGGTCTAAAGGCTTGGTGAAAATATCAGCCAACTGATGATGAGTATCGACATGGCGAAGGTCGATATCACCCTTCTCATAATGGTCTCGCAGAAAATGAAAGCGCACATCAATGTGTTTGGTCTTAGAGTGCAGCACAGGGTTCTTAGCAACGCTAATAGCACTCGTGCTGTCACAAAGCAAAGGAACGCGAGAAAAGCTCAGACCAAAATCACGCAAAGTGGCCATCATCCAAAGCAACTGGGAACAGCAGCTAGCCGCAACAACATACTCAGCCTCTGTGGTAGACTGGGCGACACTAGACTGCTTGCGAGAAGACCACGATACAAGAGAAGAACCAACAAACTGCCAAGTCCCAGAAGTGGACTTGCGATCAAGTCGGCAACCAGCAAAATCGGCGTCAGAAATACCGCAAAGGGAGAGGGTGGAGGAAGCAGAATACCAAATCCCAAACTCTTGATTGAAGCATAAGTACCTCATAATGCGCTTGACTGCCTGACAGTGCGAGGTGCATGGCGACGACTGAAAACGCGCGCAAAGACACACCGCAAACTAGATGTCCGGGCGTGTGGCCGTCAGGTACAGCTGCGACCCGATCATACTCCGGTACTCCTTCTGGTCCACAGCTTCTCCATCCACATCCGCATCCAGCGCTGCCATAGTCAGCATGGGTGTTGGAAGAGGCTTGGCCTCACCCATGTCGAGCTTCTTCAGGATGTCCTTGGTGTACTTGCCCTGGTGCACGAACGTCCCCTCTCGGGATTGCTTGATTTGCAACCCGAGGAAGAATGTCAACTCGCCCATCATGCTCATCTCAAACTCCCTGCTCATAGTGTTTGCAAACTTGGCAACCAAAGCGTGAGAAGAACCACCGAAAATGATATCATCCACGTAAATCTGGACCAAGAGAGTGTCATTGCCTTGCTTGAGGAGAAAAAGAGTTTTATCCACACATCCCATTTTAAAACCCTTAGCAAGCAAAAAGGTTTTCAACCTATCATACCAGGCTCTAGGTGCTTGTTTCAAACCATACAAAGCTTTGTGAAGTTTAAAGACATGGTTTGGAAACTTGGGATTTTCAAAACCGGGGGGTTGTTTTACATAAACCTCTTCTTCTATGTAGCCGTTTAAGAAGGCACTCTTGACATCCATTTGAAATAGTTTAAAGCCTTTGGATGCAGCAAAAGCCAAGAGAATCCTAATTGCCTCCAAATGAGCTACAGGAGCAAAAGTCTCCTCATAGTCTATCCCCTCCTTCTGACTATACCCCTGGGCTACAAGTCGGGCCTTGTTTCTCACAACATGGCCATCCTCTCCTTGTTTGTTTTTGAAAACCCATTTTGTACGAATAGGGTGACACTCAGGAGGAGGAGGAACAAGAACCCAAACCCGATTTCTTTCAAAATTTTCAAGCTCCTCATGCATGGCATTGACCCAATCTGGATCAGATAAAGCGTGTCCAACATCTCGGGGTTCAAAATCAGCAACAAATGCAGAATGAGCAAAGTGAGAGATTTGTTGTGACCTTGACCGAGTGACACATTCGCCGATGTTGCCGATCATCTGTTGATGCGGGTGTTGGCGCTGGATGTGTCGTGGCACCTCCCGAATTGAAGATACCTCCCCCTCAACAGCAGCTGGCGCCTCCTCAGGTACAAAAGGTACCGCTCGAGGTGGCAGATCCCACGGCCCCCAAGTCGTCGAAGAAGATGGATCAGGGCCGTGAGTGGTAGTAGAGACCGCTCTTTGCGGCATAGCAGGTGGAGGTGGTGCTGGGTCATCCATCCCTTCAGCACCCTCGTCCTCATCATCAAAAAGAGGCTCGCCAACCACATGATCACCTGCACGCTCAAAACGAGAAGAAGGACAAACCATGGTCTCATCGAAGGTGACATCGGATGACTCCATGACTCGGTTAGTGTCAAGGTTAAGTACACGATATGCGCGAGTATGAGTGTCATAACCCAAAAACACACCGTCAGAAGAACGAGACTCAAATTTGTCCAGATTGACTTTCTTAAGTATGAAATAGTGGCAACCAAAAATTCGAAAATAACTCACCTTGGGCAGTTTTCCAAAACGCAACTCATAAGACGTCTTTTTCAAGAAAGCTAGGAGAGAAATGCGATTGAAAATGTAGCATGCAGTGCTCATAGCTTCGGCCCAATATCGCCTAGGAGTCCTATGCTCATCGAGCATCGTCCTGGCCATCTCTACAACGGTTCGATTCTTCCTCTCTACAACACCATTTTGTGGCGGTGTGTAGGGCGAAGAAAACTGATGCTCTAAACCTAAAGAGTTACAATACTTTTCAAAATCCGAATTCTTGAATTCGGAACCATTATCACTCCTAATAGCTCGCATCGAGTTCAAAGGGAACTCGTTCTGAAGACGCAAAATCAGATTGTGAGCAAAGGAGAAAGTCTCATCCTTCTCAGTCAAAAAGAAGACCCACGAATATCTTGAAAAGTCATCAACAACAACAAGCACATACCACTTCCCCCCAACCGAGCTCACCCGAGCCGGACAAACAAGGTCCATGTGTAAAAGCTCTACAGGGCGCTTGGTCATGACCTGAGTCACTGGATGGTGGGGAGCGGCAACCATCTTCCCATGTGTACAAGAATGGCAAACAAGATCCTTCTCCATAGACAACTTGGGCAAGCCTTGGATTAAGCCAAGTGAACTAAGCCTTGCAAGCAAGTCAAAGCTCAAATGACCAAGTCTCCTATGCCACTTCCAAAGATTAGAGGAGAAAGGTCCACCACAAGACAACGAGAAGTGCCAAAAGACTCTGAGAAATCTGCACGAAAGACTTTCCCAAAGGGCAAAATCATACATACAAGATTGCCCTGAGGATCCAAAATATGACTGAGATTCAGTTTAAAACGAATCTCATAGTCATCATCGAAAAGTTGAGAAACAGAAAGAAGATTAAAATGCAAGTTAGAAACAACAGCAACATCACGCAACACGAAGTGCTCATTAACTCGCACAGACCCACGAGACAACACCTTACCTTTTCTATTGTCGCCGAAGGTGATAAACTCCTTTCCGGCGACCGGACTAAGACAGGAGAACCACTTGGCGTTTCCGGTCATGTGTCTCGAACAACCAGAATCCACCAACCAAACGTTCTACAATCGTTTTACCTAAATCAATAAAGAGACATAGGGTGAGCATACGGTCCAACACTGGGGTTAGTGAAGTAGGTAGAATACCAGTGTTTAAAGGACCGAGAATGCACTAGCAAGGCGACCAGAGGGGGGGGGGGTGAATGGGAGCTCAAAAATTTCTTTCGAAACTTTGGCCAATTTTCCCAAAATCAACCCCCAAAAGCTATGACCGAGAACGTGATGCCCACGACCCTTGGAAGAGGGTGGATGATCCCTTGGATCACAGCGAGTCACCACAAAGCGATAGCAAACCAAACGCCCAAGGTACCGGCTCAAGTTCAACCCTCAAAAACTAAGTCTCGAACGTAGATAGATGGCTACATCGAGAAATCCCCAAATACGGATGCTAACAAGTGGCAAAGATACCTAGAGAGGTTCCTTGGTCAACTTCAAGGCCAAACGAGAAGCCCGAAAACCAAGCGAGGAAGCCGGGAGAGCAAACACACAAAACCGGAAGCTTCAGGCGATTCCCGGACTGTCCGGACCTGGGGTCCCGGACTGTCCGCCCCTACTGTGGACTGTCCGCGAGGGGATGGCGGACTGTCCGCCGGCCAAACACCAAAAACAGCAAAGCTGCTGAAGTCTCCCTGGACAGTCCCGGACTGTCCGCGGATGACAGCGACGGACTGTCCGCCGGTCAAACCGAAACAACACAGCCGAGCCGCGCGACCACTGACTCGGTCGAGGCCCGATGCGCGGACTGTCCGCGATCTCAGCGGCGGACTGTCCGCGGATGAATAGAGAGGGTGATTTTGGTCGCCCTCAACTCAAATCTTCTCCAAATCAATTCAAATCAAAATCCCACGTTCCCGAACTTGAAGAGGATGATCACGGAGTAGTTAGAAGACTATCCCCAAGAAATCATCCGCTCAAATCAACTCAAACACCGGGAAATCGAAAGGGGAGGAGTATGAACCGAAAAAGCGCCACGAAAACGAAATCGACCCGATCTACTTGTTCGTGAGGAGTTAGATGAATTCCTTTGGTCGAAATGACCTCCTCACTACAAAGAACAAGATGATTCAAGTGGATTTCGAAAAGACACAATAGGGAGAGAGATCGAGTGACGAGAAAACCACGGAGAAACGAAGAACGCGAAGAACACGAACCAAAACACGAATCAACACATCGATCTGCAACCGTGTGGCTACCACACGCTACAACACTGAGGTTACGGCCTCACTTCCTCAAAATCTCCAATACACAGAGGTATGGTTCTCTGTGGATCTCAGCTAGCTACAGCAGGGGATTGGGAGAGCAGGAAACCCTAGAAGCAAAGAGCAAATGGCTGAGATCGATGGGGAGGTGGGTGTCTCCCCCTACTTATCCTAATTCTAACTATTCCTAATTCCCAATCTACCCCTAACTACTTACAGAGCGAACTAGCTAAACCCTAAGGTTATTCTGGACCAACTCGAATGTAGGTGGATCCGACGGCCACGCCCGCACAACTCGTAGCGTTGCCTTGACGCAACCTCCCGATTGCCGCCACGTGCCGCCACCGCTCTGCCGTCCTTTTCCCAGACGTCGCACCCCCAGTTTTGTGGCCCAAACCAGGAAACCAGCCTTCACAGCCAACCCCCGGTTTTGAGGCCCAAACTGGGAAACCAGCCCACCAGCGCCTGAGTTTTGTGGCCCAAACTCAGCAAACCCGCAGCACCCAGGTTTTGAGGCCCAAACCTGGAAACCGTCCTCAGCCCGAGTTTTGTGGCCAAACTCGGAAACCATCCGCGCCCAGGTTTTGAGGCCCAAACCTGGAAACCGTCCACCTGATGGTTTTTCTCTGGCTCTACCACCAAACCGAAGCTGTAGAGGGGATGCACCGCCCGTGCACCCCGTCCACCGACACGTGTCCCTAAGTCCACGACTTAGGCAACACATGACCGCAAGTCTTCGCTCGTCGCTGTCCCAGGCTGTCAGCCACCACAGCTGATCCTCGGGCCATCGGTCCCTCAGTCCATGCCTCACGTCCACCCTTCGCCACTCTCGGTCCATCGGCACGGCACGTCTCTACTTGACCTTCACCTTGCCTCTGATCACTGTATCCATGCTCGACACCTGCACAACACAAGCCAAAGAACATGCGCATCATCCCAGTTGACAATCACTCATCACTCAGAGACTCGGCATACACCCATGTATCCGCAATCTCCCCCTTGATGAGTGCATTGTCAACTACCAACACAAATCATAATGAAAAGAAGAAAGAAGAAAGAAGGAGAGAGAGAACTCAACCAAATGACCCAAAGGCATATCAAAGCCGAAGAAGGTCAAGTGGAAAGAGCAAGACAGCTTGGTCCCCAAAGACATGGGCAACGGCTCGACGCAACCAAGCAAAGTAAAGCTAGCCCTCAAGAAGAGGTAGAATAGGCTCAACACCGCTAGCAAGAAAAAGGTTCGATACCAATTGAAAACCAAAAATCGAAGCAAAATGCTAGTCCCTCAAGATAGAGGCACAGAGGCTCAACACAACTAGCAAGAAAGCTCGACACCAATTGAAAATCCGAAAGACGAATGCTAGTCCCTCAAGAAAGAGGCAAAGGCTCAACACAACTAGCAAAAACGCTCCGAACCAATTGGAAATTTCAAAAACTCATCATGAGCAAGCTCCCCCTTGCATGGTGCACACAACCGATTCCTCTCCCCTTTGAACATGGGAGGTATGATTTGTCCTAATTCTCCCCCTTAGTTGAAAATGCACCAACAAGCAAAAGGAACCGAAAACAATTTTCTCCCCCTTCTAAAATGCATATGAGTCAAAAAACAAGTTAGCAGCTTCAGGAATATAATCAAGAAAATGCAAAGATGCTCTAAACAGTGTAGCTCCAATGACTCACTCGAAAGCATACAATGCTAGCAAAGGCTCAAACTGATCACCAAATATGAAATATGAACATATGAGCAAAGTGAGCAGTTTTTAGCCAAAAAGATATTCACCATCAAAATAGCACAAAACATGTATAGACAGGAAATCAGTCAAGTGCTAAACATGTATACAAGGTGAACTACCCCTAGCACAGTTCAATCATCATGCTATAGAGTGAAACATAGTCTTGTGTATCCAAAATTTATCGGAGTTGCAGCGGTTAAGATTACACAAGTTAAAATTTCAGCATGTGATTGCGAGAGGTTGAAAGCTTGTCATTGCCTAACTTTCCAACTGTGTGAAGCCTATGGAGAAGCAATCAGAAGCTTAAAGCAACAGTTTCAGTCATACACTACACAGCTCAAGTTTAACTCAAAGTGCAATGAGAAACGGTCTCGAAACTGTGATGTGTTGACAAGCAATCCCATCTCGATCTTTTCAATTCACTTAAAACTTGGTTCAGATTTTAAACAGAATATGAACATACCAAGCAAGTGACAGACTCAGAACTAGAGACATAGCAACCTAGCATATATGAAAAGCATGAATGAAGACAACACATCCTACACATGCTAGTTGCATATCTCAATGGTGAACATTTTCAAAATAGACCAAATAGCTCAGCTCACAACATGTATTAGTTCATTAAGCAGGTTCACCATTCAAAATAGCTCAGCTCACAACATGTATTAGTGATCAGAAAGAGCATAAGCTACTGGTATCAACATATAGCATCAGAGCACACTAAACAGAGCATAATTACATTTTAAAGAAAATATGCATGAAGCTCAGAATGTAAAAGCGTATGCTGAAAATGCAAAAGAAAAACAAAGACAAATGAAAAAGAGTCAGTTTATAGTACAAGAACCAAAATGTTTCCCCAATCTAAAAGGGGAAACACACACCAAGCTCACCTCTCAACCGATTAAAGGTTGATTGGTCCAAAGGCTTGGTGAAAATATCAGCCAACTGATGATGAGTATCGACATGGCGAAGGTCGATATCACCCTTCTCATAGTGGTCTCGCAGAAAATGAAAGCGCACATCAATGTGTTTGGTCTTCGAGTGAAGCACGGGGTTCTTAGCAACGCTAATAGCACTCGTACTTTCACAAAGCAAAGGAACGCGAGAAAAGCTCAGACAAAAATCACGCAAAGTGGCCATCATCCATAGTAACTGGGAACAACAGCTAGCCGCAGCAACATACTCAGCCTCCGTGGTAGACTGGGTGACACTAGACTGCTTGCGAGAAGACCACGAAACAAGAGAAGAACCAATAAACTGACAAGTCCCAGAAGTGGACTTGCGCTCAATGCGACAACCAGCAAAATCGGCATCGGAATAACCACAAAGGGAAAGGGTGGAGGAAGCAGAATACCAAATCCCAAACTCAGGAGTGAAGCATAAGTACCTCATAATGCGCTTGACTGCCTGACGGTGAGAGGTGCGCGGCGAAGACTGAAATCACGCTCAAAGACACACCGCGAACTCAATGTCCGGGCGTGTCGCCGTCAGGTACAACAGCGACCCGATCATACTCCGGTACTCCTTCTGGTCCACTGCTTCTCCCTCCTTGTCCGCATCCAGGGCCGTCATGGTCGACATGGGTGTTGGAAGAGGCTTGGCCTCACCCATATCGAATTTGTTCATAATGTCCCGGGTGTACTTGCCCTGGTGCACGAACGTCCCTTCCCGGGATTGCTTGATTTGCAACCCGAGGAAAAACGTCAACTCTCCCATCATGCTCATCTCAAATTCCCTACTCATAGTATCTGCAAACTTGGCAACCAAAGCGTGAGAAGAACCACCGAAAATGATATCATCCACGTAAATTTGGACCAAGAGAGTATCAGTGCCTTGCTTGAGGAGAAAGAGCGTTTTATCTACACATCCCATTTTAAAACCCTTAGCAAGCAAAAAGGTTTTCAACCTGTCATACCAGGCTCTAGGGGCTTGTTTCAAACCATACAAAGCTTTGTGGAGTTTAAAGACATGGTTTGGAAACTTGGGATTTTCAAAACCGGGGGGTTGTCTAACATACACCTCCTCTTCTATGTAGCCGTTTAAGAAGGCACTCTTGCCATCCATTTGAAAAAGTTTGAAACCTTTGGATGCAGCAAAAGCCAAGAGTATCCTAATTGCCTCCAAACGAGCTACAGGAGCAAATGTCTCCTCATAGTCTATCCCCTCCTTCTGACTATATCCCTGGGTACGAGTCTGGCCTTGTTTCTCGAAACATGGCCATCTTCTCCCTGTTTATTTTTGAAAACCCATTTTGTTCCAATTGGGTGACACTCAGAAGGTGGAGACACTAGAACCCAAACCCGATTTCTCTCAAAGTTCTCAAGCTCCTCATGCATGGTATTGACCCAATCCAGATCCGTCAAAGCGTGTCCAACATCCCGGGGTTCAAAATCAGCAACAAATGCAGAATGAGCAAAGTGAGATTTGCCTTGACCGGGTGACGCGTTTGTCGATGCTGCCGATCATCTGCTGAGGCGGGTGCTGGCGCTGAATGTGTCGTGGTGCCTCCGTTGCCGAAGTGGCCTCCCCCTCAATAGCAGCTGGTGCCTCCTCGGGTACAAAGGGTACCGCTCGAGGTGGCGCATCCCACGACCCCCAGGAAGAAGACGTGTCGGGGCCGTGAGTCGTCGTAGAAGCCGCTCCTTGCGGCACAGCAAGTGGCTGGGGTGCTAGATCATCCATACCTTTAGCACCCTCATCCTCGTCATCAAAAAGAGGCTCACCAACCTCATGATCACCTGTACGCTCAAAACGAGAAGAAGGACAAACCATGGTCTCGTCGAAGGTGACATCGGATGTCTCCATGACTCGGTTAGTGTCAAGGTTAAGTACACGATAAGCTCGAGTGTGAGTGCCATAACCCAAAAACACATCGTCAGAAGAACGAGACTCAAACTTGTCCAAGTTGCCCTTTTTGAGTATAAAACAATGGCAACCAGAAACTCGAAAATAACTCACCTTAGGCTGTTTTCCAAAACGCAACTCATAAGAGGTCTTTTTCAAGAAACCTCGAAGAAAAATGCGATTGGAAATGTAGCATGCAGTGCTCATAGCTTCGGCCCAATATCGCCTAGGAGTCCTGTGCTCATCGAGCATCGTCCTGGCCGTCTCTACAAGGGTCTGATTCTTCCTCTCTACCACACCATTCTGTGGCGGTGTGTAGGGAGAAGAAAACTGATGCTCTAAACCCAAAGAGTAACAAAACTTCTCAAAGTCCGAATTCTTGAATTCGGAACCATTATCACTCCTAATAGCTCGCATCGAGTTCAAAGGGAACTCGTTCTGAAGACGCAAAATCAGATTGCGAGCAAAGGAGAAAGTCTCGGTCTTCTCATCTAAAAAGAAGACCCAGGAATATCTCGAAAAGTCGTCAACAACAACAAGCACATACCACTTCCCCCCAACCGAGCTCACCTGAGCCGGACCAACAAGGTCCATGTGCAAAAGCTCTCCAGGGCGCTTGGTTATGATCTGAGTCACTGGATGGTGGGGAGCGGTAACCATCTTCCCATGTCTACAAGAATGGCAAACAAGATCCTTCTCCAAGGATAACTTGGGCAATCCTCGGATTAGGCCAAGTGAACTAAGTCTTGCAAGCAAGTCGAAGCTCAGGTGACCAAGTCTCCTATGCCACTTCCAAAGATCAGAGGAGGAAGGTCCAGCCAAAAGACAACGAGAAATTTCAAATGACTCCGAGAAATCCGCACGAAAGACTTTCCCAAAGGGCAAAATCACATAAACAAGATTGCCCTGAGGGTCCAAAATACGACTGAGATTCGGTTTAAAACGAATCTCATAGTCATCATCAAAGAGTTGCGAAACAGAAAGAAGATTAAAATGCAAGTTAGAAACAAGAGCAACATCGCGCAACACAAAGTGCTCATTAACTCGCACCGACCCATGAGACAACACTTTACCTTTGCTATTGTCGCCAAAGGTGATAAACTCCTTTCCGGCGACTGGACTAAGACTGGAGAACCACTTTGCGTTTCTGGTCAAGTGCCTCGAGCAACCGGAATCCACCAACCAAACATTCTCCAATCGTTTTACCTTCATCAGTAAAAAGACATAGGGTGAGCATTGTTGGTAGTTCTTAGCTTCACTAAAGATAGTGCTAGGCAACTATCCCCGGTAACGGCCCAGGAATGCTTGTTGGCACTTACTAACATTGTTACTAGGAGTAGACTATGGAGTCTATCCCTGGCAACGGCGTCAGAAATGCTGGAAGCAAGACCGGTCACTATACCTAAAGGAGTGGAGCTAAAGCAGCTATCTACTAATGCCAAGCGGGGTTGTCAATCCTGACACTAGTAGGAGCTAGCTAGAGAGAATGCAGTCTACCAGGAGGAGATTCTGCAAGCGCACAGAATTATCGTAGTAGCACTTCGCCGGGGAGTACCAGGTGTCGATTTATTTGATCCCGAGGGAAGGCTAGGGTGGTGTATGAGTCGAGTCAAGGAGGGGATGAGAGTCGAAGAAATAAGAAAAAGGAAAAGGGGATAAGAGAGGAGATGAAGGGCTAGAAAGAATATATGGGTGGCTAGGTAAGAATTAAATGGATGGCTAAGGTAAGGTGGAATAGATAGGTAGATAGAGGGTAACTATGGGTAACTAAGATAACTAACTATTAACTAATAACTACTCCTAGATAACTACAAAGCAAGATAACTACGAAGCAAGATAGTTACGATGCAGGGCAGGCAAAAGACAATAAAGCAACTAAGTTGAGTATAATTTTATTCCTATCTTGTCAAGTATCGAGGCGTACTAGCCTTTACCACTTACTTAGGTTGAACGCTAGCACAACGAGCCTTACTGTTAAACTGGGCCAACTACATGGTGGAATTCAAGGCGCACAGGGCTGTCACCACCTGCTTGCTACCACAGCTATCCGGGGGTCCAGCCGTATCTGAAGGTAAGTCTATAACTAAGCACCACGCTTAATTATATTCTAACTATCTCTACCCTAGCTTTGAATAGAGACACCCTTGCGGACGTCAGAGCAAACACTTGACTTAATAAGATAAACACTAAACTAACTAAGCAACCTATTGGCAAAGATCAAACACTAGGCTCACTAGAGATTAACTACTATGGCTAAGTGAATTGATCTGTAGGATAGCTAGGCACTCAAGCAATCAATCAAGTATACCACTCAATACTGATAAGTAGAATAAAGTAATACTTCAAATGATGAACTAGAATATAGTAAGTGCTTGAGTAACAAGAGCAAAACCTAAACTGGAGATGAAGGAAGACTCTTCCCAGCTCCAGAACCGATCACTCGCACGCCTCTACTCTTGAGCTAACCCTTGAGCAGCGCTACCGCGAGAGCAAAGATGCCTTGCTCTACTAGCTACCTACTTGCCTAAGCTCTCTGAGCTTCTAACCTAACTCTCACTTGCTTCTCTTGCTTGTGTGTTGCTCTGGGATGGTAATGTGTGATGGTGTGAATGAAGAGGTGCCTCCAGGGGGGTATTTATAGCCCAAATGAGTGAGGGGGGTACTTATAGGGGGCAGCCAGCCGACCTAGGGCTAACCCTAGTGGCGGGCGCCAGCCCTAGGTGGCAGCCGCCACCTCCCTCACCGTTGGATGCACCGCCTTCGCTTCTACGGCATCCAGGTTGTTGTCCAAGGCGGTTTGGAGGTCGGTTGCATGTCCTAGCAACCGCCATTCAGCCTTGATCCACGCCACTCCTCCCTGAGCCGTCCGATGCCACTGACCTAGTGACCAAGGGCCAGGATTTGGCCTTGGGGAGGTCACACGGATCGGTGACGTGGCAGGGAGTGGCACTTGGGCCAACCCAAGTGGCGGGCGCCACCCCCCCTTAGGCCCATTTGGGCCCTGCTGAGTGGGCTTGCCCTCTGGTGGGTCCATATGTCCAAATTTGGTTCAAATCCTGCATTCAAATAAAATTCTATGGACATGTGGAATTCGGTTAGTTTGAAACCTATTTGACTACATTTTATGCCTTTTTGGTGGACTTTAGGGTCAAATATTGATGGTAAAACAGGTGTTTAAGGACCGTCAACAAGCTCCCCCAAGCTAACCTGTTGCTCATCCTCGAGCAACAATGCGGTTTAAGCATTGAGCATGAAATGGATAGCAACTTAAGATGTCTGCAAGTGCATATTGTATAGTGAGAAATAACTTGGCATATATCATAAATCATAGCAATGTGGGGCTTATAGCTTTTCACTTCAAACATGCAAGAGTGAAATAAAGCAGTAGATAGGAAACTTTTATCTTGCTTAGGTTTGACTAGGATTCTGTCTGGAGGTTTTTCAAGGTTTTCAAAAGATAACAACTTGCTTAAGTCCTCTAAGATTCACTCAATCACTCAATGGTGTTTAAATCCTCACTTAGGCCAAAATGTAGCCTCTCCTATTTCTAAAGAATGATATGTGGAGTTATAGGTGGGCTAAGAACCATGAGCAAATTGCCTGATGTTTATTGCTAAGCTAGACACTCAGATCATAAGGAGTAGCAAATCATAAAAATTGATCAAGATGTGCATGTGTGGTTATGTGGAAGTGTATAGAGAGATATTTTCATAATCCTTCCTAGTTAATTTCTGGGGTCTAGAGCTAATGATAATTCTCTCTCTCTCTCTCTCTTTTTGGATACAAAGTGAGTAGACAAAAGATGTGTCCTCACATTTTCTTAGGACATAGTCCTCCTTTGAGCTACTTTGCTCACTTTTTTTTTCTTCAGGACATAGTCCTTTCTTGAGCTACCTTGCTCATTTTTTTTTCTCTCTCTCTTTTTTTAGCTCTAGATTTCCCCAGACACCTATAGGAAAGGATTTTTGAAATGAAAAAGGGGAAGAGGGAGAAATGCTTATTCCCAGGGTAGGAATAAGCATAAGGCTACCAATGGGATGTTTGGCAGGGTATTGCATATCTCCGGTGTAGAGAATAAGCAATTTATTTGGTGGTTGCAAACTTCCAAAGTGGAAAGTAGGCAAATTATGGTGGGTGTGCGTGAATCTTGATTCAAAAGATATGATAAGCTTCTCTACTAAGATCTATGAGGTCTAACAAAGCTCAACACAAACAAAGCTCTTTATGGTTTTGACTAACAAATATTTGGCTGGTGGTGGGATGGGATAAAATCTAGGAGGAACTTTTAGCAAGGTTTTCATAATTTTAAAAGAAATCCTCCAGATTAGGTCCTAGTTTCACCTTAACAAGTTTAAAGAATTACTCCATTTCTTACTAACTTTATTCACTAAGCATGATTTCAGTTAAAGCATGTGCAACCCACAAAAGCTACAACTTAGATAAGACCAGTTATTCAAACCATAACAATAGCATTTGCATGACATATTTCAAATCTTATTCAGGTTTCAACTTGTTTAAGCAGATTTTATCAATTTTATTCATGGAGTGGTTATTTAGGCAAGCATGTGACATTCAAAAGATATAGAATTTAAGAACTGAATGTAAAGTGTAGGCTTGAGACATACCTTATCGGAGCGGGAGTCTCCCCCAAGCTGGCTTCTTTCTTGGTGAAGGGTCTTCTTTTTTCTCGGTCGGAGCTCTTGTTCTCATTTTATTAAAAGGGAAACTATCTAATGTTGTGAAAAGGGAAACTATCCTATTGTGATATTTTATTAGTCTAACTAAGTTAACATATACCTATGCATATAACTAATGATAACTGATTTTTTTAGTTACATGCATGACATATGTTATTTATTCGAAAAGGGAAAATTGAAGGGAAATAAAAATTAAAAGTAAAACCATACCTTAGGTCCATGGAGTTTCATCCTTATCGGGTGGATCTTCTTCCTTGGGCACTTCTTCTCTTAGTACTCCATCTAGTTCTTCTTCTTTTGGCACCTCTCCCTCGTTATGTGAATCACACAACTTAGGAGGAGGCGGTTCTCTCTTTCTGCTCCACCCTGTTCTTGGGCGCCTCTTCTTGGTACGAACGGGTTTTGCTACCTGCATGTTAGCGGCATATGTGGGACCATGGGAAAAGGAGAATATTTCCTTCCTCCCTCTTAATGTCATTTGAATTTTACCACTTCCCACATATATGCAGGCATCAACAGTGTTCAAGAAGGGTCTACCTAAGATTAGAGGCACATCTTTCCTATTTCCCATATCTAGTACTATAAAATCAGCATGAACATAGGAACCTCTAATATGAACAGGTAAATCATTAACTATTCCTTCTACATAGCAAGTGGATTGATCAGCTAGCACAACATAGGCAGATGTGGATGACATGGGTGGAAAGAACGAGTTTTCATAGAAATCTTTAGATAAAATGTTCACACTCGATCCTAAATCACACATGGCATTTTAAAAGACTTCACCAAAGATTGAGCATCTAATTATGGGACTACCAGGATCACCCTTTTTAACAGTCATGGTTTGATCTTCATAATAGTTAAAATACATTATTTCAACCATATTAGCAGTTTCCATGTCAGGTTTAGCAGGAATTTTGCCAGATTCAAAAGATGGTATGATAGCAGCAAGTTGAGCTAATTGGGTTTCTAACATCTTATTAAAGCTAAGTTGATTTTTCAGAACAGATGAGAAATCTTCCAATTTAGCATTTATATTCTCAAGAATTTTATCATTCGCCATTAATCTCTCTTTCAAGAAATCAGTAGTTTTACCTTGTGAGTGAACTAAATTCTTCAAGAATGAGAAATTATCAGAATTATGAAAATTAGAGCCAGGGAATGAATTGTTACCTTGAGAATTGGAGTGTTGATTCCATCCTTGATTCGGTTGACGGAAACCATTACTGTTGTTGATGAAGTTCAAATCTTCATGTAGCTCGGGGCAATGGCTCCCAGAATGTCCGGTTTCTCCACAGACTTCACAAGTCATGTAGGATTCCAGAGATTGGACACTCTCTTGTTGGTTCATCTTCTCACAGCTGTCTAGCTTCTTTGCCAGCAGGTCTATCTTGGCCACGATCATGTCGGCCTCCTTAAGGGAATGCATACCTCGCTTACAGGGCTGTAGTCTTTCGTCATTCCATCCTTGGTTTGCCACCATCTTCTCTATGAGAGCCTTAGCATCTGCAACATTCAGAGAAAAGAATGCACCGCCGGAGGCGGCATCCAAATGTCTTCTAGAGAGTGGGGTTAGGCCATGGTAGAAGTTCTGGATCAATAGCCAGTCCTCCATACCATGGTGCGGACAAGCAGCGACATACTCTTGCAACCTCTCCCAAGCCTCGGGAATAGATTTCTCGGCTTGTTGCGTAAAGCTAGAGATTTTGTTGCGAAGAGCATTCGTCTTGCCCATAGGAAAGAATTTGGCGAGAAAACCATTGGAACACTTGTCCCATGTGTCTACAACGTTGCGATCGGTATAGAACCATTGCTTCGCTTTTCCTAGCAAAGAGAAAGGAAAGAGACGAAGACGGATGGCTTCTTGGGTTATCCCCTTAATGGTGAAGGTGCCGCAAATATCCAAAAATTGTTGGAGGTGAGCATTGGCATCCTCATGAGCCTTGCCACAGAATGGGCTAGCTTGGACCATCGTGATCAGAGCCGGTTTCAACTCAAAATTGAGGTTGGCATTGATCATGTCTGGTCCTATCGCTACATTAGCGGCAGAAGGAGTAGAAAATTCACAAATGGTCTTGTTGGCCATCGTGAAGATAGAACGAGATAAGAAAGAAAGAAGTTGAAGAAGATGAAGGAAAAAGATAAGATGGACTAAGGAAAGAAAGAATGGGGTAAGATGGGATTCGCTAAGCGGGAGCTTGAGAGAAGATAAATTCGACACGGACTCAACTGAAACACCGATTGCCTTCCCCGGCAACGGCGCTAGAAATGCTTGTTGGTAGTTCTTAGCTTCACTAAAGATAGTGCTAGGCAACTATCCCCGGTAACGGCCCAGGAATGCTTGTTGGCACTTACTAACGTTGTTACTAGGAGTAGACTTTGGAGTCTATCCCTGGCAACGGCGTCAGAAATGCTTGAAGCAAGACCGGTCACTATACCTAAAGGAGTGGAGCTAAAGCAGCTATCTACTAATGCCAAGCGGGGTTGTCAATCCCGACACTAGTAGGAGCTAGCTAGAGAGAATGCAATCTACCAGGAGGAGATTCTGCAAGCGCACAGAACTATCATAGTAGCACTTCGCCTAGGAGTACCAGATGTCGATTTATTTGATCCCGAGGGATGGCTAGGGTGGTGTATGAGTCGAGTCAAGGAGGGGATGAGAGTCAAAGAAATAAGAAAAAGGAAAAGGGGAGAAGAGAGGAGATGAAGGGCTAGAAAGAATATATGGGTGGCTAGGTAAGGATGAAATGGATGGCTAAGGTAAGGTGGAATAGATAGGTAGATAGAGGATAACTAACTATTAACTAATAACTACTCCTAGATAACTACAAAGCAAGATAACTACGAAGCAAGATAGTTACGAAGCAGGGCAGGCAAAAGACAATAAAGCAACTAAGTTGAGTATAGTTTTATTCCTATCTTGTCAAGTATCGAGGTGTACTAGCCTTTACCACTTACTTAGGTTGAACGCTAGCACAACGAGCTTTACTGTTAAACTGGGCCAACTACGTGGTGGAATTCAAGGCGCACAGGGCTGTCACCACCTGCTTGCTACCACAGCTATCCGGGGGTCCAGCTGTATCTGAAGGTAAGTCTATAACTAAGCATCACGCTTAACTATATTCTAACTATCTCTACCCTAGCTTTGAATAGAGACACCCTTGCGGATGTCAGAGCAAACACTTGACTTAATAAGATAAACACTAAACTAACTAAGCAACCTATTGGCAAAGATCAAACACTAAGCTCACTAGAGATTAACTACTATGGCTAAGTGAATTGATCTGTAGGATAGCTAGGCACTCAAGCAATCAATCAAGTATACCACTCAATACTGATAAGTAGAATAAAGTAATACATGAAATGATGAACTAGAATATAGTAAGCGCTTGAGTAACAAGAGCAAAACCTGAACTGGAGATGAAGGAAGACTCTTCTGAGCTCCAGAACCGATCACTCGCATGCCTCTACTCTTGAGCTAACCCTTGAGCAGCGCTACCGCGAGGGCGAAGATGCCTTGCTCTACTAGCTACCTACTTGCCTAAGCTCTCTGAGCTTCTAACCTAACTCTCACTTGCTTGTCTTGCTTGTGTGTTGCTCTGGCATGGTAATGTGTGATGGTGTGAATGAAGAGGTGCGTCCAGGGGGGTATTTATAGCCCAAATGAGTGAGGGGGTACTTATAGGGGGCAGCAAGCCGACCTAGGGCTAACTCTAGTGGCGGGCGGTAGCCCTAGGTGGCGGCCGCCACCTCCCTCACCATTGGATGCACCGCCTTGGCTTCAACGGCATCCAGGTGGTTGTCTAAGGCGGTTTGGAGGTCCGTTGCATGTCCTAGCAACCGCCATTCAGCCTTGATCCACGCCACTCCTCCCTGAGCCGTCTGATGCCACTGACCTAGTGACCAAGGGCCAGGATTTGGCCTTGGGGAGGTCACACGGATCGGTGATGTGGCAGGGAGTGGCACTTGGGCCAACCCAAGTGGCGGGCAACTTAGAGGTGGCGGGCGCCACCTAGGGGTGGCGGGCGCCACCCCCCTTAGGCCCATTTGGGCCCTGCTGAGTGGGCTTGGCCTCTGGTGGGTCCATATGTCCAAATTTGGTTCAAATCCTCCATTCAAATAAAATTCTATGGACATGTGGAATTCGGTTAGTTTGAAACCTATTTGACTACATTTCATGCCTTTTTGGTGGACTTTAGGGTCAAATGTTGATGGTAAAACAAGTGTTTAAGGACCGTCAACAAGCATACGGTCCAACACTGGGGTTAGTGAAGTAGGAAGAATACCAGTGTTGGGCTGGCTGCTCAAAAGAACGGTTAGTAGAAAAACCATTCCTAGCACGTCTATGGGGAAAGCGATCACCACGATGAGGAAAACGTGGTCCGCTAAGGGAAGAGCGTCCATCGCGATACTCAAAACGCGGTGGGGGAAAACGCTCAACTACAAAGCCACCGCCACGGGGTCCATAGCCTACAACTGCATGCTCCCGCCGGGCACGACCTCTCCACTGCCTAGGCTTGGGAACTTGAGGTTCTGGACCTCTGGGCCTAGCAGCTCTCCTCGGAGCTCTCCTCTGAACATTCGGTGCATGTACATCATGGAAAGGATGGTACATGTCTGGATTGTTCATCTCCCTAGCACGGCGCGCCTCTCTCTTGCACCGAAAGCAAAACTCACTCAAGTGTCCATCTCGCCCACAGTGCTCACAATGGTACCTCACCGCTCTCAAAGGGGGTTGTTGGTACTCACGGTAGTGGGTGTGAATCACTTTGCCCTTTTGTGGCATAAGCTCCTCTTGGATGGGTGGCATGGTGTCTAGCTTGTTCTTGAGGTGGTTTGGTTTGGGAGCCCATGTTTGTTTCTTGGGTGGAGCTGTAGGAGGCTCAACAAAGACCCCATCCTTGGTGTTAGGCTTGAGTGGCTCTTTGGGTGGAATCTTGGTAAGCTTGGGAGTAGTGGTGGAGTTGGGCTTCTCACATGGGTTAAGACCACTCGACTCTCCAATCTTCCCAAAAGATGAACCATCAACACCCAGAGCAAAACCTACACCAGGACCTCCAGCAGCTCGCTTGAATTGGGAGATCATCATCCCGAGCTGTGGCTCACCACTAGACACCCATGACAAGATGGTCCGAAGGTATGTGTTTTCCTCCTCGGTTTGCATCTTGTCATGCTTCACGTTTGCGATCTCCATCTCCAAACCCTCACAAAGAGCACACCTAGCCACACATGTGCTACCTGAGTTGGCCTCTTCAAGAGACACAATCTTGGCATTCTTCTCTGCCAACTCATATTGCAAGACAGGACAAGTCTTGCACGCACCCAACAGCATGGGTCTAGCTCGGAGCTCATCCACCTCTCCTACCAACGCCACATACTTACCCCTCAAAGTGAGAAGGTCAGTCATGTGCGTGGTGCACATCTCACACTCCTCCTCGGTGACAACAACGGTGGACTTGACAGATTCAAGTTCCTTCACCGTATCCTCCCACTTCTGCCTAAACTCCTTGCGCTCTCTAGCGGCACGCCTAAGCAACTTATCGTGACTAAGGAGCGTGGCAGTAAGCTTCTCGACCTCAGCAGAAAGCTCGTCGGAGGTCAGAGATACCTGGGAGGTGTCGTCATCGTCGTCGTCGTTCCGAGGGGTCTCCTCCAGCTCGCCATCGACCTCCTTGCCGAGGGCCATGGTGTAGAAGCCGTCGTCGTCGGCGAAGAAGCAGAGACCGTTCAGCTTGTCCTCGATCTTCTTCTTCTTCTCAGACTCGTCGTCGCTTGAGGAAGCGGAGTCATCGTCCGAGTCGTCGACGTCACGGAGCGTGGCGAAGAAAGCACGCTGCTCAGCCTGTGCCTTCTCCAAGTACTTCGTCTTGAAGTACTCCTTGTTGAAGCCGCCCTTCCGCTTGTGCCTTGCGGGGACGTACTTCTCCTTGCGCTTGCCGGAGTTGTACTTGTGCCCATGATCGCCCTTCCCATATGAGTTCTTCTTCTTGGGACAGTTGGCGATGAAGTGGTTGGGGTCGCCGCACTCATAGCATCCCGAGCGTCCTCCTCCGCGGCGACGGTTCATGCGGTTGTTGTGGAACCACGAGAACCGGTTGGCGAGCATAGCCAACTCGTCATCCCCCAAAGACTCCAGCTCCTCCTCTGTGACAGAAAAGAGAGAAGAGAGTGCAACACCTCCAGAGGGGTTAGCAGAAGAGCCAGAAAGCAAAGCCATCGACGGGCCAGAAGGATTTTCATAAGAAGCCCTCGCCATGGCATCAATCTCACTGGACTTGAGCTTACTGAAGAGCTCGTCGCACGTGAGGGTCTCATAGTTAGTCGATTCGATGATCGCCTCAACCTTGAATCCAACACCGACCGATCGAGAGTATGCAAAAGCTTGAGAGCCCTCTCATGATCGTCGAAGGGCAACAGCTCCTTGTTAGCCCTCATCCTGTTGACAATCACCTGAAAGCGAGCAAATAAACTTTCTATGCTCTCGCCAGGCATATGTCGAAAGTTCTCATACTCTCGCGTGAACGACTCGTAGAGACGGGTTTTGACTTGAGAGGTTCCCTCATGAAAGCGCATGAGGGTAGCCCAAATCTCCCGAGCAGTAGCGAGGTGAGAAACGCGATCAAACTCACTCATGCTCAGGCATGAGAAAAGAGCATTACGGGCACAGCTATTGGCATCGTGCCCATCGATCTGAAGCTGAGAGACGCGAGCAGCCAAGACCACGTAATCGGCAGAGTTGCAAATATCCCAAATGGAAGCACCCAATCTCTGCAGATCGGCCGACATGCGTATCTTCCAATACGCATAGTTCGTCCCATCGAAAAATGGCGGTTTGCCCATGCCGTGATCCATGTCGCCTTCTGTGGATCTGGAACCGGTTAAGGTGAAAGATCCTTAACCTACTCCGATACCTATTAAAGGACCGAGAATGCACTAGCAAGGCGACCAGAGGGGGGGTGAATGGGAGCTCAAAAATTTCTTTCGAAACTTTGGCCAATTTTCCCAAAATCAACCCCCAAAAGCTATGACCGAGAACGTGATGCCCATGACCCTTGGAAGAGGGTGGATGATCCCTTGGATCACAGCGAGTCACCACAAAGCGATAGCAAACCAAACGCCCAAGGTACCGGCTCAAGTTCAACCCTCAAAAACCAAGTCTCGAACGTAGATAGATGGCTACGTCGAGAAATCCCCAAATACGGATGCTAACAAGTGGCAAAGATACCTAGAGAGGTTCCTTGGTCAACTTCAAGGCCAAACGAGAAGTCCGAAAACCAAGCGAGGAAGCCGGGAGAGCAAACACACAAAACCGGAAGCTTCAGGCGATTCCCGGACTGTCCGGACCTGGGGTCCCGGACTGTCCGCCCCTACTGTGGACTGTCCGCGAGGGGATGGCGGACTGTCCGCCGGCCAAACACCAAAAACAGCAAAGCTGCTGAAGTCTCCCTGGACAGTCCCGGACTGTCCGCGGATGACAGCGGCGGACTGTCCGCCAGTCAAACCGAAACAACACAGCCGAGCCGCGCGACCACTGACTCGGTCGAGGCCCGATGCGCGGACTGTCCGCGATCTCAGCGGCGGACTGTCCGCGGATGAATAGAGAGGGCGATTTTGGTCGCCCTCAACTCAAATCTTCTCCAAATCAATTCAAATCAAAATCCCACGTTCCCGAACTTGAAGAGGATGATCACGGAGTAGTTAGAAGACTATCCCCAAGAAATCATCCGCTCAAATCAACTCAAACACCGGGAAATCGAAAGGGGAGGAGTATGAATCGAAAAAGCGCCACGAAAACGAAATCGACCCGATCTACTTGTTCGTGAGGAGTTAGATGAATTCCTTTGGTCGAAATGACCTCCTCACTACAAAGAACAAGATGATTCAAGTGGATTTCGAAAAGACACAATAGGGAGAGAGATCGAGTGACGAGAAAATCACGGAGAAACGAAGAACGTGAAGAACACGAACCAAAACGCGAATCAACACATCGATCTGCAACCGTGTGGCTACCACACGCTACAACACTGAGGTTACGGCCTCACTTCCTCAAAATCTCCAGTACACAGAGGTATGGTTCTCTGCGGATCTCAGCTAGCTACAGCAGGGGATTGGGAGAGCAGGAAACCCTAGAAGCAAAGAGCAAATGGCTGAGATCGATGGGGAGGTGGGTGTCTCCCCCTACTTATCCTAATTCTAACTATTCCTAATTCCCAATCTACCCTTAACTACTTACAGAGCGAACTAGCTAAACCCTAAGGTTATTCTGGACCAACTCGAAGGTAGGTGGATCCGACGGCCACGCCCGCACAACTCGTAGCGTTGCCTTGACGCAACCTCCCGATTGCCGCCACGTGCCGCCATCGCTCTACCGTCCTTTTCCCGGACGTCGCACCCCCGGTTTTGTGGCCCAAACCGGGAAACCAGCCCTCACAGCCAACCCCCTGTTTTGAGGCCCAAACTGGGAAACCAGCCCACCAGCGCCTGAATTTTGTGGCCCAAACTCAGCAAACCCGCAGCACCCAAGTTTTGAGGCCCAAACCTGGAAACCGTCCTCAGCCCGAGTTTTGTGGCCAAACTCGGAAACCATCCGCGCCCAGGTTTTGAGGCCCAAACCTGGAAACCGTCCACCTGATGGTTTTTCTCTGGCTCTACCACCAAACCAAAGCTGTAGAGGGGATGCACCGCCCGTGCACCCCGTCCGCCAACACGTGTCCCTAAGTCCACGACTTAGGCAACACATGACCCCAAGTCTTCGCTCGTCGCTGTCCCAGACTGTCAGCCACCACAGCTGATCCTTGGGCCACCGGTCCCTCAGTCCAAGCCTCACGTCCGCCCTTCGCCACTCTCGGTCCATCGGCACGGCACGTCTCTACTTGACCTTCACCTTGCCTATGATCACTGTATCTGTGCTCGACACCTGCACAACACAAGCCAAAGAACATGCGCATCATCCCAGTTGACAATCACTCATCACTCAGAGACTCGGCATACACCCATGTATCCGCAGTGTTGGGACGGGTGCTCAAAAGAACGGTTAGCAGAAAAACCATTCCTAGCGCGCCTACGAGAAGAGCGATCACCACGTAGAGGAAAACGTGGTCCGCTAAGGGAAGAGCGTCCATCGCGATACTCAAAACACGGTGAAGGGAAACGCTCAACTACAAAGCCACTGCCACGGGGTCCATAGCTCACAACAGCAGGCTCCCGCCGGGCAAGATCTCTTCGCGGCCTAGGCCTAGGAACTTGAGGTTTTGGACCTCTAGACCTAGCAGCACGCCTCTGAACATTCGGCACATGTACATCATGGAAAGGATGGTACATGTCTATGTTGTTCATTTCCTTTGCACGGCGCGCCTCTCTCTTGCGCCGAAAGAAAAACATGCTCAAGTGTCCATCTCTCCCACAGTGCTCACAATGGTACCTCACCGCTCTCATAGGGGGTTGTTGGTACTCACGGTAGTGGGTGTGGATCACTTTGCCCTTCTGTGGCATGAGCTCCTCCTGGATAGGTGGCATTGTGTCTAGCTTGTTCTTGAGATGGTTTGGTTTTGGAGCCCATGTTTGTTTCTTGGGTGGAGCTCTCGGAGGTTCAACAAATACCCCATCCTTGGTGTTAGGCTTGAGAGGCTCTTTGGGTGGAATCTTGGTAAGCTTGGGAATAGTGGTGGAGTTGGGCTTCTCACATGGCTTAAGGCCTACACCTGGACCTCCAGCAGCACGCTTGAATTGGGAGATCATCATCCCAACCTGCGGCTCACCACTAGACACCCATGACAAGATGGTCCGAAGGTATGTGTTTTCCTCCTTGGTTTGCATCTTGTCATGCTTCACATTCTCAATCTCCATCTCCAAACCCTCGCAAAGAACGCACCTAGACACACAAGTGCTATCCGAGTTGGCCTTTTCAAGAGACACAATCTTGGCATTCTTCTCTGCCAACTCAGATTGCAAGCCCGCACAGGACTTGCACGCACCAAGCACTGAAGATCTAGCTCTCAGCTCATCCACCTCTCCTACCAACATAGCATACTTACCTCTGAAAGTGAGAAGGTCAGTCATGTGTGTGGTGCACATCTCACACTCACTCTCCTCAGAAATGACTACGGTGGACTTAGCAAACTCAAGCTCCTTCACTGTATCCTCCCATTTCTTCCTAAACTCCTTCCGCTCTCTAGCAGCGCGCCTAACAAGCTTGTCTTGACTAAGAAGGGCGGCAGTAAGTTTCTCGACCTCAGCGTAGAGCCCGTCGGGGGTCAGAGATACCTGGGAGGTATCGTCGTTGTCGTCGTCGTTCCGAGGGATCTCCTCCAGCTCGCCGTCGACCTCCTTGCCGAGGGCCATGGTGCAGAGACCCTCATCATCGGCGAAGAAGCAGAGACCGTTCAGCTTGTCCTCGATCCTCTTCTTGTTCTCGGACTCATCATCGCTTGAGGAAGCGGAGTCGTCATCCGAGTCGTCGACGTCGCTGAGCGTGGCAAAGAATGCACGCTGCTCAACCTGGGCCTTCTCCAAGTACTTCGTCTTGATGTACTCCTTGTTGAAGCCGCCCTTCCGCTTGTGCTTCGTGGAGACGTACTTCTCCTTGCGCTTGCCCGAGTCGTACTTGTGCCCATGATCCGCCATGCCAAAGACTTGCTTGTTCTTCTTCGGGCAATTGGCGATGAAGTGGTTGGGGTCGCCGCACTCGAAACAACCCGAGCGTCCTCCTCCGCGGCGACGGTTCATGCGGTTGTTGTGGAACCGCGAGAACCGGTTGGCGAGCAAGGCTAGCTCATCATCCCCCATGAACTCCAGCTTCTCCTCTGTGACAGAAAGAAGAGAGGAAAGTGCAAAGCCTCCAGAGGTGTTAGCAGAAGAGCCAGAAAGCAAAGCCATTGACGGGCCAGAAGGATTTTCATAAGATGCCCTCGCCATGGCGTCAATCTCACTGGACTTGAGCTTACTAAAGAGCTCGTCGCACGTGAGGGTCTCATAGTTAGGCTATTCGATGATCGCCTGAACCTTGGAATCCCACACCGACCGATAAAGGGTATGTAAAAGCTTCAAAGCTCTCTCATGATCATCGAAAGGCAACAACTCCTTGTTAGCCCTCATCCTGTTGACAATCACCTGGAAGCGAGCGAATAAACATTCTATGCTCTCGCCAGGCATATGTCGAAAGTTCTCATACTCTCGCTTGAACGACTCGTAGAGACGGGTTTTGACTTGAGTGGTTCCCTCATGGAAACGCATGTGGGTAGCCCAAATCTCCCGAGCCGTTGTGAGGTGAGAAACGCGATCAAACTCACTCATGCTCAGGCATGAGAAAAGAGCATTACGGGCTCGGCTATTGACATCGTGCTCATGGATCTAATGTTGAGTAGAACGAGCAGCCAAGACCACGTAATCAGCAGAGTTGCAAATATCCCAGATGAAAGCACCCAAACTCTGAAGATAGGCCGACATGTGTATCTTCCAATACGCATAGTTCGTCCCATCAAAGAATGGCGGTTTGCCCACGCCGCGATCCATGTCGCCTTCTGTGGATCTGGAACCGGCTAAGGTGGAAGATCCTTAACCTGCTCCGATACAAATTGAAGGACCGAGAATGCAATAGCAAGGCGACCAGATGGGGGGGGGTGAATGCCCACAAATCTCTCAAAAACCAATAGTAATGCTCAAAAAATTCTCTCAAAACTTCGGCCTTTGTCCCACAAATCAACCCCCAAAAGCTTCGACCGAAACCGTGATGCCCACGACCCTTGGAAGAGGGTGGATGATCCCTAGGATCACAGCGAGGCACCACAAAGCGATAGCAAGTCAAACGCCAAAAGACACCAGCACAAGTTCGAACCTTAAAATCTGAGTCCTGAACGTAGATGGAAGGCTACGTCGAGAAATCCCCAAATACCAATGCTAACATGTAGCAAAGATACCTAGAGAAGTTCCTTGGTCAACTCTAGGCCCAAACGAGAAGTCCGGAAACCAAGCAAAGAAACCAGGAGAGCAAACGCACTAAAACTCAACAAGCAGCCAACTCACGGACTATCCGGGGTTCAGACCGCGGACTGTCTGCCCAACGGCGGACTGTCCGGGCTCAGGTGGCGGACTGTCTGCCGGCCAAAAGAGCAGAACAACAACGTTGCAGAACAGCTACTGGACGCCTCCCGGACTGTCCACGACTCTGTACGGCGGACTGTCCGCCGGTCAAACCAAGTCAGCACAGCCGAGCCACGCGACAACTGCTCGGTCGGAGCCCGACACGCGGACTGTCCGCGCCCCCAACGGCGGACTGTCCGCGGGTGCCCACTGAGGGCAATTTTGGTCGCCCTCAACTCAAATCTCCCCAAAACCTATTCAACTCAAAATCCCTAGTTCCCAAACTTGGAGAAGATGATCACGAAGTAGTTAGGAGACTATCCCCAAGAAATCATCCGCTCAAATAAACTCAATCACCGAGAAATCGAAAGGGAAGGAGTATGAACGAAAAAGCGTCCCAAAAACGAAATCAACCCGATCTACTTGTTCGTGAGGAGTTAGATGAATTTCCTTGGTGGAAATGATCTCCTCACTATAAAGAACAAGTTGATTCAAGCGGATTTCGAAAAGACGCGGTAGAGAGGGAGATCGAGTGACGGGAAAATCACGGAGAAACAAAGAACGCGAAGAACACGAACAAAACGTGAATCAACACATCGATCTGCAACAGTGTGGCTACCACACGCTCCAATAGTGAGATTACGGTCTCACTTCCTCAAAATCTCCAGTAGACAGAGATATGGTTCTCTGCGGATCTCAGTTGCTACAGCAGGGGATTGGGAGAGCAGGAAAACCTAGAAGGCAAAGAGCAAATGACTGAGATGGAATGGGAGGTGGGTGTCTCCCTCTACTTATCAAAATTCTATTTCCCAATCTACCCCTAACTAATTACAGAGCGAGCCAGCTAAACCCTAGGGTTATTCTGGACCAACTCAAGATGATGGTGATCCGACGGCCACGCCCGCACAACTGGTAGTGTTGCCTCGACGCAACCTCACAGATTGCCGCCAAGTGCCGCCACCGCTCTGCACGTCCTTTTCCTGGACTTCACCCCCGGTTTTGTGGCCCAAACCGGGAAACCAGCCTTCACGACCAACCCCCGGTTTTGAGGCCCAAACCGGGAAACCAGCCGTCCATCGCCTGAGTTTTGTGGCCCAAACTCAAAAACCTGCAGCACCCAGGTTTTGAGGCCCAAACCTGGAAACCGTCTTCAGCCCGAGTTTTGTGGCCCAAACTCAGAAACCGGCCGCACCTAGGTTTTGAGGCCCAAACCTGGAAACCGTCCACTCGGTGGTTTTTCTGTGGCTGAACCACCAAACCGAGCCATAGTGGGGATGCACCGCCCGTGCACCCCGTCCACCGACACATGTCCCCAGGTCCTCGACCCGAGGAACACTGTGCCCCGCAAGACTCTGCTCGTCACTGTCCCAGGCTGTCAGCCACCACAGCTGATCCTCAGGCCACCGGTCCCTCAGTCCAAGCCTCACGTCCGCCCTTCGCCACTCTTGGTCCATTGGCACGACACGTCTCTACTTGACCATCACCTTGCCTTCGATCACTATATCCGAGCTCGACACCTGCACAACAGAAGCCAAAGATCATGCGCATTATCCCAGTTGACAATCACCCATCACTCGAGACTCGGCATACACCCATGTATCCACAATCTATTTTGCAGAAAATTAACTTGCTTAAGTAAAAACAAAAATTTAAATGGGGGATAAAGACTTACCTTAGCCTAACTTACCTTGGTTAGCCGCTTTGGATTCCCGATTAGTGTCGCCTTCACGATGGTTGTGGCTGAATATTTCCTTCACTGGCTTTGTTTGGCGGAGTATCGGCACCGACAAACTTTGATGACGGGTGTTTTTCCGGTCGCGGTGTGAACTGGAATTTCTCCTCCTTTCCACTGATGTGGAGCTGAATTTCTACAGCTCCTACATCAATGGTGGCTTTTGCAGTGCTCAAAAATGGTCGTCCCAAGATCAATGGTGTCCGGTGGTCGGGATTAATATCTAGAACCACAAAATCCACCGGAACAAAGAAATTCCGGATTTTCACCGGAATATTCTCTGCTATTCCCGCGGGATATCGGAGCAATTGATCGGCTAGCTGCAGACACATAGAAGTAGGGGACAAGATATGATGATTTAATTTATCATATATTACCATGGGCATGACGCTGACGCTTGCTCCCAGATCACAGAGTGCATGCTCGAAGTGCTGCTCTCCAATTGAACACGCGATCGTTGGGTTTTCTGGGTCCTTCTTTTTTTCTGGGAGTTGGTTTAAAATGACCGCACTGCAATCTTCGGTCAATTTAACCACATCCCTACTTGGAATTGGTTTCTTCTTATTGAGGATGTCTCTCAAATATATTGCATAAGTTGGAACCTGCATAGCGTCAATAAATGGCACATGTATATATAATTTTTGAATTACCTCGATGAAATTCTTGAATTGGTCGTCTTCTGTAACACCCCTGGTGTTAAGCAACCCTAAATGCATAACTTGACATCTCATGAGCGTAAGCATCATCATCACATGTTGCATTCTTTCTATAAAGTGTCATTTCATGTGTTGGTAGTTATTGTGGTGCTTGGTGTGATGCTTGTTTGACTTGTTTTGGGAGTGGTTGAGTCTTCTAAGTAGTTGAACCTTGTTGATGAGTCAAAATGAAGCTAGGTTTGTGTTGGTCATTATGGCTAACCAAGTCCCTAACCCTAGTTGCCTTAATAGAGCCCTAGGAGCCCATTTGTTTGACTAACTAAGACTTCCTTGATAGAAGCTTTGCATGGTTGTGGGCCCTTAACCAAAAGTGTGTAGATTTTAGAGTAGAACAAAAAGTGTTTAAGGGCCAACTCATGAAAATGGGTTTAAGAAGGTGTTTTAGGACCCACAAGGCAGAAATGGGGGAGATTTGACATAGAAAAATTCTTCTAAGTCTTAACTGCCGAAACAGTTTCGCCTAGTGATCTTTGGAGAATTCTTGAGACCAATCCAGGCCGAACCAAAGCTGGAACTTGTAACCAAAGTTGTAGTCGGCATGTAGCTCTAACCAAAGGAACAACCGGTGTGTTGTTTCATCGAGTGGTTAGCAAGTTAATCGTGTCCAAAATCCGGCCGTCAGTCGGCCATCAGCGACTGAATCGGTCGATTCAGTTTGAATCAACGCCGTGGTCGTGGCCGACCGTGCAAGAGCTTGGCCGCCGCGTGGCACCCGATGCCTGGCGAGCCCGCGTCCGCGCGCGGCGTGGCGAGCACAAGGCCCGCCCGCCTGCACTTGCACAGCCAAGCCGCTCCATTTCCATCTGCTCTGTCCCCCTCTCGCTCTCGCCATCGCCCGAGCAAGGTAAGCGCCGCCATGAGTCCGCCGGCGTCTTCCCGCCGCTCCGCCGCGGTTCCACCACAACCATCCTGCCAAAACAAGTCGCTGTGACCCGCTCCACCTCCTGCCCTAGCTAGCTTGAGCCGAAGGCCTCTGGGTAAGCCGTGGAGCATGCGTCCGCCGTGTCCGCCATGGCCGGCGAGCTTGGTACGCCGTGGCCAACCCCCTTTCCGAGCTCGTTCGTTTGTCCTAGCTAGTGTTCGCTCGTCGCCTTGACCCGTAGAAGACGATGGTGGTGTTGGTTTGGCCGATTAGGGTTTGGTAGTGGCCGTACGTCGCCGTCCGCCGCCGGCTCTGCTCGCCATGGACGATGAGCCGCGGTCTCGGCCGTTTTTCATGGCAACCCTAGCTTCTTTGCTTCGATTAGGGTTCGCCAGGGTTTGAGGAGTGTGAGTTGGCCGTCGGTTTGCTTCGGGAAGGCCGGAGATGGCCGGCGTGGCGAGCTCCTGCCGCCGCGGCCACCATTCTCGCTGGCGAAGCTTACTCCGTGCATGCGCTGGGCTAGAGAGTGGTGCCATCGGGTGCAGAAAGTCGAGGGGAGTCCGCCGGTGGTGTTGGTTTCGCCGGGGAGGTCGCCGCCGGCGAGCAGCGCCATGGTCAACGTCGGGCTCTGCTTCGTGTGTGTGACATGTGGGGTCCGTTTGACCTAGGGTCCCGCCAGTCAGTGGCTCGGGTCCTGGTTGTCAGTGACCTGGGTGCAGTAGTTTGGGTGCGCGTAGTAGTTTAAGCTGAAGAGTTTTCCAGGGTTTTGTTTTAACAGATTTCAGAAATGCTTATGTGGTTTGTTTAATTCATATCTTGAGTTCTGTAAATGATAAAAAGGTGAAATAAGTTTTGTTAAGTTTGTGGTAAGGAGTTCTATGCATGAAAAATATAATATGTCCAGTTTGTGATAAATTTATGTGTAGTTATATTTAATTTATGATTGGGCTGAAATCTTGTTAAATGCATAGTAAACTGTGTATTGCTCAGAAAAATGTGATTCTTGTTTTGTTAGGTTTGTATTGATGAATAGTTTCTGGGAAAAATGTAATATGATGTTGTTCTGTGGAATACTTTGGCAGTAGCAATTAAAGTGATTAAATGTTGTTTTCTTGTTTAAATTGTAGTAATTAAAATATGAAAGTTATGAGCATGAGAATTTTTATACACTGCTCTTGTGCTAAGAACTTTAGTGGAAAAATGGGAAATTTGCTGTTTGACACTTTTTGCTAGGGTGTGTAGTTCAAAGCATCTTTTCATGGTAGTATTTGTCTTTTTCATAGAGGATAGAGTTTAAGTCCAAATGGGGTGAAATTTGGACAGGGGACTAGATTGCATGTTGTCAACTTCCAGTAATTTCTGTAGATTTTTTTGAAGTCTGTATTTGAGGGTTGCTGTTCTAGGCTAAACAAAATGATTAAATGGTAGCAAATGGTTAAGTAATAATCAGATGATGTTGACTACCTTGTTGAAGAAAATGAAGTAGATGACATGTGCTTATCTCCTGAGTGATCTTGTTCTATGTTGCATCACCAATGCATCCCATGTGCATTCATTTTATTTATATGTGTTATGCATCATACAGGGTCGGTAGTGGAAGCCCAGAATCCGCCGCCGGAGGAGTCGTGTCCGGAGGAGACCCCAGACGAGACGACCGAAGAAGGAGACGTCGAGGACCTGCCTGAGTGCCGCGACCATCGACCCTCCAACTTCGAAAGAGGCAAGCCCCGGAGCATCCCACTCCTACGGTTTGCAAATGCAATTACAAAATTAACCTGATATGTTTGTTGCATTAGGTTATAGGAGTTGAGTGATACCGTTGATGCATTACTTACTTATTCTTGTCCACCTGCAAATATTATTTTGATATCCCTGTTAAGCCTAGGCTCGTTTATGCTTAGCCCTGCTTAGACCGGTAAAAGTCGGGTGATTTCCTGTCTCCCGCATATAGGTGGATACTGATCATGACTGGCCTCGTGCTATCATGGAGATAACCATGTGATAATTAATTTGAGACCGGGCGGGATGTAGGAGCAGCTGGACATGGGTTCTGTGTGCTAGTAGTCTCCCGTCTGTGTCGATTAGGACCCGACGAAGGCACACCTCAGTCATTTTGAACGCGTCAATCACTTAACAGAGCAGGTGCGGGTGCCTCCCGTGAAGCCGAGTAAGGTTATTCGAGCCGGTGATGGAGATGTTGACGCCTAACATCCAGGGCCTTATATGTACCGTGGGCAACTATTCTGAGCAACCTGGCATGGTCCGTGGACAGGCAGGGCCTGATTGACCTAGCATGACCGTGGGCAGTTATAGCTTGAGCGACCTGGCATTGAGATAACCCCCGGTGTAGAAGGGCCCATGACCGTCCCGCGTGTTGTGTTCTCGAATTTCCTGAAGTGGTCGCCGATGGCTGCCTGGCAAGGTGTGATCCGGCGAGTGTGCGACATTTTATCCCCAGCTGGGTAGGAATCGATTATAATCGCCATCGCTCCTGGACAGTGAGTAACTTGACTGAGCATGTGTTACCGTAGTAACTTATGGAATTAAAAGATGGTTATGGTACTGTATCTGAAAGGCTATTGATGAAATAGTCACTCTTGCTTGATTAATTAGCCAAGTGATTGCTCTAGATCAGGTGCAAATCTAGTTAATCAGGTTGATTACATAAAATTGACTGCTAATACTCTAATGATGATTATTTAATAATAAAATGATTTTATGCAAAAAGGTCAATATGGCCAACCCAGATATAGCCTTGCATACTCCTTGGTGTCACCTTATTTCTGGTTTATGACGGGTAAGTCTAGCTGAGTACCTTCTCGTACTCAGGGTTTTATCCCTTGTTGTTGCAGATGGGCAGTGCTTCTATGGCTATTGCGAAAACTATCTGTACCCCGTCGCGAGTGATGATTAGACCATGGGCATGGGCATTTCTTATCCTCTCCTGATGCTTTTGTGGACTCATCAGGCAATGGCACCGTATTGTGAACTAAGAACTGATGTTTAAAACTATGTTGCTTCCGCTTTTGAATTCCGAACTAGGGTTTGTAATAACTGTTAAACTCCAATGTATTTGAACTATGTGTGAACTGAATGTACCTCGTGGACATGTACGCTAATCTATTATGATCTTGGCTATTGTTGAATGATTGAAATCCCTCGAGATTTCTGGACTACCGGGTTTGTACGAGCTTAAGTACCGGTTAATCTCTGTGAAAGCGGGGATTCGGTGCTTAATCTGGTATAAATTGGTCGGTTATGTCACAGCTGGCATCAGAGCATGGTTGGTGTTACTGTTCATGAGTGTATTTGAAAAATCGTATTTTCAAATGAAAATTTTATTTGCTAAAACTTATAGCTATAATAGGATTTGAAAAAAATCTTATTGATAAAGATTAAGGTGTGCCAGTGATCAAGTCCTTATGCCCAGTTGGTTTTTAGGAGGCTATTTAAGTACTAACTTGGGGGTCGTGCATCATATTTAAATTTTGTTGCTTCTGTCGTCCATACGGCAAGGGTGAAATTGTATGGGTGCTATTCTTCGGAATAGTAATGTATGGATCAATTGCCTCTATGCCAAGGTAATAAGTGAGTTGTGAGAGCATGATTGGACAACCGCCAATCTAGGGGTGTGCTTGAATGGTACCGGCATGTATACCTGTTACACACAAGTATATGTGAAAGTATTGATTGTGGGAGTAATATTATTTTGATGGGTGCATATACTGCTTACGTGTATACCGGGTGTGCACCTAAGTTAGTATTAGATTTCATTTCAGCAATGCATGATATTCATAATGTGGGCAGGGCTGAAATGGTCTTTTGCAGGTACGCTAACTTGCGAACGTATAGTGCGTCTAGTTAACGCTATGAGCGAACGTTGTATGGCACCGTCTAGCCGTTAGATTGTTAGGCAGTGAGGACGTATGTTACGCACATGCATCATGATCACAAAACTTTGCATTAATCTTACTTCCTTCCTTATGTTATCTGTCCCATTTTCTTAATAAAAGTTGTTCTCCAACTAATGAAAATATGTGTGGATAAACTTCTTACAGATGGCCCGTACCAAGCGCACAGCTCGTAAGTCAACCGGAGGCAAGAGGCCTAATTACATGTTGGGACCATGGACTGCCGAAGGGTCGGAGGACTTCTTGGATGAGTTCGGCTTGCCTACCATCCTTTGGTGGGTATTGCACTTGGTGGGATACCAGGAGGGCCAGGAGCCACAGTACGACTGGCACCGTGTGCAGATTTCTGAGGATTGCCATATGTACACGGTGGAGGTTGACGTGCCTAGCCGTGATGAGCAGGATCACGTCTGGTGCTGTCGGGTGTTCGCGCTGCAGGGGAGGACCCCATGGGATGGAGCTAACAGAGTTGCTTACACCGTTCTCCGAGACATTATGGAGGACCATCCGGAGGTGGTTGCCTAGGCTACCGCCAGTATCTTCCCGACAGCAAATCCTTATCAGTCAATGTGGCGTCAGCCAGAGCCGCAGTACTCGAGGCTAGTTCTCTCGAGAGGGAGCATTGTGCCGGACCAGCCGGGAGTGCTATGGCTGCACTCATGGCTACCTATGGATTCTTATCCCGTAGCTATGATCAGTTGGACCACATTCTTAGTGAGGAGATGGCTGCACAGCACCGGAGGCAGCAGGAGCATACCGCTGAGGTAGACCGCCTCACTGCAGAGTTGGTACGCATGACAGTAGAGAGGGACCAGGCACTACAGAGAGAGCAGGAGACCGCTCATCAGCTCAGTATTCAGGAGGAGTCTGCTACCTTCTTGGCCTTGATCATGAGGGAGACTAAGGAGTCGCTCCGAGGTGTTTGTCTTGAGGGCATACGCGCTTCAGAGGAGAACAGGCTGTTGAGGTTGCGAGTGGGAGACTTAGAGTTGCAACTTCACTACCTGCAGGTCTACAATGACCGTCTGCATGAGGAGATCCACCGCAGGGAGAATGAGAGGAATCCCATCTTTCCTCAGGAGGACCTGGATCTGAGTAGCTCTTCTGAAGGATCGAAAATGCTAAAGCAAGGCGACCAGAGGGGGGGTGAATGGGAGCCTAAAAATTCTTCTCAGAATTCTGGCCTCTGTCCCAATAAAATCAACCACAAGGGCGAAGCCGACACGCGTGATGTCCACGACACAAGAGAATGGGTGGATGTTCCCTAGGAACACAGCGGGACACCACAAAAGCTCCCTCTCCCAAATCCACGCAAGTCAACTAGTGACAGGATGAAGTTTGGGTGAAAGACACGGACAAAAACGCGCGCTGTCTGCACTGACCGGACTCTGAGGTGCGTCCGGTCAGGATCGATCGGACGCGTCCGGTCAAGAAAACCACATACTGGATGTTCTCTGTTCACGACCGGACTCACAGTGAACAAGCGTCCGGTCGTAACAACTGAGCGTCCAGTCAAGCACCAAAGAGGCAATGAACAGTACCTTTAGTGCCTCCGGTCACGCGAAACGCTAGCGTCCGGTCAGTTATGCACAGCACGATCTCGCTCGGCCTTCAACGATCGGACGCACGGACTCAGCGTCCGGTCATCCTCAAGCCAGCGTCCGGTCAAGTCATGAAGAAGACGCAGAGAACGTGTTCAACGACCGGACTCACGACCAAGCGTCCGGTCTGCCCTACTCGTGCGTCCTGTCACCCCGACGCACCTCTGTTCGTCCACCGAATCGACCCGATCTCCCTCAAATCAAAAGCACTAGGGCTCAAGTTTCGTGTGAGGGGTCACAAGGATGTTAGTGAGCTACTCCTAGGAGATCTTGGCTCGAACCTAACTCCAAATCGGTGAATCGAAGAAAACGGTGAAGAACGGGCAAGAGCTCGATCCCAAAACTAAATCCACTCGATCTGTGAGTTCGTGAGGTATTAGAGAAATTCCTTTGGTAGGAAGAAGACTCTCACGAAGCTACACAAGATGGTTCAAACGGATTTGCGAATCTTCCCTCGAAACAAGAATTCTCGTGAAGATCAAAAAGAGGGGAAAACGTGCAAACGCGAAGAACAAAATCGCAAGACAAATCAAAGCACGAATTTGATCCTTGGAATCAGCGGAATGGATGATTGATTAAGCACTCGGTGTCGGGCTACAAGCCACTCCTAGCAACACAAAGCTTGGATGGCGAAAAGCTCAAGAACAAGAGCCGGTCTCTCCTCTAACCCTAGCCTCCTCTCACAGGAACAAAATGAGGGTGACACCTCCAAGGATTCCCCGGGGATGCGGCTTCCCTAGCAGCCCCCTCATATATATAGGCGCAAGTCCGAAGACCAAAACGCCCTTACATTAGGCACTCAACCCAAATACCCCCAGGGGTAAAACTGTCCAACCCTAGCAGTTTCATCCGACGGCCACGCCCGCACATCCGGTAGCTTCGTCTCGACGCGACTTCCCTGATGCCGCCACGTGCCGTCTTGTCGACCACTGCGCCTTCCTCGTGGATAGCTACGCCGCCGTGCCAGCCTCTCCACGCCGGTTTTGAGGCCCAAAACAGGAAACCCGCCAGCCCAGGTTTTGAGGCCCAAACCTGGCAAACCGTCCACCCCGAGTTTTGAGGCCCAAACTCAGAAACCCACGAGCCCAGGTTTTGAGGCCCAAACCTGGAAACGGTCCAACCTGAGTTTTGAGGCCCAAACTCGGAAACCGGCCACCCGAGTTTTAAGGCCCAAACTCGGAAACTGTCGATGGTAGCTTTTTGAGGCTCAGCTACCGAACCCGCACCGTAGACGGGATGTGGTTCGCACACCCCGACCACCGGCACCGATGCTGATGCATGTCCAGCCTCCACGCCGGGCACAACGCCTTCGCCTTCCTTCTTGACTTGGCAGACGGCACTTGCGCCGCACGCAAGCCCGTGTCCGACCTCCCGCCAAGTGCCACGATGCCATCGTCTTCGTCCCGACTCGGCCGATGCACCGCACATCCCCATGTGCTCTCGCTCACCGATGCCACGTGCCAGCTACCACAGCTAGTCCTCTGGCCCTCTGGTCCATCAGTCCAAGCCTCACGTCCGCCCTTCACCGCTCTGGGTACATCGGCAAGGCACGTTCGCCGCACGGCACGCCCATCCTTCACCGCTCCCGGTCCGTCGGCACGGCACGTATCTACTTGACCTTCAGCTCGCCATAGACCACTGTATCTGAGCTCAACACCTACACATCAACACAACCAAGAGACACATGTTGCACACGCACACCAACACAGAAACACCACAACTCAATGCCACCGGTTAGTCATAAACAATAAGTGCATAGCTAGATATAGACTCAACCGGGTAAAAGCCTCAAACCTTCCTCATCAAAATCAATCATTCATCATATATGTTCTCAATCTCCCCCTTGATGAATGCACTGACTAAAAATAAAACCACAAAGGAAGGATTTGAAGGCAAGCCTCATCCAAGTGCCCAAAAACCAAGCAAAAGCAAACACAAGGCTACTTGAGATGAGGAAGGATCATGAAACTCAAATAAAAGCTCTCGGTCCCGAAGGAAACGGGAAAAGCGGGCAAAGCCTCCACACAACCGAAGAGTCAAGAGAAACAAGAGTTTCATGAAATCCCAAAAGGTACTCGAAAACCAATCTTCAAATAAATTGTCAAACAATCATCACAAAAGAAACCAAGGTACTTATCCACTTGGATTCAGTTGGGTCAAAATTTCTCCCCTAACCAAGGTACTTATCCACTTGGATTCACTTGGGTCAAAATTTCTCCCCTTTTTTTTCTTTCTCTTTCTCCCCCTTGATGATTGAATTGACAAAAACTAGGCAGAAGAGATGGTTTGAGATACCAAAACCAAAAATCTAATTCAAGTGATCAAAAGCCATAGAAGGGCAAAGAACAAAGTCACTTGTCATGAGAAGATTGTCCATTCAAATGCCCAAAAGCCAAAGAAATGCTAAAGAGGGGTCAATTTGAAATTAACATAACTTGGTCCCCAAAGACATGGGTAACGGCTCAACGAAACCAAGCAAAGGATTGGAGCAATAACTCATCAAAGAGCAAAACTCGATCACACAGAGCAAAAGACTTGGTTCCCAAAGACATGGGCAACGGCTCGACGCAACCAAGTCACAAATGAGCTAACCCTCAAGAAAAGGTAGAAAAATGGTCTCAACACCACTAGCTCAAGGCTCGATACCAATTGAGGCTGAATCAATGCATAAGAATGCAAAAACTGCTAGTCCCTCAAGATAGAGGCACAGAGGCTCAACACAACTAGCAGAAGACTCGATACCAATCACAAGCAGCCAAAAGTTGGTGAAAACAGCTAGTTCCTCAAGACAGAGGCACATAGGCTCGACGCGACTAGCTGAAGGGTCCATACCAATCGAAAATACCAAGCAAAAACTGCTAGTCTCTCAAGAGAGAGGCAAAAATGGCCCAACACGACTAGCAGGCTTGATACCGATTGAGAAAAACCACAAGAGAAGCTCAACACTAAATGGAGCACAAACACTCGGAGCACGCGGAGAAGCAGCAAGACAAAAGCGACTCCCCCTAAAGGCAAGCATATACACAAAAGCTATGTAACAAAGCTCATGACACCAATTGCATTCCATACCAAAAGATGGATACTAATTGAAACACATAAAAGAGCTATACCAAGTGAAGAAGAACATAAAAGAGCTAAACTCCCCCTTGCTCAAAGCTCTCCCAAAAATGCATGACTCTCCCCTTTGTGCCAACACTAAAACTCCCCCTTGCAAACAGCTTCTCCCCCTTGACAAAAGGGAACATGCTGAGGGGTTTTGACTTTTTTTTCACAAAGTTGACACAAACACAAGACAAGTCATCAACCAAAAGCATATGGGGGCAATGAAAAGCACTGAAAGTGATCACAAAGTGTATCAGAGCTGGGGGTATGCACACTAAGCTAAAAATGCATGAAATGTACAATGCAACAGCTTCAAGTGTATAGCAATCAGAATGAAAAGATGCTCAAAAGGGTGCTGCCCTGAAAGTGTAGCAACCTATACAAATGCTAACAAAGGCTCAAACTGATCAAATGAATACAAAATATGAACAATTAAGCATATGAGCAGTTTTAAGCCATTTGAAAAGGAGTCCACCACTAAAATAGCACTTAGCATGAATAGACAGGAAATCAACCAAGTGCTAACTCAAGTATACAAGGTGAACTACCCCTAGCAAAGTTCAATCATCATGCCATAGAATGAAACATCGACTTGTGTCATTATCAAATTTTATCAAAATTTGCAGCGGTATTAACACAAGTTCAAATTAAAAGCATGTGATTGCGAGAGGTTGAAAGCGTGGTCATTGCCTAACTTTTCAACCGGGCTAAGCCTATGCAAGAAAAGCAATCAGAAGCTTAAAGCACCGGTTTCTGTCTGACACTACACGGCTCAAGTTTAACTCAATTGTGCAATGAGAAACAGTCTCGATACCATGAGGTGCTGACACATGCAATCCCATCTCGATCTTTTCATTTCACTTAGACTTGGATCAAATTTTAAGCACAAGGTAAAAATGAACAATCCAAGCAAGTGAATGACTCAGTGCAAGAGACATAGCAACCTAGCATACAAAAGATAGTACAAGTGATCTCAACACATCCTACCCATGCTAGTTGCCACTCTCAATGGTGAACAAAATAAAAGTTTCATAGTTGATTAGTCAAGTTCACCATTTGCCAAAAATAGCTTAGCTCATAACATGTATCAAGTGATCAAAAAGAGCCTAAGCTACAAGCATCATCATGAATAATCAGGGCATACCAAAAAGAGCATAATCTCATTCTCATTGCTCTAAACATGAAGCTCTAAGATGCACTAAAATACATGATGAAATGCATGCAAAAGCTAGTCTAAAAAGGAAAACCCAAAACAAAAGGGTATCGGAAAAATCCAACTAAGTTACAACAAGCAAAATGATTCCCCAACTAAAAAGGGAAACACACACCAAACTCACAAATAAAGAGCCGAGAAATGCTCAAGCGACAGCCAGCAAGATCCACATCAAAAAGACCACACAGCAAAAAGAGGTCAATGAAGAATACCAAAACCCGAACACGGAAGTGTGTCGGAGGTACCTCATGAAGCGCATGACCGCCTGCTGGTGTGATACCCAAGGGGACGCCTGAATCTGCTGAACTCTGGGGCGCCTGCCTCGCCGAAGTTGTCTCCCCCTCGCCTGATGCTGTCGCTCCCACAGGTGCAGCTAGTGCTCGCTGGAGAGTTGCTCAAACAAAACCCCAAGTTGTGGCAGAAGTGGGATCGGGTCCGTGAGTCGAAATGCTCTCTCCAGGCTCCTGTACTCCCGCACACTCAAAGGCAGAAGAAACACAAGGCGTTGTCTTGTCCAGTGTGACCTCAAGGTCTCCACGAAAACGGTTAGTCACATAATAAGCATAAGGTGAACTCTCAACAAAAGGAGATCTACCTATGAATGATACCGCAAGGAGATCTGAACTCAAACTAGTCAAGACTACCATGCAACAGGATAAAGCACTGTATAGCAAAATGCAGCCTAGAGACACGATCAACCCAAACACAACCTAAACCTCAACACATGCTACAATGCAAGATAATGATAGCAATAGATCCAAAAGCATGTAACATGATAAAATTGTGGAAAGGCTAGTGCTCGAACTAATCATATCAACAGGGTACATGTAGCTACACAAAACTAGCACCTAAAAAGTGATGCCTAATGAACATCATACCACTACAAGTCAAGCTCATGGATAAGTATGGTAAGACATGACACAATGTTCATGAGGATCACAAACTAGCATGAAAAGTGGATTAACCACCAAAGCTATACAAAAAGCTAGCATGACATGATATACAAGATAGCACATGCGAGACTAAAACAAAACATGATACAAGAGAAAATGTACATGCAAGAAATATACAAGTGAGCACATGAAAGTCCATCTCATACCACAAGAAATAGAACATGGATGTCCATGGCATGAGTGTGTAAGAAAGCTCACCGAGTAGCAAAAGCCTCATTGGAGGCAATTCTAAGCGGGATGTAGAGAACCATCACATCTTGGTCACATCTAAAAGACCAAGTCCCATCAGGCGCATGTTCTCCACCCCGCGTCCTCATACCTACACACAAGAGGACAAAGTAGCCCGAGTCTTGGATCCTGAAGGGTTAGCAAGCATGTACTTGGGAACCCAAGACTTGGTCACACTTCTCAAAGGAGCACTCAACTTATCATGTGGGTTAGCATGATGCAAATGTTGGTTCAAATGCAATTTTGAAACACCTTTGGAAGCATTCCTCAAAAGGACAACTCGAGGAGAAGAACGAGTCATACCACGAGAAAAGAGGCAAACATCTTCCAAGGTTTTTGTAGAAGAACCAATAGAAGCACCATGAGAAGCATGACGTGGACCGAGAGAAGAAGCACTAGAGGCATGTCCACGATCATGATCTAACCCACTAGAAAAGGAGTCATAAAACCCATCAATAAAGAGGGGCTTCTTACTAGGAGCACAAGCGTTCATGCCATGAGAAGGGCTATGAACCACCATCTTCCTAGAAGAGCGAGCTTGGCGCAAGCGTTTGGCACGCTGATAGCAAAATCTTTCTTGATGCCCATCTTTCTCACAAAAAGAGCAATGGTACAAAGGCCTACTGGAAGGCACACCATTCTCCGGCAAGTGAGAAGTCCCTTGGGACTTAGAACAAGAAGCATCAACAACCAACTTGGTGCCATCACTAGGAGCACACGTGCCATGGGAAAGGCTACGCGGCTTCCTAAAAGCCTTAGCTAGAATTCGTCGCTCGTGTTTGACACGGCGGAAACAAAAATCGAATGAGTGTCCATCCTTCTTGCTAAAGGTGCAATGGAAAACTAGATTGGGAGCACGAGTCCCAAAAATATGAGAAGCACCCTTGTCAAGAGAAGTCCCTTGGACACCACTCGAAGAAACATCAAGGTTAGGAGTAGCTATGAAAGAGCTATCCGAAACCTTGACGCAAGTGCTATCGTCAAAAGACTCACGCGCAGCACAAGAACTCAACTCCGGTTGCAAAGATGCAAACTTAGAAATATCAACATCGGAGTTGGAAGAAATGCGTGAATCAAACGACTTAGCACAAAGACTCTTGCATCTTTTGGCTAAAACCTCATTCTCAAACATGAGGCGATCACAAGTACCACACGGAGCATTTTTAAGATTTTCCATCTCCTCTCTAATGCACTCGGCATATGTGGTACGCAAGAGGTCGATCTCCTTCTCAAGGTAGGCACTCATATCATTGTGCTCAACTAACTTAGCACTCATATCATCGCGCATTTGCTTCAAAACCAAAACTTCCTTTTCCAAATCAATGCATGATGTGCACATTGTTAACACTAGAATTTTGCGCGCATGAGGATATGACACATGGGTCCAGCCAACAGAGAAGAAAGGATTCGGCAAGCAATCAGATGGCTATTTGGTCCTCAAGATTTCTATGAATGTCTGTGCGGTCGGCTATCTTGCAGAGAGATGTTTCCATTCGGGAAATGGATGCTGCAGATGAAGCCGGCTTGCATAAGAAGACATATGGCGATGGAAGATACCGAGAAGATTAGGAATAGATTTCGTATCTTTCCATATTTTATCATTATAAATCATAATCGTTTAGGACTCGTATTTTGTCCAGGGTATAAATATAAGCCCTCGACCATTGTAAAATTGTTCACAACCACATCAATACAAACCGGCCCCGTGCCATCTTCGAGTCCTTAAGTTGTGTCGTCGAGTTCTTCGAGAGGAAACATCGATCCGTCGACCTCCGTAAGTACCGGCAACCTTGTTATCATGTCTTGTATCATGCGGTGGATTTAGATGTGATGCAAGTAGTCTCGTATGTTAAGCTTAGTATCGTGCGGCGGATTTAAGCTTATGACGAGAAGTTTTTGCTTGTGCCTTGTATCGTGCGGCGGATTAAGACATGAGTAAAAATAGTTATCGGCTCTATTAGATTTGGCAGATCTAGTAGATTCATTAAGTTATCATGTGTTATGTGTTTTATTTATTTATTTAATTCCCATAACACTCTTTTGCCCAATCTAGATTGATCTCTATTCGGCCTTTTTCACAAGTTTGCTTGTGCTTTGCTAATCATAAGATCATGATGGCCGGATCAGTTTTCAATCTAGGTTGTTACATGTTGCGGGTTCATACATGTTAATCTTGTTTATGCTTTGATAGAACTGGGTGTCGTGCGGCAGATGCAGGTTTTAAATTAGTTTGATCATGTTTTGCTTGTATGTTCCTTCCTCATGGACCCCAACTCGACTAGTTTGCCGATTTTGGTTATGCTTACATGAGTAACGAGCTTTTATAGATCTATTCAAGTATATGCATGCTTTTAGCTTGTTATAATTAGATTGTATCATGCGGTGGATTAATCTGATTATAACAAGTGGTATAGACTTATAGCATGTGGTATCATGCGGTGGATTAGCTTCGCTTAAGTTTATGCTTGATGGGTTTATGAAGACTAAACGTGCAGCAGATTAGTTGGATTAGCCTATGCACGTGTTATTTGAATAGATTTATTCTTGCAAGTTGCCTGTTTATAATATCTTTGATTCGTTCAAGCATGTCTTCCTTTTGCATTCGGCAGTTAATATGCTTCATATACTCTGTTCTCATACTTGCCGAATGGCTTTGTAAACATGCTCTGACAGACAGCTTCGATAGGTGTGTGCCGTCATGGCTGGCTTTCGAAGCCGTACATATGGAACTGTCTGGTTTTACCCAGCATGTTCCAGAGGTATTCTCACACTTTATCCCTTGTTGGTTTTCAGGTCAAACCGACTGGCACGTCACCGGATTCAGTACACTCCGGGCACCCGATTGAAGCTAGCCTCGTTCGGCTTGCTGTGTGTCTTGACGCAAGGTGTCACTTTTTGCGTCAACACACTTTTTGGCACGCCCGGTGGGACCACTTTGTTTCAAAGATGCCTGATATCAGCGATGATCAAGTTCTGGATGTGATCATGGATGACTTGCCGCTGGAGTCGAAAAGCTTGGTGCAGCAGGCCTGCGATGAATTCCAACGCAAGTGCCTGGCGTCTTTCTCCAAAAACAAGAGCGGCAGGGTCTTCCAGAAGCAGGAGTTCCCAAAGATTCTTCCTCACCATCAACCTGATATCCCCAATGAAGAAGAAGCTATTTGGAAGATGTCTGAAATAATGCATAAGGTTGTATCAGAAGCCGTGACCAATCATCAGTCGGCTTTCTTGAACACTTTTCGTGCTATCATAGTCAATGCATTCGGTCCAGCGGTGGATAAATGCTTTGAAGAAACTGTTGGTCCGATGCAAGGACCGTTGTTATTCCCAGTACCTCAATGTCAAAGGATTGCAGGAGAGGGCAGAGCAGGCCCAAGCACAGGTGGGATGGTTCCTCATGAGACGCAGCAACCTCCTCAGACCTATGGCCAGCTCGCATTTGGCACGACAGGGAATGTCCCGCAATCTGCTTCTAAAGTGTCTCCTGCAGCGAACAGGATACAAAAGAATATGTTTGGAGACGGATATCATGAGTTCATCGATTATAGCTCAATCAATGCTCTCCCAAATCCAGGCTATAAGAGTTCGGCAGGGCTACACCCTGGGGGGCAGGCACAAGGAGCTCCTGATCCGAATGTTGACCTCATCATGCATAAGATGGCTGATATGATGCAAAATCAATTCGGCCTGAAACCTAAGAAACAAACTTACACATACAAATCCCCTTATCCAGAGTGGTACAATCGGGTAGCTCTCCCTCCAAGGGTGAAGCCTCCTACTGATTTCACCATGTTTTCAGGCCAGGATGACACCAGTACTATAGAGCACATCGGCCGCTACTTGATGCAACTCGGAGAAGCATCTACGGATGAGGCTTGGAGGATTCGGTATTTCCTGTTATCATTAACAGGACCAGCTTTCTTGTGGTTTTCTTCTCTGCCAGCAAATTCTATCAATACATGGGCAGAGCTAGAGCAGAAATTCCACTCGTATTTCTTTACGGGTACCAGCGAGAAAAAGTTGGTCGATCTCATGAGCCTAAGGATGAAACCTGGCGAGACGCCACAATAATATATGCGCCGATTCAGGGAGACCAAGAATCTTTGTTATTCTCTGAATTTGCCGGATGATCAACTGCCGGAGATAGCCATAACTGGCATGTTGCCGAGTATCAAAGAGAGGCTATTCGGCATGGAGTTTGATGACCTCGGGCAGTTATCATAGAGGCTTACGACGATGAGTAATCAAGCCCAAGGGTTCAAGAGGAATAATCAGTTCCAGAAGGGTGATGTGGCTGCCAAGATGTATCAAGCTTTCCTAGAGGAAGCAGCTGAGTACGATGATGAAGATGAAATAGCTGCAGCCGAGATAGTCTGGGATAAAGAACCAACTCAAGTCAACCAGCGATGGCTGAGGCAGCAGAAAGGCACTTATGACTTTGATGTTTCCAAGTCAGATAAATTATTTGAATACTTGTTGAAGGAAGGATGCATCAAGTTGCCAGAAGGTCATCCTATGCTGCATCCTGAAGGGGTCAAGGACAAGAAATATTGTGGTTTTCACAATACTAGATCTCACTCCATAAACGATTGCCGAGTGTTCAGAGTGCGGATCCAGAAAGCTATCCAGGACGGGCATCTGAGGTTTGATGGAAAGATGAAAATTGATGGTAACCCTTTTGGACAGAACGTTGTGTCCTTCTCTGTTAATATGATCAACGCAGCTGATCCCAGGGATATGAGTAAAGTGAAAGTGTTAACCTCTGATAGAGCGAGGGAAGCTGGTGCCGTTGACCCTAATCGACAGATTACAAAGAGAGAGCTTCAGCAGAGGGTTCGGTTCCAAAATAGCCGAACTGAGACAGGTGAAACTTCCAGACCCAGGGTCACGATGCGCATCTTGTTGAATAAATGGCGTCGGGAACAGGAACGATACCAGAAGCAGAGACTTTATGAAGAACGGAAGTTCCTGGAGAAACAATGAAGGTACGAAGAAGAGATGTACCAGGAAGAACGGGAAGATACGAAGGAGCAGGAACAGTCTCATTGGGAATGCTCGTTCTTCCAGTATTATTGGAACGAAGGCTTGAAGCTGCCTGTTAAGAACAACTGCCTCGAATGCAGTAATTAGTACTCCGAGTATAGGCAGTCTTGAGTCAACCGCCGATATGTCCATGAGAGGCTTGGGGCACGAATCCCCGAGGACGATCAGCGCGTAAAAATAAATAATTCTGAAGATCGGTAGGGAAGAGGGTTTGCCGATCAAAGTTGGGCTCGCACTGAAGAAGAAGAGTACCGCGAGTATGTCTGGCAGAGAGGACAGTGGTGTCCACCAGGATTGAGGAAAAGCCAGAAAAGGAGGGTGCAGCGCCTAAGAAATAAAGAGTTGGAGCAAGCAAATGCCAAAGTAAAGCGAGTTTGGCGCCCCAAAGAGAAGCCGGATAGGGGTGATCGTTCGGATGACGCATGCATGGCTTTCTTTCTTTCATCAGAGTTCATAGCTCTCGAGGACCAAGACATCCGAGGCGAAGTGTATTCAGATTTTGATGAAGATGAATTTCAAGAATTATTGGCTCATCTCGTCTTGGCTCAACGAGCAGTTTTTGATAAACCAGTCAAGCATCGACATTTGAAGCCATTATATATGAGAGGGTATGTCAATGGCAAGCCATTAACCAAGATGTTCATTGATGAAGGAGCTGCTATATATATCATGCCATATACCACCTTCAGAAAACTTGGGATGGCAAGTGAAGACTTGCTGATGACCGACATGGTGTTGAGAGACTTTGCTGGCAATTCTTCTGATACTCGGGGGGCAGTCCATGTTGAGTTGACAATCGGGACTAAGACCTTGATCACTACCTTTTTCGTTATTGATGGCAAGGGGGCATACAGTTTGCTATTGGGAAGAGATTGGATACATGCAAACTGCTGTGTGCCGTCAACTATGCATCAGTTCCTCATCCAGTGGATCGGAGATGACATCGAAATCGTCCATGCTGATGATTCAGTGAGTAGTGCTAATACAGAGCCTATCTACTGGGAATATGATGGCGTTGAGTGCTTTTCTGGAAGAGCCTGGGAAGCAGGTCCTGTAAACGTTTTCAACAAGGACCAACAGCCGATTTAGACAATCGGCTCTCAGAGCAATTTTTAATGAGTAATACGATTGAGGTAATGGAGAAGAATCGGGACCAAGTTCTATATCGGCTGACAGGGAATAAAGTGTTGATGGTGAAGCCGATGACAGGATTAATATGTGCGAATTTGAGTCTGGTATAGGTTACAGTTGGTAAACTCTTGAGAAATCTGCCTGTTTCTCCATTGCCAGAACTAGAGAAGGGTCAAGAGTTCACGCGAAGTGACGTGCAACGAAGAGTCTTGGTGAAATTGAAAAGTATATGAAGGCACTTCCACAACTTGGTAATCATTTCAAGTTGTACGTGGCGGCCGATAGCCTAATAGCAGGATCGGCCCTTATTTTTTGAATTTAAGTTTAAGTAGCAGCTAGCTTTAGCCGAAAAATGTTAAACCCGCAGAAGGGTATTCGACTGTAAAGAAGTTGTGTCACTCGTGGACTAAGCTTCGGCACTACTTGTTAAAAGCCGAACGCATGGAAATTATGTGACTTGAGGAATACTTATGTACAGCCAATGTAAAGCATCGCCTTTAGCAGAAAAAATGTTCCAAGAATTCAAGTCATAGCCGATATTATTTATATCGCCTTTAGTGCAAGATATTTATGACCCGGTGATCTTAGTATTTTTCAAGTAAGCAGGTTTATCGAAGGAAGAGAAAGATGAAGTGCAGTGAGTGCAATGCCAGGTGACATGACATATCGGAGATGAGATCTAGTCGGCTAAGATGACATCATGCATTCGCCAAACGTTCTTCTGAAGAAATGTTGCGAATAGAGAAGGTCACTGAGGGATCGAAAAATGCAGATAAGCATGATTTGGAGGAAAATGAGTTTCGTATATTACAAGCCTCATTCATAGATCCATCCTAATACAAACTACCCTTGAAATATTTTGTTGGCAATGGATTGTGGATCAGCGATCTCAGCAATGGCAGTAGCATGGTTGTCATAGATCTCAAGGTCTTCAAATTCATCTGGATCCCTGCTTACGAAGCCAACTGGTAGGAGGGAGTAATCTTCTTTGGTCCAAGAGCTCATTGCCGCTAACCCGAAGGAAACCCCAGCGTGCACACCTTGGATGATGGCCTGATCGATACGACCGTCCACGGCATCAAGACGAGCCTCAGCTGAGTCTCCATGAGCATTCACCTTAAGTGCAACTCTGTTTGCTGCTGCTTTCAAGCGGTCATTCTCTGCAGACAAGGCTGACAAGAAAAAAAGGGGATATTAGGTGGAGGCAAACTCGATCAGGAGAGGAGAAAGAACCAAGACTCTGCTAACCTGTGATTATACTGCAGAGTTGCTTCCGTTGGTCTGCCCATTCAGCGTCCTCAATATCGTGCTTCTAGGATATATTTTCCAGCCTCTTCTGGGATTTGTCCCTTTCCTCACGATACCGAAGAGCATCCAGGTGGACCTGCTAAAAGGGAATTGTCAAAACTCAGAGTCTGTTGGCTTAGGGAAACGCTTGGAAGAAATTGTTGAAGCTACCTTTTCTGGAGGAAGAACCCAAGCCCAGCTGGAGGAAAATCCTGCTCTGGAGAGGAGATGAACAGTGAATCAGAGCTAGGCAAACAAGAAAGCTATCGCAAGGGGGCAGAGAGTTTGTTTTTACCCATGACGCTGGCGAAAGATTTTCTCTCTAGCTTGAGCTTGAAAGCCGAGAAATAGAAAGTTTGCAAGTCAAATTGATCAGTTATAGTCGAAAGGGATGACTTGTCTGAGGTCATATTTCTAAAAAGCTATGGCTTGCGCACTGCTAAGTCACACAACGGGCTGGAGTTCTCATAGTCTACAGGCCAAGTTTTGCTGATCTGGGGAGTTCGTGGACCAATAGAATTCGGTTAAAAATGGTTGCTATATGGAGTGTTCGCTTTCGGCTAATTATTTAAAGGATTCATATTGCCGATTGACACTAAGGGCAGGAAGCTAAAAAAAAGGAGATAAAGAGAAAAAGCTCAGATCGGTAGCTGGTGCACGGAACAAAGCATATGTTGATCTCTGAGAATCAGCCACAGATTGGGTTCGAGAGGACGAACAAAGGATTTTTATTTACAAAAGGAAAATGCATGGTTATCAGTTTATCCATTCCATCCTACGCCTAATCGGGAGAATGTGATCAAAGGTGTCGGCTAGATCTGTCCCGGCTTCCTTCATATCTTCTACGGAATGTTCTACTCTATCATCCAGTTCTTGCTCGCAGACATCAAATCTGCGTAATCAGCGCCAGAATGAATTCTCACGGCGGAGAAGGCGAGCGCCGCGCCGTATCCCATGCCGGCCCTAGAGATAACGGGAAGGATTCGATTAACTTCGTTCACACGCTTCAAGGGCGTCGTGCCCGCTACATCGGCCGTAACGGCGAGCGTGGCGATGGCGGCTTCAAGGGCGTGGAGTTTGGCTGCTAGAGCTGAAAAGAGGAAGAGTGAGTAAAGGTGAAAGAAGAGAATAAGGAAAGAAATGAAGAAAATACTCACCGGTGACTCGTTCCCGAGCAGCGTCACGCTCTCGAGAGATTCGAGTGACCTCCCAATCCTTTCCTTCCAGATCAAATTGAAGATCCGCAAGCTTCCGAGTCAGATCCTCGGGGAGGTCGTCATTGATTCTCCTGAAGGAAACGACGAGGTAAGAATTACTACTTCATTTTTGGAACAATCAAGAAAAGGAAAATGGGGCAACCACCTTTTAGAGGTCCTAGAAGCACCAAGCTCGGAGCTATGGCAACTTGCTGCGGAAGACATCCTCCAGAGTGAGATAAGAGGAAAGAGGGTTTTTTGAGTCTAAGCAAGAGGAGTTCAGAGTGCACAAGTCGAAACAAGGCGAAAGAGGGTCTTAAAGAATCCCAGAGGGCGCATCAGGAGATGAGTCGGCAGGTATAGCAATTATAGCATGTGAAGGCGAACGCTTCTGGAGGCTCCACGTTGAAGGAATTTTGGAATAAATATTTATCCCAAAATTAGGGGGCATGTGTTAACACCAGAATTTTGCGCGCATGAGGATATGACAGATGGGTCCAGCCAGCAGAGAAGAAAAGATTCGACAAGCAATCAGATGGCTATTTGGTCCTCAAGATTTCGATGAATGTCTGTGCAGTCGGCTATCTTGTAGAGAGATGTTTCCATTTGGGAAATGGATGTTGCAGATGAAGCCGGCTTGCATGAGAAGACATATGGCGATGGAAGATACCGAGAAGATTAGGAATAGATTTCGTATCTTTCCATATTTTATCATTATAAATCGTAATCGTCTAGGACTCGTATTTTGTCCAGGGTATAAATATAAGCCCTCGACCATTGTAAAATTGTTCACAACCACATCAATACAAACTGGCCCCGTGCCATCTTCGAGTCCTTAAGTTGTGTCGTCGAGTTCTTCGAGAGGAAACATCGATCCGTCGACCTCCGTAAGTACCAGCAACCTTGTTATCATGTCTAGTATCATGCGGTGGATTTAGATGTGATGCAAGTAGTCTCGTATGTTAAGCTTAGTATCGTGCGGCGGATTTAAGCTTATGACGAGAAGTTTTTGCTTGTGCCTTGTATCGTGCGGCGGATTAAGACATGAGTAAAAATAGTTATCAGCTCTATTAGATTTGGCAGATCTAGTAGATTCATTAAGTTATCATGTGTTATGTGTTTTATTTATTTATTTATTTAATTCCCATAACACTCTTTTGCCCAATCTAGATTGATCTCTATTCGGCCTTGTTTCACAAGTTTGCTTGTGCTTTGCTAATCATAAGATCATGATGGCCGGATCAGTTTTCAATCTAGGTTGTTACATGTTGTGGGTTCATACATGTTAATCATGTTTATGCTTTGATAGAACTGGGTGTCGTGCGGCAGTTGCAGGTTTTAGATTAGTTTGATCATGTTTTGCTTGTATGTTCCTTCATCATGGACCCCAACTCGGCTAGTTTGCCGATTTTGGTTATGCTAACATGAGTAACGAGCTTTTATAGATCTATTCAAGTATATGCATGCTTTTAGCTTGTTATAATTAGATTGTATCATGCGGTGGATTAATCTGATTATAACAAGTGGTATAGACTTATTGCAAGTGGTATCATGCGGTGGATTAGCTTCGCTTAAGTTTATGCTTGATGGGTTTATGAAGACTAAACGTGCGACAGATTAGTTGGATTAGCCTATGCATGTGTTATTTGAATAGATTTATTCTTGCAAGTTGCCTGTTTATAATATCTTTGATTCGTTCAAGCATGTCTTCCTTTTGCATTCGGCAGTTAATATGCTTCATATACTCTGTTCTCATACTTGCCGATTGGCTTTGTAAACATGCTCTGACAGATAGCTTCAATAGCTGTGTGCCGTCGTGGCTGGCTTTCGAAGCCGTACATATGGAACTGTCTGGTTTTACCGAGCATGTTCCAGAGGTATTCTCACACTCTATCCCTTGTTGGTTTTCAGGTCAAACCGACTAGCACGTCACCGGATTCAGTACACTCCGGGCACCCGATTGAAGCTAGCCTCGTTCGGCTTGCTGTGTGTCTTGGCGCAAGGTGTCACTTTTTGCGTCAACACACATGAAATCGATGGAAGAAACATCACCATTCACATCAAGCAAAGAATCATGAATAGCACAAGAAGCATGGCAAGCATTTTTATTCAAAGAGCATGAGCTATAAGGCCTAGCATTTATCTCATCAATTTCAGCCCTAGCATGCTCAAGTTCATCTGCGCATGTGGTGTGAGTCAATTTTAATTCATTAATTTCAGCATGCAAAGACTCACATGAAACACATGGTAAAGAAGCTTTTGACCTAAGCAAGGCTATTTCAGATTTAGCATAAACAAGGTCCTTGTGCAAGTCAAAGCAAACAAGACATGGTATGGAAGCATTTGATTTCAATATTTCATTTTCAGATTCTAAGCTAGCAAGCGAAAAGCATAGCTCATCATTCTTCCTAACCATGTCACTACAAGAGGTGCAAGGTAAAGATGCACTAGACTTCCAATGAAAAAGGCCACATTTTAACCTAGTGATGGAGCATTTCAATTTCTTGATCTTTCTATGCAAGGTATCACAAAGCTCATCATATCTCAGGTTATCATCACAACAAGCTTCAAATCGTTGAGACAAAATCCCAAGACTAGCGAGAAGTGTAACTTTCTTGGCCTTGCCAAGTTCACGTATACGATCCTCCGTTGAATGCTCATCATCTCCTAGGAAGTCCAGCAAAGCTTCCACCTCACGTTCCGCCTCAAGAGCCGCACTCCTCCTTCTTGCCAAAGTGTCATCCTCAATCGCATGTCCAAGACTCAATCCTAAGGACAAAGACACACTGGAAGAAGAACTTGGTGCCATTTCTAAAAGCACCGTTAGTGTTAGCCAAAACACAAGCTCAACACCTCGACAAGCAAAGTCGGAAACACAACTGCTGTCAAAAGGTCACCTTCGCGGATCCGGAACCGGTTAAGGTAGAGAGATCCTGAACTGACTCCGATACCAATTGAAGGACCGAAAATGCTAAAGCAAGGCGGCCAGAGGGGGGGGGGTGAATGGGAGCCTAAAAATTCTTCTCAGAATTCTGGCCTCTGTCCCAATAAAATCAACCTCAAGGGCGAAGCCGACACGCGTGATGTCCATGACACAAGAGAATGGGTGGATGTTCCCTAGGAACACAGCGGGACACCACAAAAGCTCCCTCTCCCAAATCCACGCAAGTCAACTAGTGACAGAATGGAGTTTGGGTAACCTCAACCTCCCCCGAGCAACGCGAGGGGGATTCAGACTTTCTCGCAAAGCGGGAAGCCCGGTTTCTGTAGAGCACAGAGTCGGGAATCCAACGCAAAAAGCGGATCTCAAATCGGAGCTCGAACGCAAAAGACACGGACAAAAATGCGCGCTGTCTGCACTGACCGGACTCTGAGGTGCGTCCGGTCAGGATCGATCGGACGCGTTCAGTCAACAAAACCACGTACTGGATGCTCTCTGTTCACGACCGGACTCACAGTGAACAAGCGTCCGATCGTAACAACTGAGCGTCCGGTCAAGCACCAAAGAGGGAATGAACAGTACCTTCGTTGCGTCCGGTCACGCGAAACCCTAGCGTCCGGTCAGTTATGCACAACACGATCTCGCTCGGCCTTCAACGATCGGACGCGCGGACTCAGCGTCCGGTCATCCTCAAGCCAGTGTCCGGTCAAGTCGTGAAGAAGACGCAGAGAACGTGTTCAACGACCGGACTCACGACCAAGCGTCCGGTCGGCCCTACTCTTGCGTCCGGTCACCCCGACGCACCTCTGTTCGTCCACCGAATCGACCCGATCTCCCTCAAATCAAAAGCACTAGGGCTCAAGTTTCGTGTGAGGGGTCACAAGGATGTTAGTGAGCTACTCCTAGGAGATCATGGCTCGAACCTAACTCCAAATTGGTGAATCGAAGAAAATGGTGAAGAACAGGAAAGAGCTCGATCCCAAAACCAAATCCGCTCGATCTATGAGTTCGTGAGGTATTAGAGAAATTCCTCCTGTAGGAAGAAGACTCTCACGAAGCTACACAAGATGGTTCAAACGGATTTGCGAATCTTCCCTCGAAACAAGAATTCTCGTGAAGATCAAAAAGAGGGGAAAACGTGCAAACGCGAAGAACAAAATCGCAAGACAAATCAAAGCACGAATTTGATCCTTGGAATCAGTGGAATGGATGATTGATTAAGCACTCGGTGTCGGGCTACAAGCCACTCCTAGCAACACAAAGCTTGGATGGCGAAAAGCTCAAGAACAAGAGCCGGTCTCTCCTCTAACCCTAGCCTCCTCTCACAGGAACAAAATGAGAGTGACACCTCCAAGGATTCCCCGGCGATGCGGCTGCCCTAGCAGCCCCCTCATATATATAGGCGCTCGTCCGAAGACCAAAACGCCCTTACATTAAGCACTCAACCCAAATACCCCCCAGGGGTAAAACTGTCCAACCCTAGCAGTTTCATCCGACGGCCACGCCCGCACATCCGGTAGCTTCGCCTCGACGCGACTTCCCGGATGCCACCACGTGCCGTCATGTCGACCACCGCGCCTTCCTCGTGGATAGCTATGCCGCCGCGCCAGCCTCTCCATGCCGCCATGCGTCGACCGTCCTTTCGGACCAATCCCCGGTTTTGAGTCCAAACCGGGAAACCCGCCAGCCCAGGTTTTGAGGCCCAAACCTGGCAAACCGTCCACCCCGAGTTTTGAGGCCCAAACTCGGAAACCCGTGAGCCCAGGTTTTGAGGCCCAAACCTAGAAACCGTCCAACCCGAGTTTTGAGGCCCAAACTCGGAAACCGGCCAACCCGAGTTTTGAGGCCCAAACTCGGAAACCGTCGATGGTAGCTTTTTGAGGCTCAGCTACCGAACCCGCACCGTAGACAGGATGTGGTTCGCACACCCCAACCACCGGCACCGATGCCGATGCATGTCTAGCCTCCACACCGGGCACAACGCCTTCGCCTTCCTTCTTGACTTGGCCGACGGCACTTGCGCCGCACGCAAGCCCGTGTCCGACCTCCCGCCAAGTGCCACGACGCCATTGTCTTCGTCCCGACTCGGCCGATGCAGCGCACATCCCCATGTGCTCTCACTCGCCGATGCCACGTGCCAGCTACCACAGCTAGTCCTCTGGCCCTCTGGTCCGTCAGTCCAAGCGTCACGTCCGCCCTTCATCGCTCTGGGTACATCGGCATGGCACGTCCGCCGCATGGCACGCCCATCCTTCACCGCTCCCGGTCCAACGGCACGACACGTCTCTACTTGACCTTCACCTCGCCATAGACCACTGTATCTGAGCTCAACACCTGCACATCAACACAGCCAAGAGACACATGTTGCACATGCACACCAACACAGAAACGCCACAACTCAACGCCACCGGTTAGTCATAAACAATAAGTGCATAGCTAGATATAGACTCAACCGAGTAAAAGCCTCAAACCTTCCTCATCAAAGTCAATCATTCATCATATATGTTCTCATCTTCTAGTGGTTCCTCAGATGTGTCTAGTGATGATGGTGACGATGGTGACATCCCTAGAGAGTAGATCAGATAGTATGCTTAGAGCTTAGTGATCTTTTGTGTATGTTGATGAGCCCGATCTTTTGCTTTTGTTATGGGCTGGATGTAAGCATGAATAGTAGACTTTTGTGCACGTGGTGTGAAACCTTGGAAAGTCCCATATGTATGGGCAAAACTATGGATGTTTGTGTTGGCTTTTGCATGTTATGTATTAAGCGATCTTATTATGTGATGTTGCGATGTGGATTGAAATTTATTATGCCTCTGTGATTGTTTGGTGAATTTGTTTTCCGAATAAATTCAGTTGGCATGATCTATTGTTCTCTAAAATAATTGCAACTCCGCCTAATGATCACTTGCTATTAATACATGCAGATGACGACAACCCGTAGTGGAGCTGGCGGTAGTGGTGGAAATGAGGACCCCAGGGACAACCGCAATCCACCACCTCCTCCACCAGCCACTCCCGAGCAGCTTTTCGCCCAATTTCTGGGAAGCCAGCGCAACATTGAAGCTTTACTGCGAGAGAATTTCGCGCACGGTCATCAGCGTATAGAGCCAAATCAATATAGTTCTTTCAAGGATTTCTTGGATACTAGACCACCCATCTTCAAGGAAGCCACTGAACCTTTAGAGGCAGAAGAATGGTTGCATACCTTGGAACAAAAGTTTCGGTTGCTCAGACTCGCAGAAGAGTTGAAGGCAGAGTATGCTGCACACCAGCTGCAGGGGCCAGCCGGGATTTGGTGGGGGCATCACCGCACCACCTATCCTGCCAACGTTCGTGTCACTTGGAGGATGTTCATCGCAGCTGTTCGAGGGCATTATATTCCGCCAGGCCTGAATCAGATGAAAGTGGCAGAGTTCATGAGCTTAATGCAGGGGACTCGGTCTGTCACGAAGTACCATCATTTGTTTAACTCTTTGTCTCGTTATGCTCTAGACTTTGTGGACACAGATGCCAAAAAGATGGCTAGTTTCAAGAGAGAAAGTCAGTGGGTACATCTTCTCGTACCGTCTTCAAAGACTTTATTAGTGATTGCTTGATCCAAGAGAATCACAACAAGAAGCATGCAGCAAGTAAGGCTCGGAAGAGGACCTTTGATTCAGGACCATCTCAACCGAGGGGACCACCAGCTCAATGTTCCCAGTATCAACCACCAGCGCCGGGGGCACGTTTTAGGCTGCCACAGAAGAAAAGTCAGCCGCAAGCTCAGCGCAATCAAACGCCATACAAGATAGCTGCTACCCAAGATCGTGGAGGTCAGGGCAGTTCAACAGGAGGGAATCCTTTGGTTCGAGGACCCTGTTTCAATTGCAACCAAGAGGGGCACTTTGCAAGGTACTGCCCTCACCCAAAGAAGCAACAAGCTAACTACCCCGCACGTCTGCACAACATGACTGCTGAAGAAGCTCATGCTGGAGAGCCCGTGACTGCCGGTATGTGTCTTATTAACCATCATCCTGCAGTTGTTTTGTTTGATACTGGATCATCACATTCATTCATGAGCAAAGCATTTGCACAGAAGCATAATCAAGAGGTGTCTGAAATGGATTATGGGTTTCGCGTAAGCTCCGTGGGGAGTAGTGTGTTATCTAGGCAGATGGTTTGTAATGCAACCGGAAGGACCAAGAATGCAATAGCAAGGCGACCAGAAGGGGGGTGAATGGGAGCTCAAAAATTTCTCTCGAAACTTTGGCCTATTTTTCCCAAAATCAACCCCCGAAAGCTTCGATCGAAACCGTGATGCCCACGACCCTTGGAAGAGGGTGGATGATCCCTAGGATCACAGCGAGGCACCACAAAGCGATAGCAAATCGAACAGAAAAAGTACCGGCACAAGTTCGACCCTCAAAAACCAAGTATCGAACGTAGATAGACGACTACGTTGAGAAATCTCCAAATACCGATGCTAACAAGTAGCAAAGATACCTAGAGAGGTTTCTTGGTCAACTACGAGGCCAAACGAGAGGTCCGGAATCCAAGCGAGGAAGCCGAGAGAGCAAACGCACCAAAACACAACCTTCAGTCAAATCCCGGACTGTCCGCGGTACTGCCGTACTGTCCGCGAGCGAGTGTCGGACTGTCCGCCGGCAGAACTCCCAAAAACGCAAAGGTTCTGAAACCTCCCTGAGTGATCCCGGACTATCCGCGGATCACTACGGCGGACTGTCCGCCGGTCAAACAAAGACAAGACAGCCGAAGAACACGGTCACTGAACTGGCTCGTCCCCGACACGCGGACTGTCCGCGCCTGGGGTGGCGGACTGTCCGCCAACACCCAGTGAGGGCGGTTTCGGTCGCCCTTCACCCAAATCTCTTCCAAATCGATCCAAATCAAAATCCCTTAATCCCAAACTTGGAGAAGATGATCACGGGGTAGTTAGGAGACTATCCCCAAGAAATCATCCGCTCAAATCGATTCAATCACCGGGAAATCGAAAGGGTAAGATCAAGAATGAAAAAGCGCCACGAAAATGAAATCAACCCGATCTACTTGTTCGTGAGGAGCTAGATGAATTCCTTCGGTGGAAATGATCTCCACACTATAAAGAACAAGTTGATTCAAACGGATTTCGCAAAGACGCACGAGAGAGGGAGATCGAGTGATGGGAAAATCGCGGGGAAACGAAGAACACGAAGAACACGAACCAAAACGCGAATCAACACATCGATCTGCAACCGTGTGGCTACCACACGCTACAACAGTGAGGTTACGGCCTCACTTCCTCAAAATCTCCAGTACACAGAGGTATGGTTCTCTGCGGATCTCAGCTAGCTAGCAGAGGATTGGGAGAGCAGGAAACCCTAGAAGCAAGAGCAAATGACTGAGATAGTTAGGGAGGTGGGTGTCTCCCCTTACTTATCCTAATTCTAACTATTCCTAATTCCCACTCTACCCCTAACTACTTACAGAGCGAACCAGCTAAACCCTAAGGTTATTCTGGACCAACTCGATGATAGGTGGATCCGACGGCCACGCTCGCACAACTCGTAGCGTTGCCTCGACGCAACCTCCCGATTGCCACCACGTGCCGCCACCGCTCTGCTTGACCTTTTCCCGGACGTCGCACCCCGGTTTTGTGGCCCAAACCGGGAAACCACCTTCACAGCCAACCCCCAGTTTTGAGGCCCAACCGGGAAACCATTCTAGCCCATTCTCCTGAACTTTTCGTGGCCCAAACCCATAAACCCACCCTCTCCCCAGGTTTTGAGGCCCAACCTGGAACCCGTCCTCAGCCCGAGTTTTGTGCCAAACTCGGAAATCCACCGTGCCCAGTTTATTTGAGGCCCAAAGTCTGGAAACCCGTCCACCCGATGGTTTTTTCTCCTGGCTCTAAACCACCAAACTGAAGCTGTAGAGGGGTTGACACCCGCCCTTATACAACCCCTGGTGTTAGCATTAATTAACTCTAATTAAGTTTTTTAGTATCTTAATCATCTGGCATCATGGCATAAAAGCATTTCATGTTTTAAGTATAATTGTGATGCTTTTATGTTTGAACAAGATGTTTGTATGTTTTTTAGTGTGATTTCCATGTTGAAATATATTGGTTTGTTGTGATGTTTGGTGTTCTTTGAAAGTGCAAGGGAGAAAACTTTGTTTTTAATCTCTCTTTTGTCCCCTTTTTATAGTCAAAAAGAAAGTCCAAATTTCAAAGTGGTTTCAAAGCAAGTTGTAGCTCTTGTTGAGAGGGACAACTTTGGTATTCAAAGTATTTCAAAGTTTCTGTATAAAATTTGAATAATTGAAATCTTTTAACCTCTAATTTGACCCAACACTAGATTTCAAAAAACTCTCTAAAAAGAATTATACTTTGGTCTTTTTTAATAAAATCAAAATTGGTAGATAAGGTTAAAAGAAACAACTTGTATTAAGATGGATTTTCATGTCATTAAGAAATCTGAATAATTTGGGGAAAACTAGTTTGAATTGGTTCAAATTGAAAATCAATTTCCAAACCTAATTTATCCCCTTTTGTGTATTCAAAATTTAGGCACAGTTTGGCTATGCTTTCAAAAAGCAAGTTGTTCTAATTTTTTGATAAGACAAGTTTTATGTGTTAAAGTGGGTCAGTTTTCTATGAAATCAAAGTAATTTGGTTTTTCAAAGGGTATAATAGTAATGGGAAAAGGGGGGGATATACTTTCTTCCTTCCGCTGTTCATAGGCCCGTCACCCGACCAGAGCTAGGGTCGTCAACTCCAGCTCGAGCGATGGGCACCGTTTCTTCTCGGCGAGTGTGTGGGATCTTCCGTGGAGAAGTTATCTAGCTGCTGGCGCTCTCGTTCTCCGTGGCGTCTTTCCCTAGCATTAGCCGTCGTAGTTGCGTCCACCAAGGCGCAACCTACGGACTCCTCTGCTGACCCAACTCGAAGTTCACGTGAAACCAAGCATCCTCAACCCAAAATCGGACCCGCAGATGTGGATAAGTTTCAGTTGGATGAATGGGATTATCCAAAACCATCCTGCGCATCTCCGAGTCCATTCCCTTCAACTCTTCTGCCCCAGTTAGCCATACTCGCCGGTTTTCTTTCCTGCCTAGCCGAAAGCGCCGCCGAGCTCGACCTTTACCGTGGTAGCGCACCGAGCACTTCTCCTTTCCCTCTTTCTCAGGTTGAGTTTCGTCTTGATTTAGAGAACACCTCATCGCTCGCTGGTTCCCTGTTTGGTGCTTCAGGTTTTTACCGGAATTCGTCGTCTTCGCCGAGTTCTCTCCGCCGCAGGCCGCGCTCCGTGGAACTCTTCTTTTTCCTTGTCAAGCCCCCCACCTCTGCTCACCTAGTGACAAACCAACAGCATCAGGTGTGAGCTGCTATACCTACTCCCCCCTAGCCTCTCTCCGTTTTGCTTGCTACCACTGGGGTCTAGGTTCGCCGGAGCACGGGCTGTCCGGATCCGTCCCCGCCGTGCGTGTCCGACTCAACGCCGAGTGGTAGAGTGTAGTCGCTGTTGAGGTCTCAATCGACTGCGGCTGTCTTGCCGGGGTTGATCACTTCACTTCGCTCAGCCTAGGTCTCCTAATGGCCGAGATGGCCGGGCGTAAGATTCCGCCGCCCGCTCGCTGCGCCGTCGTTCACGCCGGCCATGGTCGATGACCTCCTCTTGTAAAGAATGAAAATTTCCAGGGTGTTTTGGTTGCAAAGCCCCAGGCTCAGTGAATGCGCCATGGACTGTGGCTGGTTTTTTTAGGGTAACACGAAGGTCTTTCTGCAAAGCTGTCATGGGGAGGGTGGGGGAGTGGGCACACACACGCGTCTCGCCCAATCCATGTCTCGACGGCACCCACATGTGGACACGTGCCCTCCGTCTCGAGCTCTGCCTCGAGCAGGCGGCCCCCATCCGCTTCGCTCCAGAGTCTAAGTCTCGGGCGAACACGTTTTTTTCCGTCTCCTCTGCCTCGAGCTAAGTCTCGAGCTAGCCTCGGGCGACGTGTGTCAATCGTTCCGCCCCTGAGCTAGGACCTCGACGAACGCGCTCTTTTCTCCATCTCGCCCGAGCCGAGGGCCAGGCCTCGGACGGCGTTTGGTTTGTTCGTCTCGGTCGAGATAGGCCTCGAGCGGACCCGCGTAGCGTGTCTGTCTCGCGGGAGCTAGGCCTCGATCGGCACCTCCGACCCTCGGCGCGTTGTCTCGTGGCGTCGGCCCGCCGATCCTCGAGCGAACCGCACCCGCAACTCACCCCCGTTCGCTGCTCGGCGCCACCTGGGCTGATTTGCTTGGGCGCGAAAGCCCAGTTTTGGGCTGCGTTTCAAGTTTTTCTTTTTCTGGTTTTATGCACAGTTTTTTAGTTTTGGTTATTTTGCTTATAATTGTTGGGATCATATAGCTCTGTTTATTAATGAAATTTGACATGATAATGATAGCATGTCTGTGCTAATATAAAAATATATAAAACTTGTGTTTTGGAGCATTTTTACTATGCCAATAAAATCTGTGTTTTAATTTGAATAAATAACTTTGAGAATTTGTAATTTCTTGTTTCTTCTCCAAAAATCATGAAATTTGACTGAGATTTATATCACTGATATACCCTTCATGTTTAATTTCATCCTATTGATAAATATGCTTGTGTATAAATAAAAGGTTTAGTTAAAATGATATACACAATGGAAATATTGATACCCTGATTATTTGTGTGACTTTTGGAAATTGTTTTGACAACCAATGGGAAACTAGGCATCCAAGATTTGCTCGCTGGTTATGATTCCTTTATTGTTAATGATCTTTTGTTCTTGTTGATATACATCCCTTGTTTTACAAACATAATAAAACTTGTTTATGTAATAATTATAAGCTAAATGGTTTTGTTGGTCTTGGCAACTTTACCGCGAAGGAAGTTGTGTTTGACTTTCTTTATCTTTGGTTCACTCTGTTATGGCATTTGAATTGTCCCTGGCACCTTTAGCATATCATCGCATGGCATCTACGAGGCTACATCATTTATCGACGTGTAGTATCCGAAGTGTTGACGTCGTGTTAATCACGCTTTGTTGATCACCTTGTCGACAAGCCTCGTAAGAAGGGTTCTTGTTGGGGCAAGCTTTCGCCGAATACTTAACTTCACTCAGCAAAGGAACTAGCTTGGGTGGTTTCTTCTTGATCTTTATCTGCCCTGGCAACGAAGCCAAGTCCCTGGTGCATTTAACCTTTCTATTTCTATTGCAAAGTTATAGCATGATTTATCTTGTCACAATTTAAGAATAGGATTGGGATGACCCAGTAGTATGGCAATTAACAGTTGGTTACCTTTACCCTATCGCTTGTTACCCTATTTGTTTATAATGCTTAGGTAGCCAAGATGTACGGGATGAGATTGTCCTCCGTTAGGCCTTTAGGTCAAACTAAGGGATGATGCATCATCATTCGTTAGGATACCGCATCTCTCATACAAACTGTTAAATGGATGAAACAATGAATTAAGACTTCGTACCGGTTAACTTGCAATCCTGAATGGAATCTTGATGTAGTGTTGACTAGTCTGTGTCGATTAGGACCGTCCGTTGTTTAGTCCTGGTCGAGTGCATGATAGTACCATCACGGATACGGGTTAGTATGTTTGCAGGGTTAGATCCTGCCATACAACGCCGTGGTGCTGTGTATCGGTTGCAGGTTGAGTCCTGTCCTACAAATCATTGTGGTTGTGGCTTATGTTGCAGTTAGAGTCCTGCATATGTGTGATTGGGAACCCGCCAGCTGGGTAGATAAAGCGATTCGCATCGTCGTTGCTCTACGATAAAAAGAGACTCGATCTCTGACTCTCAACGTAGAGTTTTCAAAACCAAAGCATTTGGGAAATGATGTTTCATCCTAAAAGAGTGCTATTGATAGTATATTTGGAATTACTAAGGAAAAGAAGAATGTTTTGTTAAAAATGCTTATTCTGCAAATTCCTTCTCTATTGCTAGCCCCACTACATCCCTTAAAGCTAGCATGACCTGAAGTCTTTTCTGTTGACGGATAAGTCTTGTTGAGTACTTTTGTACTCAGGGTTTGTTAACCCCCTGTTGCAGGTTTCTTCTAGTGACGTTGATCATGATCGTGTCAGTGGGCTTGACGTGATCTGGTTGTTCTTCTTCTCCAACTTAGGTACTCCGCCTAAGTGTGGTTCCGTAATACTATTCTACTTCCGCAATACCAGTTGTGTTTATGTAAAAAGTAACTTGTTCATGGATTTGTAAAATTTTTATCTCTTACTTCCGCACTCCGATGGTATTTTGTAACAAATGTTGTAATGTTGTAATTATTCCAACCTTCATGATGATGATCCTGTGGTTCGTGGATAATTCGGGGTTCTCTCGGGGACACCCGACAGATCTTTCCAGTGATGTGGTACATGTGCACAGTCATTAGGACTCGGAGAGACGGTGACGTGTGCAGGTGGGCCACATTACCGGGCGGTTCTGCCACACCGCCCGTGCACCCCATCCACCGACACGTGTCCCCAGGTCCTCGACCCAAGCAACACTGTGCCCGCAAGTCTTCGCTCGTCGCTGTCCCAGGCTGCCAGCCACCACAGGTGATCCTCAGGCCACCGGTCCCTCAGTCCAAGTCTCACGTCCGCCCTTCACCGCTCTCGGTCCGTCGGCACAGCACGTCTCTACTTGACCTTCACCTTGCCTCTGATCACTGTATCTGTGCTCGACACCTGCACAACACAAGCCAAAGAACCTGCGATCAAACCCATTGACAATCACTCATCACACGAGACTCGGCATACACCCATGTATCCGCACAACCATCAACATTGGAGGGCATAAATTCGGAGCTAATTTAGTAGTTCTGCCAGGGCTAAGTATGGATGTAGTTCTAGGGATGAGTTGGATGAGTATGTGGAATGCGGTGTTAGACACTGCGAATAGGGTTCTTACCTTATCTGATGGAAGGACGAATACCAAGTTACGCATCTCTCTTCCCCGAGGTGCTGCCTTTGTTGATTTATCTTGCACTTTATCTATAGAAGACCGGTCCAAGATCCCAGTCGTCCGAGACTTCCCCGATGTCTTTCTAGATGAATTACCAGGATTACCGCCCAACTGTGCAGTGGAATTTGCAATCAAGTTGTTACCTGGAACCGCACCAATCTCTAGGAGACCCTACCGTATGCCGCCCAACGAGCTAGCTGAACTTAAAACTCAGATTAAGGAACTTTTGGACAAAGGATTCATTCAACCTAGTATATCCGAATGGGGTTGTCCAGCGCTGTTCGTCAAGAAGAAAGATAAGTCGTTAAGGATGTGTGTGGATTACCGGCCACTCAATGCCGTGACTGTCGAGAACAAGTATCCTTTGCCACGGATAGATATTCTGTTTGACCAGTTATCCAGAGCTAAGGTGTTTTCAAAGATCGATTTGAGATCAGGTTACCACCAGATCGGAATTCGGCCTCAAGATATCCCAAAGACTGCTTTTTCAACCAGATATGGATTATACGAGTATCTTGTCATGTCTTTCGGATTGACAAATGCCCAAGCATATTTCATGAGTTTGATGAATTCGGTGTTTATGCCAGAATTGGATAAGTTTGTATTGGTGTTCATTGATGACATTTTAGTATACTCTGAGAACCCGGACGATCATGCAGAGCATTTGAGGGTTGTTTTGACGAGGCTTCGAGAACATAAACTTTATGCTAAGTTTAGCAAATGCGAGTTCTGGTTGAAGCAAGTGCAATTTCTTGGTCATATTCTATTAGAAGAAGGAATTTCTGTGGACCTCAGTAAGGTACAAGAAGTGATGGATTGGAAAGCTCCTACTTCAGTTGGTGAGATTCGGAGTTTTCTTGGATTAGCAGGATACTATCGTCGTTTCATTCCTGACTTTTCTAAGATTGCAAAACCAATGACAAGCTTGCTCCAGAAGGATCATAAGTTTGAATGGACAGAGGGGTGTGAAATAGCTTTCCGTACTCTGCGGGAACTATTGACCACTGCTCCTGTCTTAGCTCAACCGGATATCGAGAAGCCTTTTGATGTCTTTTGTGATGCATCAAAAGTTGGTTTAGGTTGTGTTCTTATGCAAGAAGGCAGGGTGATTGCTTTTGCTTCACGCAAATTGAGAAAACATGAGATTAACTATCCTACACATGATTTGGAATTAGTTGTTGTGGTGCACGCTCTAAAAATATGGAGACATTATCTACTTGGTAACGTCTGTAATATGTACACCGATCACAAGAGTCTCAAGTATATCTTCACTCAACCTTAACTGAATATGAGGCAGAGAAGATGGCTTGAACTAATCAAGGATTACAATCTGCAGATACATTATCATCCAGGAAAGGCAAATGTGGTTGCCGACGCTCTGAGCCGGAAATCACACTGCAACAGTTTGAGGTTACGACCAGAAGACGAGTTTAGTCTTGTACACCCTGTAATTCTGCACAACATCAGGCTGCAAGGCACCCTAGTTGATCAGATTCTTGAAGAGCAGAAAACGGACAAGGGAATTTATCATATCAAGAAAAGGCTGAAAACCGCAACTGAACCAGTAAAACATTTTTGGATTGATGACAAAGGAGTGTTATGGTTTGACAAGCGCTTAGTAGTACCCAAGAACAGGGAGCTCAAAAACGGGATCATGGATGAAGCTCATTTGTCCAAGTTATCTATTCATCCTGGAAGCACCAAAATGTATCAAGATTTGCGTCCAAGGTTTTGGTGGACCAAAATGAAGAAAGAGATTGCCGCATATGTAGCCAGATGCGACACGTGTTGTCGAGTAAAAGCTATTCACCTGAAGCCAGCTGGAACACTTCAACCGTTACCAATACCCGAGTGGAAATGGGAAGAAGTGGGTATGGATTTCATCACCGGTTTGCCAACCACCCAGAAAGGAAATGACTCAATTTGGGTGATAGTTGATCGTCTTACCAAGACCGCTCATTTCATACCAGTTAAAACCTGTTATCGAGCGCCGGACTATGCAGAGATTTATATCAATCAAATCGTTCGACTACATGATATACCCAAGGTCATAGTTTCGGATCGTGGATCGCAGTTTACTGCACCGTTTTGGGAGAAATTGCAAAAGGAATTAGGCACCAAGCTAATCCGTAGCTCTGCCTATCATCCCCAAACATCGGGACAAACTAAAAGAGTGAATCAAGTTTTGGAGGACATGTTAAGGGCCTGTGTGATTTCAGCAAAAGGATCTTGGGAGAAATGGTTACCTTTAGCTGAATTTGCATATAACAATAGCTATCAAGAAAGCATACAGATGGCACCATTTGAAGCTCTTTATGGTAGAAGGTGCCTGACACCGGTGAATTGGGTTGAACCAGGAGAATGTCGTTACCACGGAATTGATTTCATTAACGAAGCAGAAGAACAAGTTAGAACAATTCAACAACATGTAGCAGCTGCGCAGTCTCGACAAAAGAGCTATGCAGACAAGAGGAGGAAACCGCTTGAATTCAACGAAGGCGATTATGTGTATCTGAAGGTGTCACCCAAGAAAGGTGTCAGACGCTTTGGCGTAAAAAGGAACCTAGCGCCAAGGTTTGTGGGACCATACAGGATTGTGGAAAGGAGTGGAGAAGTAGCGTATCAGCTAAAGCTACCTGAACATTTAAAAGCTATATTCCTTGTATTCCATGTGTCGCAATTAAAGAAATGTCTTCGATTTCCAGAAGAAGAGGTACAACCGGCCAGCTGCGGATACATGGGTGTATGCCGAAGGCTCTGAGTGATGAGTGATTGTCAACAGGTATGATGCGCATGTTCTTTGGCTTGTGTTGTGCAGGTGTCGAGCACGGAGACAGTGATCGAGGGTAGGTGAAGGTCAAGTTGAGACGTGCTGTGCTGACGGACCGGGTGCGGTGAAGGATGGGCGTGCCGTGCGGCGGACGTGCCGTGCCGATGTACCGAGCGGTGAAGGGCAGACGTGAGGCTTGGACTGAGGGACCGAAGTACCTGAGGATCAGCTGTGGAAGCTGGCAGCCTGTGACGACGACAAGCAAAGAAGTGCGGACATGTGTTGCTCGGGTCGAGAACCTGGGGACACGTGTCGGTGGATGGGGTGCACGGGAGGTGCATCCCCTCTACAGCTCCGGTTTGTTGGTTGAGCCAGGGAAAAACCAACGGGTGGACGGTTTCCGAGTTTGGGCCTCAAAACTCGGGTGCTCGGTTTCCAGGTTGAGCCTCAAAACCTGGGCTGATCGGTTTCCAGGTTGAGCCTCAAAACCTGGGTTGGACGGTTTCAGGTTGAGCCTCAAAACCTGGGCTGGATGGTTTCCGAGTTTGGCCTCAAAACTCGGGCGGTGGCTGGTTTCCCGGTTTGGGCCTCAAAACCGGGGGTACAGAGCAAGGGCGGCACGTGGCGGCAATCGGAAGGTTGCGCAGAGGCAACGCGGACGAGTTGTGCGGACGTGGCCGTCGGATACACCTACCACTTGAGTTAGTCCAGTATTAGCCTTAGGGTTTGGCTGGCTTGCTCTGTACTTAGAGTAGAGAGGGGTAGAGTAGGAAATAGACTTAGGCTAGTTGTAGTATAAATAGAGGGAGACACCCTCCTCCCTATCTATCTCAGTTAGTTGCTTTTGTTCCTAGGGTTTCCTGCTCTCCCATTCCCTGCTTGTAGCTAGTTGAGATCCACAGAAGAACTTGTTCTGTGTTCCGTTGATTCAAGGAAGTGAGGCCGTATCCTCACCCTTCCGAGCAGACTTGTGTTGTGCACTGTGTTCATCGCTTTTTGGCTCTGCTCGTTTTTCCTCGTTGCTCGATCTCTCTCTTCGCTGTGTCTTTGCGAAATCCGTTTGAATCAGTTTGTTCGTATCATTGAGGAGGTCACTCTGACCAAAGGAATTTATCTAATTCCTCATGATCGAATAGATCGGGACGATTTCGTTTTCGTGGCACTTTTTGTTCATCCACTTTCCCTTTCTGATTTCCCTGGGTTCTTGTTTCTGAGAAGATGATTTTTGGGGATAGTCTCCTAACTACCCTGTGATCTTCTTCTCCAAATTTGGGAATTTGGGATTGTGTTTTGATCGAGCTTTTGAGGATTTGCTTTTCGGGAAAACGCGTCCAAACTTGAGCTTCTGCGGGAGCAGTTCGCAGCAGGCTCAGGTGTCGGAACGTGCCGAGGCCTCCTTCGTACGGAGTCACTCGAGTGAACTGAGACCACCCTCGGGCGAGGCGGAACTTTTCCCGAGGCCTCTTGAGCCTCGGACGAATCGGAGCTTTTTCCGAGGTCCCCTCAGTCTCGGGCGAGTCGGAGGTTCACTCTGAGGCCTCTCCCAAGCCTCAGCCTCGGGCGAATCGGAGTTTTGCTTTGAGGCCTCTCTCGAGCCTCAGCCTCGGGCGAGTCGGAGTTTCGCTCCGAGGCCTCTCTCTTGGGCTTCAGCCTCGGGCGAATCGCTATTTTGGCCTGAGGCCTTTCCAAAGCCTCGGGCGAATCGGAGTTTCGCCCCGAGGCCTCGTGGCTCAGTCTTTCGCTTGGTTTGCTTGCGGTTTTCAGTCTGTGGTGCCTCGCTGTGATCTCTGGGATCATCCACCCTCTTCTTAGGGTCGTGGGCATCACGGTTTTGGTTGGAGTTTTGGGGGGTTGTTTTATTGGGACAGAGGCCTCATTTTCTGTGAAGAAATTTTTGAGGCTCCCATTCACCCCCCCTCTGGTCGCCTGGTTTGACTCTTTCGGTCCTTCAATTGGTATCGGAGCAGGTTAAGGATCTTCCACCTTAGCCGGTTCCAGATCCACAGAAGGCGACATGGATCGCGGCGTGGGCAAACCGCCGTTTTTTGATGGGACGAACTATGCGTATTGGAAGATACGTATGTCGGCCTATCTCCAGAGCATGGGCTCTTCTGTTTGGGAGATTTGCAACAACGCTGATTACGTGGTCTTGGCTGCTCGTGTCACTCAACAGCAAATTGATGAGCACGATGCCAATAGCCGAGCCCGTAATGCTCTTTTTTCTTGTTTGAGCATGGGAGAGTTTGACCGTGTTTCTCACCTCTCAACGGCTCGGGAGATCTGGGACACCCTCATGCGTTTTCATGAGGGTACCTCTCAAGTCAAAACCCGACTCTACGAGTCGTTTAAGAGAGAGTATGAGAACTTTCGACATCAACCTGGCGAGAGTATAGAAAGTTTATTCGCTCGCTTTCAGGTGATTGTCAACAGGATGAGGGCTAACCGAGAGCAGTTGCCTTTTGACGATCATGAGCGTGCTTTGAAGCTTTTGCACACTCTTGACCGTTCGGTGTGGGACTCCAAGGTTCAGGCGATCATCGAATCACCTAACTATGAGACCCTCACCTGCGACGAGCTCTTCAGTAAGCTCAAGTCCAGTGAGATCGACGCCATGTCAAGGGCTGCTTATTCGAACCCCTCTGGCCCGACTATGGCTTTGGTTTCTGGCTCCTCCAACTCCTCTGGTGGCGTTGCTCTTGCTTCTCTTTTCTCGGTCACCGAGGAGCAGTTGGAGTCTTTGGGGGATGACGAGTTGGCTTTGCTTGCCAACCGGTTCACGCGGTTCCACAACAACCGCATGAACCGTCGCCGCGGAGGAGGACGCTCGGGATGCTACGAGTGCGGCGACCCCGACCACTTCATCGCCAACTGCCCCAAGAAGAACAAGCATCTGGGGAAGGGCGATAATGGGCACAAGTACGACTTCGGCAAGCACAAGGAGAAGTACGTCCCTCCAAGGCACAAGAAGAGGGGCGGCTTCAACAAGGAGTACATCAAGAAGAAGTACTTGGAGAAGGCCCAGGCTGAGCAGCGTGCGTTCTTCGCCACGCTCAGCGACGTCGACGGCTCGGATGACGACTCCGCTTCCTCAAGCGATGACGAGTCCGAGAAGAAGAAGAGGATCGAGGATCAGCTGAACGGCCTCTGCTTCTTCGCCGACGACGACGGCCTCTGCACCATGGCGCTCAGCGACGAGGTCGGAGGCGAGCTGGAGCGCAACCCTCGGAACGACGACGACGACGCCTCCCAGGTATCGCTCACCCACGACGAGCTCTCTGCTGAGGTAGAGAAGCTTACTGCTGCCCTCCTTAGCCAAGATAAACTGCTTAGGCGTGCTGCTAGAGAGCGCAAGGAGTTTAGGCAGAAGTGGGAGGACACGGTGAAGGAGCTGGAGTGCGCTCGGTCCACCGTAGTCGTGTCGGAGGAGGCTGAGTGTGAGTCATGCACAGCGCACATGACAGACCTTCTCACCTTGAGAAGCAAGTATGCTGCGTTGGTTGGAGAGGTGGATGAGCTCCGTGCTAGGCCTCAGCTGTTGGGTGCGTGCAAGACTTGTCCTGTCTTGCAAACTGAGTTGGCAGAGAAGAATGCCAAGATTGTGTCTCTTGAGGAGGCCAACTCAGATAGCACTTGTGTCGCAAGGTGTGCTTTGTGTGAGGGTCTGGAGATGGAGATTGCAAATGTCAAGCATGACAAGATGCAAACCGAGGAAGAAAACACATACCTTCGGACCATCTTGTCATGGGTCTCCTGTAGTGAGCCGCAGCTCGGGATGATGATCTCCCAATTTAAGCGAGCTGCTGGTGCTCCTGGTGTAGGTTTTGCTCCGGGTGTCAATCTTTCTGCTTTTGGGAAGATTGGGGAGTCGAGTGGTCTAAATCCCAGTGAGAAGCCGAACTCCACCACTACTCCCAAACTGACCAAGCTTCCACCCAAAGAGCCTCTGAAGCCTATCACCAAGGATGGGGTGTTTGAGGAACCCCCGAGAGATCCTCCCAAGAACCAAGTGTGGGCACCCAAGCCGAGCCACCTCAAAAACAAGCTCGACACAATGCCACCCATCCAGGGGGAGTGCTTGCCGCAGAAGGGCAAAGTGAGCCACACCCACAGCCCTGTGTACCAACAACCTCCTGTGCGTATGGTGAGGTACCAGTGTGATTTTTGTGGGAGAGATGGTCACTTGAGCGAGTTCTGTTTTAGGCGCAGGAGAGAAGTGCGCCGTGCCAAGAAAGGGGCACCAAGGCCCGCTGACAGGTCCAGGGGCTCAGGACCTCAAGCTTCGAGGCTTCAGCCTCAGATTTCGAGGCCTCAGCCTCGACCTCGAGCCCCGAGGCCTCAACCTAAGCTTCGAGCCCCGAGGCCTCAGCCTCGTGCTCACAGGCCTCAGCCTCGAGCACCCAGGCCTCAGCAGCGGAGGGCTCCGAGGAGAGAGCCTCGGCCTAGAGATCCAGAGCCTCGACAGCATATCGAGCCTCAGGCTCCCAGGCGTAAGCCTCGTAGAGAACGTGCCCGACAGGGTCCTGCCTTTGCAGTTGATGGACCCCGTGACAGAGGCTTTGTTGAGCGTTTTTCCCCACTGCAGTTTGAGCACTGCAGTGAGCGCTTCTTCCCTAGCGGACCATGTTTTCCTCAGCATGGTGATCGCTCCTCTCGTAGACAGTATAGGAATGGTTTTTATCCTAACCGTTCTTTTGAGCAGCCGGCCCAACACTGGTATTCTCCTTATTTCACTAACCCCAGTGTTGGACCGTATGCTCACCCTATGTCTTTTTATTGATGTAGGTAAGACGGTTGGAGGACGTTTGGTTGGTGGATTCCGGTTGTTCGAGGCACATGACCGGAAACGCCAAGTGGTTCTCCAGCCTTAGCCCTGTTGCCGGAAAGGAGTACATAACCTTCGGCGACAATAGTAAAGGTAAAGTATTGTCCCGCGGATCAGTGCGGGTTAATGAGCACTTTGTGTTGCGCGATGTTGCTCTTGTTTCTAACTTGCATTTTAACTTGCTTTCTGTTTCGCAACTTTTTGACGACGACTATGAGATTCGTTTTAAACCGAATCTCAGTCGTATTTTGGACCCTCAGGGCAATCTAGTATGTCTAATTTCGCCCTTTGGGAAAGTCTTTTGTGCGAATTTCTCGGAGTCTTTTGGCACTTCACGCTGTCTTTTGGCTAGTCCTTCCTCTTCCGATCTTTGGAAGTGGCATAGGAGGCTCGGTCATTTAAGCTTCGACTTGCTTGCAAGACTTAGCTCACTTGGCTTAATCCGAGGATTGCCCAAACTTTCGATGGAAAGGGATCTAGTCTGTCACTCTTGTAGACACGGGAAGATGGTTGCTGCTCCCCACCATCCAGTGACTAAGGTCATGACCTCTCACCCTGGAGAGCTTTTACACATGGACCTTGTTGGTCCAGCTCGGGTGAGCTCGGTTGGTGGCAAGCGGTATGTTTTGGTTGTTGTCGATGACTTTTCGAGATATTCGTGGGTCTTCTTTTTAGCTGAGAAGACCGAGACTTTTTCTTTTGCTCGTAATCTGATTTTACGTCTACAGAACGAGTTCCCTTTGAACTCGATGCGAGCTATTAGAAGTGATAATGGCTCCGAATTTAAAAATTCGGATTTTGAAAAGTTCTGTAACTCTCTAGGTTTGGAGCACCAGTTTTCTTCCCCCTACACACCGCCACAAAATGGTGTTGTAGAGAGGAAAAATCGGACCCTCGTTGAGATGGCCAGGACGATGCTCGACGAGCACAGGACTCCCAGGCGCTATTGGGCCGAAGCTATAAACACTGCGTGCTATATTTCAAATCGCATTTTTCTGAGAGCGTTCTTGAAAAAGACTTCTTATGAGTTGCGTTTTGGTCGTCAACCTAAAGTGAGTTATTTTAGAGTTTTCGGTTGCCACTGTTTTATTTTAAAGAAAGGCAACCTGGACAAGTTTGAGTCTCGTTCCTCTGACGGTGTGTTTTTGGGTTATGACACTCACACTCGGGCCTATCGTGTACTTAACCTTGACACTAACCGAGTCATGGAGACATCAGATGTCACCTTCGACGAGACTCTCGTTTGTCCTTCTTCTCGTTTTGAGCGTGCAGGTGATCATGAGGTCGGCGAGCCTCTTTTTGATGACCAGGAGGAGGGCGCCGAGGGTATGGACGACCCTGCAGAGGGTATAGACGGTCTAGCACCCCCTCCACTCGCTGAGGCCCATAGAGAAGCCTCGACGACGATCCACGGCCCCGAAACCTCCTCTTCCTGGGGGCCGTGGGATCCGCCATCCCGTGCGGTACCTTTTGTACCCGGGGAGGCACCAGCTGCTGCTGAGGCTGAAGCCGAGGCCACCTCGGCCAGGGAGGCTCCGCAGCACATCCAGCGTCGGCACCCGCCTCAGCAGATGATCGGCAGCCTCAACGACCGAGTCACTCGGTCCAGGTCTCAGCAAATCTCGCACTTTGCTCACTCTGCTTTTGTCGCTAATTTCGAGCCCCGAGATGTTGGACACGCTTTGACGGATCCAGACTGGGTAAATGCCATGCATGAGGAGTTAGAGAACTTTGAACGAAATCGGGTTTGGGTTCTAGTTCCACTTCCACCTGACTGTAAGCCTATTGGGACAAAATGGGTTTTCAAAAACAAGCAAGGAGAGGACGGCCAAGTTGTTAGAAACAAGGCCAGGCTTGTAGCAAAGGGTTATAGTCAGAAGGAGGGAATAGATTATGAGGAAACTTTTGCTCCTGTAGCTCGTTTGGAGGCTATTAGGATACTCTTGGCTTTTGCTGCATCCAAAGGTTTTAAATTGTTTCAAATGGATGTCAAGAGTGCCTTCTTAAACGGCTACATAGAAGAGGAAGTGTATGTTGAGCAGCCCCCCGGTTTTGAAAATCCCAAGTTTCCGAACCATGTTTTTAAACTTCACAAAGCATTATATGGTCTGAAACAAGCCCCTAGAGCCTGGTATGATAGGTTAAAAACCTTTTTGCTTACTAAGGGTTTTAAAATGGGATGTGTAGATAAAACGCTTTTTCTCCTCAGGCAAGGCAAAGACACTCTCTTGGTCCAGATTTACGTGGATGATATCATTTTCGGTGGTTCTTCTCATGCTTTGGTTGCCAAGTTTGCAGATACTATGAGCAGGGAGTTCGAGATGAGCCTGATGGGAGAGCTGACATTCTTTCTCGGGTTGCAAATTAAGCAATCCCGAGAAGAACGTTCGTGCATCAGGGCAAGTACACCAAGGACTTGCTGAAGCGATTCGACATGGGTGAGGCCAAGCCTCTACCAACGCCCATGTCGACAACGACTGCCCTGGATGCGGATGTGGATGGCGAGCCAGTGGACCAGAAGGAGTACCGCAGCATGATTGGATCGCTCCTCTACCTGACGGCGACACGCCCGGACATTCAGTTCGCGGTGTGTCTGTGCGCCCGCTTTCAAGCTTCGCCGCGCACCTCTCACCGTCAGGCCGTGAAGAGGGTCTTCAGGTACCTTCGGTTCACACCCGAGCTCGGTATATGGTATTCGGCCTCATCCACTCTCTCCCTCTGCGGTTATTCTGATGCCGACTTTGCTGGGTGTCGTATTGATCGCAAGTCCACTTCTGGGACTTGCCAATTTATCGATTCTTCTCTTGTTTCGTGGTCTTCTCGCAAGCAGTCTAGTGTCGCCCAGTCTACCACGGAGGCTGAGTACGTTGCTGCGGCTAGCTGTTGTTCCCAGTTACTCTGGATGATGGCCACTTTGCGTGATTTTGGTTTGAGCTTTTCTCGAGTTCCTTTGCTTTGTGACAGCACGAGTGCTATTAGCGTTGCTAAGAACCCCGTGCTTCACTCAAAGACCAAACACATTGATGTGCGCTTTCATTTTTTGCGAGACCACCAGGAGAAGGGTGATATCGACCTTCGCCATATCGATACTCATCATCAACTGGCCGATATTTTTACCAAGCCTCTAGACGAATCAACCTTTAATCGGTTGAGGGGTGAGCTTGGTGTGTGTTTCCCCTTTTAGTTGGGGGAAACATTTTGGATCCTGTACAGTCGTTTCTTCTTTCTTTTTTTTTCTTTTGATTTGGCATTTTTAGTCACTCTCTGAGCCTCAGATTTATAGTTACTAGAATGTGACGGTGCTCTGTATGGTGAGTTCCGAGACTCATGCTGGCTGGCTGTAGCTTATGCTCTTACTGATCACTAGTACATGTTGTGAGTTAAGCTATATTGAGATGGTGAATTTGCTAAATAAATTAAAATCTGAAAATGTTCACCATTGAGATATGCAACTAGCATGTGTAGGTTGTGATGAGTTAACTCGCGCTTTTCATATATGCTAGGTTGCTATGTCTCTAGTTCTGAGTCAGTTACTTGCTTGGTCTGTTCATGTCATGTCTAAAATTTTGAACCAAGTATTAGTGCACAGAAAAGATCGAGATGGGATTGCTTGTCAACACATCACGGTATCGAGACAGTTTCTCACTGCACCTTGAGTTAAACTTGAGCCGTGTAGTGTATGACCGAAACCGTAGCTTTAAGCTTCTGATTGCTTCGGCATAGGCTTCGCTCGGTTGAAAAGTAAGGCAAAGACAAGCTTTCAACCTCTCGCAATCACATGCAAATAATTAAACTTGTGTATTTTCACCGCTGCAACTCCGATATCTACATGAAATCACAAGTATATGCTTCATTCCTACGCATGATGATTGAACTGTGCTAGGGGTAGTTCACCTTGTATACATGTTTAGCACCTGTACAGACTCCTGTCTACACTTTGTTAGTGCTATTTTAATGGTGAATATCTTTCTGACTCAAAACTGCTCACTTTTGCTCATTTGGCTTATATTTCGGATACAGTGATCAGTCTGAGCCTTCGCTGAGCCTCTATGCCTCTGTTGCACCCCTCGGACTATACCGTTTGGAGCATTTTTGCATTCTTTTGGCTATAAGTCTGAAGCTCCTGCCTCGCATTTGTATCATGAAAGGGGAAGAAGTTTTGACTCTTGATAAGTGCATTTTCAACTAAGGGGGAGAATTTTTGCAAATCATATGTTCCCTGTTCCCTGGCTGTTCCCTGGGTGTTCATTCGAGGGGGAGTTGTTATCTGCACTAGTCAAGGGAGAGAAAAGGGAGCCTCGGTCTCGAGCTGTGCGGTTGATCGCAGCCTCGAGTCGGTCTCGAGCTGTGCGGTTGATCGCAGCCTCGAGGCTTTGCCATTTTTCGAGGGGGAGCTCGTCTATCTCTGCTCGAGAAACTCGTCTGGTTCTGCTCGGCCTCGAGCCCCTGTCTCGAGCCTCAGCCTCGAGCGCCTCGAGCCTTGCCTTCTTGATGGCTAAGCCTCGAGCCTCGAGCCATGTTCTGCAGGCTGTTAAGTGTTGGTGTCGAGCTTTCTCTGTGCTAGTTGTGTTGAGCCGTTGCCTCTTTCTTGAGGGACTAGCATTTTGCTCTGATTTTCAAACTGGTATTTGCTAGCGGTGTTGAGCCTGTTCTACCTCTTCTTGAGGGCTAGCCTTGTTTTGCTTGGTTGCGTCGAGCCGTTGCCCATGTCTTTGGGGACCAAGTTCTGTTGCTCTTACCACCTGACCTTCTTCGGCTTTGCTATGCTTTTGGGTCATTTGGTTGAGTTTTTCTCCTCTCCCTTCCTCTCTCTTTCTTTCTTTCTCTTTCTTTATTATGATTTGTGTGAGTAGTTGACAATGCACTCATCAAGGGGGAGATTGCGGATACATGGGTGTATGCCGAAGGCTCTGAGTGATGAGTGATTGTCAACAGGTATGATGCGCATGTTCTTTGGCTTGTGTTGTGCAGGTGTCGAGCACGGAGACAGTGATCGAGGGTAGGTGAAGGTCAAGTTGAGACGTGCTGTGCTGACGGACCGGGTGCGGTGAAGGATGGGCGTGCCGTGCGGCGGACGTGCCGTGCCGATGTACCGAGCGGTGAAGGGCAGACGTGAGGCTTGGACTGAGGGACCGAAGTACCTGAGGATCAGCTGTGGAAGCTGGCAGCCTGTGACGACGACAAGCAAAGAAGTGCGGACATGTGTTGCTCGGGTCGAGAACCTGGGGACACGTGTCGGTGGATGGGGTGCACGGGAGGTGCATCCCCTCTACAGCTCCGGTTTGTTGGTTGAGCCAGGGAAAAACCAACGGGTGGACGGTTTCCGAGTTTGGGCCAAAAAACTCGGGTGCTCGATTTCCAGGTTGAGCCTCAAAACCTGGGCTGATCGGTTTCCAGGTTGAGCCTCAAAACCTGGGTTGGACGGTTTCAGGTTGAGCCTCAAAACCTGGGCTGGATAGTTTCCGAGTTTGGCCTCAAAACTCGGGCGGTGGCTGGTTTCCCGGTTTGGGCCTCAAAACCGGGGGTACAGAGCAAGGGCGGCACGTGGCGGCAATCGGAAGGTTGCACAGAGGCAACGCGGACGAGTTGTGCGGACGTGGCCGTCGGATACACCTACCACTTGAGTTAGTCCAGTATTAGCCTTAGGGTTTGGCTGGCTTGCTCTGTACTTAGAGTAGAGAGGGGTAGAGTAGGAAATAGACTTAGGCTAGTTGTAGTATAAATAGAGGGAGACACCCTCCTCCCTATCTATCTCAGTTAGTTGCTTTTGTTCCTAGGGTTTCCTGCTCTCCCATTCCCTGCTTGTAGCTAGTTGAGATCCACAGAAGAACTTGTTCTGTGTTCCGTTGATTCAAGGAAGTGAGGCCGTATCCTCACCCTTCCGAGCAGACTTGTGTTGTGCACTGTGTTCATCGCTTTTTGGCTCTGCTCGTTTTTCCTCGTTGCTCGATCTCTCTCTTCGCTGTGTCTTTGCGAAATCCGTTTGAATCAGTTTGTTCGTATCATTGAGGAGGTCACTCTGACCAAAGGAATTTATCTAATTCCTCATGATCGAATAGATCGGGACGATTTCGTTTTCGTGGCACTTTTTGTTCATCCACTTTCCCTTTCTGATTTCCCTGGGTTCTTGTTTCTGAGAAGATGATTTTTGGGGATAGTCTCCTAACTACCCTGTGATCTTCTTCTCCAAATTTGGGAATTTGGGATTGTGTTTTGATCGAGCTTTTGAGGATTTGCTTTTCGGGAAAACGCGTCCAAACTTGAGCTTCTGCGGGAGCAGTTCGCAGCAGGCTCAGGTGTCGGAACGTGCCGAGGCCTCCTTCGTACGGAGTCACTCGAGTGAACTGAGACCACCCTCGGGCGAGGCGGAACTTTTCCCGAGGCCTCTTGAGCCTCGGACGAATCGGAGCTTTTTCCGAGGTCCCCTCAGTCTCGGGCGAGTCGGAGGTTCACTCTGAGGCCTCTCCCAAGCCTCAGCCTCGGGCGAATCGGAGTTTTGCTTTGAGGCCTCTCTCGAGCCTCAGCCTCGGGCGAGTCGGAGTTTCGCTCCGAGGCCTCTCTCTTGGGCTTCAGCCTCGGGCGAATCGCTATTTTGGCCTGAGGCCTTTCCAAAGCCTCGGGCGAATCGGAGTTTCGCCCCGAGGCCTCGTGGCTCAGTCTTTCGCTTGGTTTGCTTGCGGTTTTCAGTCTGTGGTGCCTCGCTGTGATCTCTGGGATCATCCACCCTCTTCTTAGGGTCGTGGGCATCACGGTTTTGGTTGGAGTTTTGGGGGGTTGTTTTATTGGGACAGAGGCCTCATTTTCTGTGAAGAAATTTTTGAGGCTCCCATTCACCCCCCCTCTGGTCGCCTGGTTTGACTCTTTCGGTCCTTCACCAGCATCAAGTTGCAATCCGATCTCACCTACTCAGTGAAGCCGTGTCGGGTACTTGATGAAAAAGAAAGAGTAACTCGTGGAAGAATAGTGAAGCAATATAAAGTATCTTGGAGTGAACAAGACGATCGAGACGCCACTTTGGAAACGGAAGACTATTTAAAAGAAGTGTATCCACAATTTTATAAAGACTGGTTAGTAACTCAAATCTCGGGATGAGATTCCTTTAAGGAGGGGAGGGCTGTAACACCCCTGGTGTTAAGCAACCCTAAATGCATAACTTGACATCTCATGAGCATAAGCATCGTCATCACATGTTGCATTCTTTCTATAAAGTGTCATTTCATGTGTTGGTAGTTACTGTGGTGCTTGGTGTGATGCTTGTTTGACTTGTTTTTGGAGTGGTTGAGTCTTCTAAGTAGTTGAACCTTGTTGATGAGTCAAAATGAAGCTAGGTTTGTGTTGGTCATTGTGGCTAACCAAGTCCCTAACCCTAGTTGCCTTAATAGAGCCCTAGGAGCCCATTTGTTTGACTAACTAAGACCTCCTTGATAGAAGCTTTGCATGGCTATGGGCCCTTAACCAAAAGTGTGTAGATTTTAGAGTAGAACAAAAAGTGTTTAAGGGCCAACTCATGAAAATGGGTTTAACAAGGTGTTTTAGGACCCACAAGGCAGAAATGGGGGAGATTTGACTTAGAAAAATTCTTCTAAGTCCTAACTGTCGAAACAGTTTCGCCTGGTGATCTTTGGAGAATTCTTGAGACCAATCCAGGACGAACCAAAGCTAGAACTTGTAGCCAAAGTTGCAGTTGTCATGTAGCTCTAACCAAAGGAACAACCGGTGTGTTGTTTCATCGAGTGGTTAGCAAGTTAATCGCGTCCAAAATCCGGCCGTCAGTCGGCCATCAGCGACTGAATCGGTCGATTCAGTTTGAATCGACGCCGTGGTCATGGCCGACCGCGCCAGAGCTTGGCCGCCGCGTGGCGCCCGACGCCTGGCGAGCCCGCGTCCGCGCGCGGCGTGGCGAGCACAAGGCCCGTCCGCCTGCACTTGCACAGCCAAGCCGCTCCATTTCCATCCGCTCTGTCCCCCTCGCTGTCGCCCGAGCAAGGTAAGCGCCGCCGCGAGTCCACCGGCGTCTTCCCGCTGCTTCGCCGCGGTTCCACCCCAACTATCCCGCCAAAACAAGTCGTCGTGACCCGCTCCACCTCCTGCCCTAGCTAGCTTGAGCCGAAGGCCTCTGGGTAAGCCGCGAAGCACGCGTCCGCCGTGTCCGCCATGGCCGGCGAGCTCGGTCTGCCGTGGCCAACCCCCTTTCCGAGCTCGTCCGTTTGTCCTAGCTAGTGTTCGCGAGTCGCCTTGACCCGTAGAAGACAATGGTGGTGTTGGTTTGGCCGATTGGGGTTTGGTAGTGGCCGTACGTCGCCGTCCGCCGTTGGCTCTGCTCGCCATGGACGACGAGCCACGGTCTCGGCCGTTTCTCATGGCAACCCTAGCTTCTTTGCTTCGATTAGGGTTCGCCAGGGTTTGAGGAGTGTGAGTTGGCCGTCGGTTTGCTTCGGAAGGCCGGAGATGGCCGGCGTGGCGAGCTCCTGCCGCCGCGGCCGTCATTCTCGCCGGCGAAGCTTACTCCGTCCATGCGCTGGGCTAGAGAGTGGTGCCATCGGGTGCGGAAAGTCGAGGGGAGTCCGCCGGTGGTGTTGGTTTCGCCGGGGAGGTCGCCGCCGGCGAGCAGCGCCATGGTCAACGTCGGGCTCTGCTTCGTGTGTGTGACATGTGGGGTCGGTTTGACCCAGGGTCCCGCCAGTCAGTGGCTCGGCTCTCAGTTGTCAGTGACCTGGGTGCAGTAGTTTGGTTGCGCGTAGCAGTTTAAGCTGAAGAGTTTTCCAGGGTTTTGTTTTAATAGATTTCAGAAATGCTTATGTGGTTTGTTTAATTCATATCTTGAGTTCTGTAAATGCTAAAAAGGTGAAATAAGTTTTGTTAAGTTTTTGGTAAAGAGTTCTATGCATGAAAAATATAATATGTCTAGTTTGTGATAAATTTATGTGTAGTTATATTTAATTTATGTTTGGGCTAAAATCTTGTTAAATGCATAGTAAACTGTGTATTGCTCAGAAAAATGTGATTCTTGTCTTGTTAGGTTTGTATTGATGAATAGTTTCTGGGAAAAATGTAATATGATGTTGTTCTGTGGAATACTTTGGCAGTAGCAATTAAAGTGATTAAATATTGTTTTCTTGTTTAAATTGTAGTAATTAAAATATGAAAGTTATGAGCATGAGAATTTTTATACACTGCTCTTGTGCTAAGAAGTTTAGTGGAAAAATGGGAAATTTGCTTTTTGATACTTTTTGCTAGGGTGTGTAGTTCAAAGCACCTTTTCATGGTAGTAATTGTCTTTTTCATAGAGGATAGAGTTTAAGTCCAAATGGGGTGAAATTTGGACAGGGGACTAGATTGCATGTTGTCAACTTCCAGTAATTTCTTTAGATTTTTCTGAAGTCTGTATCTGAGGGTTGCTGTTCTAGGCTAAACAAAATGATTAAATGGTAGCAAATGGTTAAGTAATAATCAGATGATGTTGACTACCTTGTTGAAGAAAATGAAGTAGATGACATGTGCTTACCTCCTAAGTGATCTTGTTCTATGTTGCATCACCAATGCATCCCATGTGCATTCATTTTATTTATATGTGTTATGCATCATACAGGGTCGGTAGTGGAAGCCCAGAATCCGCTGCTAGAGGAGCCGTGTCCGGAGGAGACCCCAGACGAGAGGACCGAAGAAGGAGACGTCGAGGACCTGCCTGAGTGCCGCGACAATCGACCCTCCGACTTCGAAAGAGGCAAGCCCCGGAGCATCCCACTCCTACGGTTTGCAAATGCAATTACAAAATTAACCTGATATGTTTATTGCATTAGGTTATAGGAGTTGAGTGATCCCGTTGATGCATTACTTACTTATTCTTGTCCACCTGCAAATATTATTTTGATATCCTTGTTAAGCCTAGGCTCGTTTATGATTAGCCCTCCTTAGACCGGTAAAAGTCGGGTGATTTCCTATCTCCCGCATATAGGTGGATACTGATCATGACTAGCCTCGTGCTATCATGGAGATAACCATGTGATAATTAATTTGAGACCGGGCGGGATGTAGGAGCAGCTGGACATGGGTTCTGTGTGCTAGTAGTCTCCCGTCTGTGTCGATTAGGACCCGACGATGGCACACCTCAGTCATTTTGAACGCGTCAATCACTTAACGGAGCAGGTGCGGGTGCCTCCCGTGAAGCCGAGTAAGGTTATTCGAGCCGGTGATGGAGATGTTGACGCCTAACATCCAGGGCCTTATATGTACCATGGGCAACTATTCTGAGCAACCTGGCATGGTCCGTGGATAGGCGGGGCCTGATTGACCTGTCATGACCGTGGGCAGTTATAGCTTGAGCGACCTGGCATTAAGATACCCCCGGTATAGATGGGCCCATGACCGTCCCACGTGTTGTGCTCTCGAATTTCCTGAAGTGGTCGCCGACGGCTGCCTGGCAAGGTGTGATCGGGCGAGTGTGCGACATTTTATCCCCAGCTGGGTAGGAATCGATTATAATCGCCATCACTCCTGGATAGTGAGTAACTTGACTCGGCATGTGTTACCGTAGTAACTTATGGAATTAAAAGATGGTTATGGTATTGTATCTGAAAGGCTATTGATGAAATAGTCACTCTTGCTTGATTAATTAGCCAAGTGATTGCTCTAGATCAGGTGCAAATCTAGTTAATCAGGTTGATTACATAAAATTGACTGCTAATACTCAAATGATGATTATTTAATAATAAAATGCTTTTATGCAAAAAGGTAAGTATGGCCAACCCAGATATAGCCTTGCATACTCCTTGGTGTCACCTTATTTCTGGTTTATGACGGGTAAGTCTAGTTGAGTACCTTCTCGTACTCAGGGTTTTATCCCTTGTTGTTGCAGATGGGCAGTGCTTCTATGGCTATTGCGAGAACTATCTGTACCCTGTCGCGAGTGATGATTAGACCATGGGCATGGTCATTTCTTATCCTCTCCTGATGCTTTTGTGGAATGATCAGGCACTGGCACCGTATTATGAACTAAGAACTGATGTTTAAAACTATGTTGCTTCCGCTTTTGAATTCCGAACTAGGGTTTGTAATAACTGTTAAACTCCGATGTATTTGAACTATGTGTGAATTGAATGTACCTCATGGACATGTACGCTAATCTATTACGATCTTGGCTATTGTTGAATGATTGAAATCCCTCGAGATTTCCAGACTACCGGGTTTGTACGAGCTTAAGTACCGGTTAATCTCTGTGAAAGCGGGGATTCGGTGCCTAATCAGGTATAAATTGGTCGGTTCTGTCACATCTTCCGTCGGATTTCTGTATCGATCTGGAAAAGGTAATACATGTGTATCATAAAATTCAAGAGGAGCAGTTCGTACCTTGGATGAAGGTTCTGGGGTCTCCTCTTCTTCGTCTTTTTCAACATTAACAATATTTTTCTTTGCAACAGAATTACTACTAGGAACTAAATTAGGATGAGGTGGATCATGAGTGGATTTACCACCTCTCGTGGTTACAACTTTTTATTCCTCATAGTATTTAATTTGAGATTTAATGTTATCTACTTTTTGCTCTAATCTCTTATTAAAATTAATTTGTTCCTTAAATGCTTCAGAAAAATCTTTCAGTTTAGCATAAATTCCTTCTAACATTTTATCATGTTCAATTAATTTATTATTTATGCTATCATTAATTCTACCTTGATTAGAAACTAATTTTCCAATTGGAGAATTAAATACTGAGGTTTGAGGCATACCTTTATTATTTCATTGTTGGATTATTGGAATTGGAGATTCTCCGTAGCCACCATTATTAAGAAGGGATTTTACATCCTCTTTCTTAATTTCTCCTTGACCTTCACTTGACGAAGCGGCTCATTGCTTGGTGTAGTACTCCATTGCAGCGCGATCTCTCTTCTCATTTATTCTTTGCTCTAGCAATTTTACCAAAGTTTGCAGGGTAACAGAATCAACTTGCTTAATTTCAGACATACCTCTAGCACATTTTTCTGTCCATCCTTGATTCGCCACCATTGTCTCGATCAGTTTGGTTGCCTTCTCTATAGTGTGAGAGAGGTATGCACCTCCGGCGGCAGCATCAATGTGTTGTCGAGATTCTTGCTGGAGTCCATGGTAGAAGCTCTGGATCAAGTACCACTCTTGCATACCATGGTGCGGACAGTCTTCAACATACTCTTGTAGTCTCTCCCAAGCTTCAGTGATTGTTTCTTCGTCTCCCTGTCCAAAGTTAGAAATCTTGCTACGGAAAAGAATAGTTTGACTTATCGAGCAGAACTTGTTGAGGAATTGATCCGCGCATCTCACCCATGTCAGCAGGTGTCCAGAGTTGAAGAGGAACCACTGCTTCGCTTTTTCCACTAATGAAAATGGAAAAAGACGAAGTCTAATGGTATCCTGTGAAACTCACTGCACAGAAATTGTACTACATATCTCCAGAAAGTTCCGGAGATGAGCATTGGCATCCTCGAAAGGTTTGCCATTAAATGCAATAGCTTGAGCCATACGTATTAGGTGAGGTTTAAGGTCAAAATCTACATTACTAGTACAAGGTAACACTGGAATGTGAGCAAGATTAGGCATGGAATACTCACGGAGTGTTTTGGTCGACGTCGATGTTGATGACGATGTCGGCGTTGGTGTTGCTCGATCGGTGGAGCAGCTTGGTTCGTCAGTCACTTTTGACTGGGATTCTTGTCTTGACGAACTCCTCTCGCGAAACTCCAGGTTCTTCCTCAGAGGAGTGAGATTAGCTCTCGCTCTCCTAAGAATGGCCTCGGGATCTTCTTGATAGTTGCTCGGAAGATTGAATCCGTCCATAGCTACTTGAACAATCACAAACAACGAACAATATATATATACCTGCTAGAACTACAGGGGTTAATTCAATAGAAATCACAAAGAATTAATTCTAGCCAATTGCTTCCCCGGCAACGGCGCCAGAAATGCTTGTTGACACTTGCTAACGTCGTTACTAGGAGTAGACTATGGAATCTATCCCCGGCAACGGCGCCAGAAAGGCTTGTTGGTACTTCTTAATGTAAGAAGTATAACTAACTATTCTTATGACTATTGGTAAATTCCGCAAGCGCACAGAATAAGTTACTTATAGCACTTCACCCGGGTGTAACCGAGTATCGTATTTATTTCCACAGGGAAGCTACTATGGCAGAACTAACACTAGGACTGCTATGAACAACTAGTGATTCTAGCAAGGTTGATCGAAATGTATGAATGGGGGTTGATTTCTACTACTACTAAAATAAAAAGAAAGAAAGACTAACTACTACTAAACTAAATCGGTGGGGTCTGGCCGATGAACAGATTAATGTTTTCCTACACACATACGAACACAACTAACTTAGCAATAAAGATTTTATCTAGTTCTTCGAACCGTACACACCCTCTGGACTATTTACCTCAGACGTGCACAATGAGGTTTATGATTCAAAAACTAACCCAACTACGTGGTGGAATTCAAGGCTCCCAGGGCTGTCACCACCTGTTTGCTACCACAGCTATCCGGGGGGTTAGCCACAAACTAAGGTATAACTAGTCTAAGCACCGTGCTTACACTAATATATACTACTCTAATGTTGCGTCCAAAACTAGAGCACTGATTACTCAGCGAAGAACCCAAACTAGATACAAACTAAATACTAAGTTATCTATGATCGAAAGCACTTAACAAGAACAATAAGTAAAGAACTTAAAGTAAATGCTGAAAGTAGAAGAATACTAAGATAAATGAAGAAAGAGTTGGAATTATACCAGAGACTCTGGAAGATCCTCTATTACAACTCCAACTCTTCTCTTCTACATTCTCGCTCTCACTCTAAGTCTCTCAACTAGAGTGTTACTTCACCAGAGCTTCGCTTACAAGAGAGTGGGACTAATGAGGTGAGGTCTGAGTACAAATGAGCTCGGGGGGTCCTATTTATAGCCTAAGGGACCTAGGGGGGTACTTATGGACCTAGGGTTAGGTCAGGGGGGTGAGTGAGGTGGCGGGCGCCATCCCTAGGTGGCGGCCGCCACGCCCCTGACCGTTGGATCCACCGTCATTGCTTCAACGGTATCCAGGAGCTCCAGGGAGGCGGTTCCAAGGTCGGTTGCATGTCCAAATAACCGTCACATGGGCAATTAGGTCATGATCCACGTGACATCTCTTCTTAGTCGTTGGATGCAACGACCTAAGTGATCAATGGCTGCAAATGAGTGTGGCACGCCTCCCCTGGATCAGTGACGTGGCAGGGGAGGAGTTTGGGCCTCACTCCCCTGGAGGCCGCCAGCTAGGGGTGGCAGGCGCCACCCCACCTTAGCCCAAAGTGAGCCGAGGTGAGTGTGCTTGCCTCCTAGTGGGTCCTCTTGGTCATTTTGCTCAAAAACCCTGCAATTACCTACATTCAAATAAAACTCAAGGACAAGTGGAAATCGTTAGTTTATAAAAGGTTTTTGGTTGATTTTAAGTCCTTGTGTTGCGTTATATGACCTTGTTGATGCTAAGAATATAACACTTAGTGAGCATCAATAATAGCTAGGCTCAAATCCTCTGCTGAAGAATATGAATTAGGGTTTCTGAACTTGCATATCTTGCTCTGCCTTGGGGTGTTAGTGGCTGCTTATATAGCCCGGTGGGATGAACCGTGACCCTCAGATCAAACCGACCATGAACAGGGGTTAAGATGCGTCGAGGAGGTCGATTAGGTCACGCTCCACGAAGATGGGCTATGGAGAGACTTGGCCCAGGTCGGCCAGCCTGGGGGTGGGGCCGGCCGGCCCCACCTGGCAGGTGCCAGGCGCCGCCTTCGTTCTTTCGTCTTCTACAAGCCTCCTTGTTGCCCTAGCGTGGCTTTCAGTTTCGTTTGCGCAAACCATCATGTTGGAGTAGGACTCTACCTCTTTCCATCTGCTGGAAAAGTCCCTGGAGAATAGCAATTCACCAAAGTTGTGGAATATGTTGGTTTAACCCTTGAATTATGTTGCTTGGTGGCTACTCCAAGTTGTTCCAGAGTCTTCCAAGTCGTATCCAACAAGGACTCTCTTGTCGAGACTCCAAACATAGCAAACCCTAGATCCATTTCGATTGTCTCGACGAGCTCTTCGCAATGGTGTAGTCTGATTCATCACTTGAGATACTTTTAGTGAAATATTGATATTCCTGCAAAAAAGTGAGAACAACACAACTCGTGGAACTCGTTAGAATCAAACCTTATTCTAGGTTGATGGTCACTTTTATTACCTTTTTTATGACTTATTGACGGTATAAGATATGAGTTAGTGACCATTAACAAGCTCCCCCACACTAGGTCTTTACTCGTCCCTGAGTAAAGTATAACTTCACACTTACTGTTCATAGAAAAACCTGCACTGCTGGGATTAGAAGTGTTGAAACAATTTTATTACCTTTGTCCTTCAGCCTTGTCAGATGGAGAGTTTTGTAAAAAATTTCTGAAAAATATAGCTTTCCTTCTCCTTCCTGTGGTACTCTCAATGTCGCTCAAGGTTTTTATCTCCTCACATGAGGCATTGCCTTCTTTTCAAAATTATTAATTATATCTGGAGATTTAAGAAATTTATAGCACTCATCCTTCGATCATGTCACCAGGTCAACACTTAAAGATAGAGAGAGAAGCGTCATACTCCTAGATCAAGATATATTTTTGGAAAACTTGTCTTCTCTTGTTTGGTAGAACTCGGCGAGAACACAGGGGCAGCGATTTATACTGGTTCAGGCCGCTACATAGTGTAATACCTTACGTCCAGTGGCGGCGTGTGCCTTGTGTTATGATTCAAGATTCAATGGGTAGGAGTATGCGCCTACCTCTCCTTTGAGAACATATATGTTGAATGATTGACTTTGATGAGGAAGGTTTGAGGCTTTTACCCGGTTGAGTCATTTTGTCGTTATGCGCTTAATGTTTATGACTATCCGGTGGCGTGAGTTGTGTTGTGTTTATGTGTTGGTGTGTGTGTGCAACATGTGTCTCTTGGCTGTGTTGATGTGCAGGTGTGGAGCTCGGATACAGTGGTCTATGGCGAGGTGAAGGTCAAGTAGAGACGTATCGTGCCGACGGACCAGGAGCGGTGAAGGATGGGCGTGCCGTGCGGCGGACGTGCCATGCTGATGTACCCAGAGCGGTGAAGGGCGGACGTGAGGCTTGGACTGACGGACCAGAGGGCCAGAGGACCAGCTGTGGTAGCTGGCACATGGCATCGGCAAGCGAGAGCACATGGGGATGTGCGATGCATCGGTCGAGTCGGGAGGAAGACGATGGCTCCGTGGCACTTGGCGGGAGGTCGGACACGGGCTTGCGTGCGGCGCACGTGCCATCGGCCAAGTCAAGAACGACGGCGAAGGCGTTGTGCCTGGTGTGGAGGCTGGACATGCATCGGCATCGGTGCCGGTGGTCGGGGTGTGCGAACCACATCCCGTCTGCGGTGCGGGTTCGGTAGCTGAGCCTCAAAAAGCTACCATCGACGGTTTCCAGGTTTGGTCCTCAAAACCTGGGGTGGCCGGTTTCCGAGTTTGGGCCTCAAAACTCAGCGAGGACGGTTTCCAGGTTTGGGCCTCAAAACCTGGGCGCGCGGGTTTCCGAGTTTGGGCCTCAAAACTCGGGGTGGACGGTTTCCAGGTTTGGGTCTCAAAACCTGGGCTGGCGGGTTTACCGGTTTGGGCCTCAAAACCAGGGAAGGTCCAAAAGGACGGTCGACGCGTGGCGGCATGGAGAGGCTGGCGTGGCGGCGAAGCTATCCACGAGGAAGGCGTGGTGGTCTACATGACGACACGTGGCGGCATCAGGGAGGTCGCGTCGAGGCGAAGCTACCGGATGTGCGGGCGTGGCTGTCAGATGAAACTGCTAGGGTTGGACAGTTTTACCCCTGGGGGTATTTGGGTTGAGTGCTTAATGTAAGGGCGTTTTGGTCTTCGGACGTGCGCCTATATATAGATGAAGGGGGCTGCTAGGGCAGCCATCCTTGGGAATTCTTTGATGGTGTCTCTCTCACTTTGTTCCTATGACAGAAGGCTAGGGTTAGGGAGAGTTGGCTCTTGTTCTTGAGCTTTTTGCCATCCAAGCTTTGTGTTGCTAGGATTGGCTTGTAGCCTGACACCGAGTGCTTAATCAATCATCCATCTTGCTGAATCCAAGGATCAAATTCGTGCTTTAATTTGTCTTGTGATTTTGTTCTTCGCGTTTGCACGTTTTCCCCTCTTTCGTTCTTCACGAGAATTCTTGTTTCAAGGGAAGATTCGCAAATCCGTTTGAACCATCTTGTGTAGCTTCGTGAGAGTCTTCTTTCTACCGGAGGAATTTCTCTAATACCTCACGAACTCACAGATCGGGCGGATTTAGTTTTGGGATCGAGTTCTTGCCCGTTCCTCACCGTTTTCTTCGATTCACCGATTTGGAGTTAGGTTCGAGCCATGATCTCTTAGGAGTAGCTCACTAACATCCTTGTGACCCCTCACACGAAATTTGAGCCTTAGTGTTTTTGATTTGAGGGAGATCGGGTCGATTCGGTGGACGAACAGGGGACTGGTCGGGGTGACCGGACGCTGCGTAATAGCGACCGGACGCACCGACTCAGAGTCCGGTCATTGAACACCTGCGCTGTCCAGTTCGCGCGAGGTGACCGGACGCACGCCTCAAAATGACCGGACGCTGTCCTCGTGCGTCCGATCGTTGAAGGCTGAGCGAGATCGTGTTGTGCATAATTAACCGGACGCTAGGGTTTCGCGTGACCAGACGCACTGAAGGCACTGTTCACTGCCTCTTCGGTGTTTGACCGGACGCTCAGTTGTAACGACCAGACGCTTGTTCACCGTCAGTCCGGTCATGAACATAGAGCATCCAGAGAGGCTTTTCTCTGACCGGACGCGTCCGATCGACACTGACCCGACGCACCTCAGAGTCCGGTCAGTGCAGTGATCGCAGGTTTTCGTCCGTATCTTTTATGTTTGAGCTCTGATTTGAGATCCGCTTTTTGCGTTGGATTCCCGACTCTGTGCTCTACAGAAATCGGGCTTCCCGCTTTGCGAAAAAGCCTGAATCCCTCTCGCGATGCTCGGGGGAGGTTGAGGTTACCCAAACTCCATCCTGTCACTAGTTGACTCGCGTGGATTTGGGTGAGGGAGCTTTTGTGGTGTCCCGCTGTGTTCCTAGGGAACATCCACCCATTCTCGTGGGTCGTGGACATCACGTGTGTTGGCATTGCTCTTGGGGTTGATTTTGTTGGGACAGAGGCCGGAATTTCGGAAGAAATTTTTAGGCTCCCATTCACCCCCCCTCTCTGGTCGCCTTGCTTTAGCGTTTTCGGTCCTTCATCCTTATATAGCCTGGTAGAGCACAGCGCATACCGAGTCCTAGTCAGTTACAACAGATGAGTCATATTGTATTTACAAGACTTCCTTCAGTAGTCCGACTAAGTTATATTGAGAGTCCTAATCCATGTCTACTTTGTATCACATTTTCGGAACTCCCGTGATTTCCCAGGACTGGTCCGAGTAATCATCTACTGATGATGTCTCTGACATTCTGGTCCATCAAGCCCCCGAGCTCTTCAATATTTCTCTAAGATGTTATCTTTTGGTTTCTTTTAGGAATCAACCGAGTAATGTCTTAAGAAATCTTGATGTCCTCTGTAGGAAGGTATAAACTCCAATGGTGTGCACTTTTTAGAAAAAGTGCACCCATAGGGTGTAGCCCCTGAGCCTCTTGTTATTTTAACAAAAAATAACTTTGAGGATCTTCAAGCCTTTTCCCAGATAATCTATATTTGAGAAAACTTTTCCTTGATGATATATACCCTGTAGCCCCCAAGTCTGAATTCCGAGTACTTGAAGGAGTCGGTATTTAGGGTCTTGAATATATCATCCGAGTAATCCTGAAAGATAGCAAGAGATGAGTACATGACACTGTCCTAAAGTAATCTGTTCGAGTGATAATGTTTTTAGCTTCAGGTGGGTAACGTTTTCATCAAACGTCCCTTTTCACCCCCCACTAAATAAAAATCCCTGAAGGACACCAATAATTGACTAGTTACTGTACCGTCTGCCCACTTTAATGATTCTTTGCCGTTTTGTGTAACTGCAACACCTTTGTCTTTTTCTATTAAAGTTGGAACATGAAGTAAATAAGCCATAGCAATGTCAGGCTCACATGGGTAACAGTACGCATGTGGGTGCAATTATTAAGCTCCACCATTGTGTTCATAGACTCGGTCCATAAACCAATAAGGGTCGCCTATAAATACCCTGCCTGGAGAGCATGATTTCCACACCGTTTGCATTGTGTGACTTCCTTTACCTCTAAAATCTTCGTAATGTCCATAGTAGAGATGTCTGAGCCCCGGGGTCTTGTACTCCTTATGTAGAGTAGTTGAAGTTCCTAGAAGAAGTCTTGTGAAGGGATCATCCGTCAGGGTGGTTTCCAAGTGGTCGTGAGCAAAAGGATACAGAGTTGCGCCTAGAACAACTCTTGTGACTCCCGCATCGCTGACAGCCTCGGGGTCATAGGTTGTCAAGAGGCGTCGTGAGTTGGACCGACTATCAAGCTCCTTGTGTGCTTACATAAAGCCCAAAACCCACCTTGGGATGCACTAAAAAGATAGTATCTATCCAAGGTTCTGTGCCTGCTTGCTCCGACTCACTGAACCCAGGTCTTGATGCACTAAGCATCAAGGCTTTGTACCTTGATTACACTAGAGTAGTGTTTTACATCCTGGTTGAGCTTGTACTTGAAACTGTTTGTAAGCATCTACTTTGTCTCAAGATGTAACTATGTACCTCCATGTAATTCTGAGTAATATTTTAATAAGATCCGGGTACTTGGAAAATCTTCCGAGTCCTTTGTCTTTGATTCCGAGTACTATTTTCATTTGCGAGAAAATGATAAATTCTGTCTATGGGACTAGCCTGTTTTTCTCTCTAACGTCGTCTAGACCATTCTTGTAACTGTTAGGGTTTCTGACGGTTCTATGACACCATCTGAGGAGGACTGAAAAGTTGCCCATAACAGATCTATAATAAGCCGCCATTGCTTCATTGTGTCTTCACATATCCATAGTGCCACATCCGCTAAGAGTCTTGTGAGACCATTGTTGCTCATAGTCGATCCCTCAGTTGATGCGTAGAAAGACCCTTGTACTCAATATGGGTCCAAAGAAGCAGTCTCGGGAGGAAAAGAAGAGGAACACCACCAGCGGAAAGCCGAGGCACCCCTGCCCTCCTACCGAAGTCCTCTCCTGGAAGGCTCCTGATACGAGGCAGATAGAGTTGGTACATCTGACTCAACAGGGGTTGTTGCGATCTCAGCCGATGGACGGGTGGAAAGTACCAATCGAGCATCATACTCCAGCCCCCAATACGACGGAGATCGTGATGTTCAAGAACTTTGTCAAGCATGGGTTGGGCCTCCCTACGTCTGATTTCTTGAGGGGATTACTCCATTACTATGGTTTGACCCTTAACCATATTACTCCAAATGTTGTCTTCCATATTGCTATATTCTCCCATCTTTGCGAGGCATTTTTGGGAATATGTCCCTCTTTTGCTCGTTTCCGCTTTTTCTTCTGGGTGAAGTGTCAGCCGAGTGACGCGAGAGTAGAAGTAGTCGGAGGAGCTAGCATTTAGCTTAGATTGGAAGTAGCTAGTCAATATATATCTATAGAGTTGTCGGAGTCGGTCCGGGAGTGGGCTAGTGGCTGGTTCTATATAGCCAACCCACCTCTGGCGCTTCGTTGTCATGATGGATGGCCGCCTCAGAAGAACCCTCGATGGAAGGAGAAGATTTCTTCCGAGGAGATGGAAGCGATCCAGCCTCTGATTGATATAATTGCTGCTTTGAAATTGAGCGGTCTGACCGAGCACACCGTTGTCCAAGATTTCATCGCTCGTCGGGTCCATCCACTGCAACAGCGGGCCAATTTTGGTTTTGAGTACCTCGGCGTGAAGGATCCGAGTCGGCACGCCGCCGATCAGCTTTCGAATGAAGAAATCTTGAGAAGGATGAACCGGCTATTGAATGCGGATACATGGTTGTATGCCGGATCTTGTGATGATGAGTGATTGTCAATGGGGATGATGCGCATGTTCTTTGACTTGTGTTGTGCAGGTGTTGAGCACGGATACGGTGATCAAAGGCAAGGTCAAGGTCAAGTAGAGACTTGTCGTGCCGATGGACCCAGAGCGGTAAATGGCGAACGTGAGGCTTGGACTGACGGACCGGTGGCCTAAGGATCGGCTGTGGTGGCTGACAACCTGGGACAACGACAAGTGAAGATCTGCGTGTGGACGGGGTGCACGGGCGGTGCATCCCCTCTCCGGTGTCGGTTTGGTGGTTGAGCCACAGAAAAACCACCGAGTGGACGGTTTCCAGGTTTGGGCCACAAAACCTGGGTGCGGCCGGTTTCCGAGTTTGGGCCACAATACTCGGGCTGAGGATGGTTTCCAGGTTTGGGCCTCAACACCTGGGCGCTGGTGGGTTTCTGAGTTTGGGCCACAAAACTCAGGCGATGGACTACAGGTTTCCCGGTTTCGGCCTCAAAACCGGGGGATGGCCCAGGTTTCCCAGTTTCGGCCTCAAAACCGGGGGAAGGTCCGTGAAAAGGACGAGCAGAGCGGGTGCGGCACATGGCGGCAATTGGTCAGGCCGCGTCGAGGCGAAGCTACCAGTTGTGCGGGCGTGGCCGTCGGATCACCATCTACTTCGAGCTGGTCAGGAATACCCTGAGGGTTAGCCTGCTCGCTCATTAGCTATAAGGGTAGAAGGGGAAGAATTGTATTAGGCTATATAAGGAGAGGCCACCCCTCCCTCCAAACTATCTCAGCCATTGCTATTTTCATTCTAGGGTTTCCTGCTTCCCATTCCCTGCTGTAGCTACTGAGATCCGTAGAGATGGTGAATCATACCTCTGTGTATTTGCTTTTTGAGGAAACGAGACCGTAATCTCGTTGTCTCCTCATGTGGAGAAGTTTCAGCTGGAAATCGAGATTGATTCGCGTTTTGAGCTGTGTTCTTCACGTTTTGTTTTTCTCTCTCTCGGTGATTTGCTTCGTTCTCTTTCACCAAGGAACGATTCTCGATTCCGTTTGAACTAAGTTGTTCTAGATCGTGAGGACCATCTTTCTACCAAAGCAATTTTTCTCTAACATCACGAGCTAGTAGATCAATCTATTTTTATTTTGGATCGGTTTTTGCCTCCCTTGCCCCGAATTCTTTCGATTCACCAATTTGGAGTTAGGTTCGAGATATGATCTCTTAGGGGTAGCTTACTAACCTCCTTGGAACTCCTCATACCAAGTCTAAGCCTTAGAGCTTTTGATTTGGAGGAGTTTGAATTGAATCTGCGGAAGAACTGTGCTGTTTCGGGGGCATCAGATGCTGGACATGGGCCCATCAGACGCTGAGTTTGTCACATCGGACGCTCCGGTGCCACGTGTCACAGAATAGCGTTTTTGAAGGAGCATCGGACGCTGATCATCGGACGCTCCGTTGTCCATCGGACGCGTCCGGGGTCTAAGCATCCGACGCTGAGGGTTCACTGTTGCAGCGTCCGATGACTATGCAGTGAGGGTCCAGAACAGTGCATTTTGCATCGAACGCGTCCGGTGCCTGGACATCGGACGCAGGTCAGCGTCCGATGCTGCAGGTTTAGCACTGTTTTGTTCGCAGTTTGTTCGTCCGACTTAGGATTTGATTTGGGATTTTTGCGTTGGACTTCTAGAGTCGTGTAGTGTCCTGCTGTGCTTCTTGGAAGCATCCACCATACATCTAGGGTCGTGGACACTAACTACCCCTAGGTTTGCACTTAGGGTTGATTCTTGGGACAGTGGCAAAAAGTTTCTGAAAAGAAATTTAATTTCCCGTTCACCCCCTCTAGTCGCCTTGCTTTAGCATTCTCGGTCCTTCAATTGGTATCGAAGCGGGTTAAGGATCTTCCACCTTAGCCGGTTCCAGATCCACAGAAGGCGACATGGATCGCGGCGTGGGCAAACCGCCGTTCTACGATGGGACGAACTATGCGTATTGGAAGATACGCATGCCGGCCTATCTTCAGAGCATGGGTGCTTCAGTCTGGGAGATTTGCAACAAGGCTGATTACGTGGTCTTGGCTGCTCGTGTAACTCAGCTGCAAATCGACGAGCACGATGCCAACAGCCGAGCCCGTAATGCTCTTTTCTCATATTTGAGGATGTCTGAGTTTGATCGCGTTTCTCACCTCCCCACGGCTCATGAGATTTGGGCGACCCTCATGCGTTTCCATGAGGGAACCACTCAAGTCAAATCCCGTCTCTATGAGTCGCATAAGCGGGATTATGAGAACTTTCCACACATGCCTGGCGAGAGCATAGAAAGTTTATTCGCTCGTTTTCAGGTCATTGTCAACAGGATGAGGGCTAACAAGGAGTTGTTGCCTTTCGACGATCATGAGAGGGCTCTCAAGCTTTTACACACTCTCGATTGGTCGGTGTGGGACTCCATGGTTCAGGCGATCATCGAATCGCCTAACTATGAGACTCTCACGTGAGACGAGCTCTTTAGTAAGCTTAAGTCCAGTGAGATTGACACCATGGCGAGGGCTTCTTATGAAAATCCTTCTGGCCCATCGATGGCTTTGGTTTCTGGCTCTTCTGCTAACATCTCTGGAGGCTTTTCTTTGTCATCTCTTCTTTCTGTCACAGAGGAGCAGCTGGAGTTCATGGTGGACGACGAGTTGGCCCTACTTGCCAACCGGTTCTCGCGGTTCCACAACAACCGCATGAACCGTCGTCATGGAGGAGGACGTGGTGGCTGCTACGAGTGTGGAGGCTCGGACCACTTCATCGCCAATTGCCCGAAGAAGAACAAGCAAGTCTTCAGGAAGGCGGATCATGGCCACAAGTATGACTCCGACAAGCGCAAGGATAAGTACGTCCCCGCCAAGCACAAACGGAGGGGCAGCTTCAACAAGGAGTACATCAAGGAGAAGTACTTGGAGAAGGCCCATGCCGAGCAGCGTGCTTTCTTCACCACGCTCAGCGACGTCGATGACTCGGATGACGACTCCGCTGCATCAAGCGATGATGAGTCCGAGAAGAAGAAGAAGATCGAGGACAAGCTGAACGGCCTCTATTTCTTCACCGACAACGAGGGCTTCTGCACCATGGCCCTCGGCGATGAGGTCGATGGCGAGCTGGAGGAGATTCCTCGGAACGACGACGATGATGACACCTCCCAGGTATCTCAAACTCCTGACGAACTCTCTGCTGAGGTGGACAAGCTTACTGTTGCTCTCCTTAGTCAAGATAAACTGCTTAGGCTTGCCGCTAGGGAGAGAAAGGAGTTTAGGAGGAAATGGGAGGACGCGGTGAAAGAACTTGAGTCTGTCAAATCCACTGTTGTCATGACTGAGGAGGATGAGTGTGAGATGTGCTCCAAGCACATGGCTGACCTTCTCACTTTGAGGGGGAAGTATGTTGCTTTGGTTGGAGAGGTGGATGAGCTTAGAGCTAGATCCTCAGTGCTTGGTGCGTGCAAGTCTTGTGCAGGCTTGCAATCCGAGTTGGCAGAGAAGAATGCCAAGATTGTGTCTCTTGAGAAGGCCAGCTCGGGTAGGACTTGTGTGTCTAGATGCGCTTTGTGTGAGGGTTTGGAGATGGAGATTGCAAACGTGCAGCATGACAAGATGCAAACTAAGGAAGAAAACACATACCTTCGGACCATCTTGTCATAGGTGTCTTGTGGTGAGACGCACCTTGGGATGAAGATAACCCAATTCAAACGTGTTGCGGGAGGTCCTGGTGTTGGTTTTGCTTCGGATGTTGAGTGCGCTTCATCTTTCGGGAAGGTTGGAGAGTTTAGTGGTCTTAAGCCGAGTGAGAAGCCCAACTCCACCAGTACTCCTAAACTGAATAAGATTCCACCCAAAGAGCCTCTCAAACCTAACACCAAGGATGGAGTGTTTGTGGAACCTCCAAGAGCTCTACCCAAGAAACAGACACGGGCTCCAAAACCAAACCACCTCAGGAACAAGCTAGACACTATGCCACCTATCCATGAGGAGCTCATGCCACAAAAAGGTCAAGTGATCCACACCCACTACCGTGAGTACCAACAACCCCCTATGAGAGCGGTGAGGTATCACCGTGAGCACTGTGGGAGAGATGGACACTTGAGGGAGTTTTGCTTTCGGCGCAAGACAGAGGAGCGCCGAGCAAAGGAAATAAACAACACGGACATGTACCATCCTTTCCATGATGTACATATGTCGAATGTTCAAAGGAGAGCTGCTAGGACTATAGGTCCAATGCATCAAGGTCCTAGGCCGCAAGGAGGACGTGTCCGGCGGGAGCCGGCTTTTGTTGGCTTTGGACCCCGTGGCGGTGGTTTTGCAGTTGAGCGTTACCCCCCACCGCGTTTTGAGTATCGTGATGGACGCTCTTCCCTTAGGGGACCACGCTTTCCTCAGCGTGGTGATCGCTTTCCACGTAGGCGTGCTAGGAATGGTTTTTCTACTAACCGTTCTTTTGAGCAGTCGGCCCAACACTGGTATAATTCCCATTTTACTCACCACAGTGTTGGACCGTATGCTCACCCTATGTCTTTTTATTGATGTAGGTAAAACAATTGGAGAACGTTTGGTTGGTGGATTCTGGATGCTCAAGGCATATGACCGGAAACGCAAAGTGGTTCTCCAGTCTTAGTCCAGTTGCCAGAAAGGAGTTTATCACCTTCGGCGACAATAGCAAAGGTAAAGTGTTGTCTCGTGGGTCGGTGCGAGTTAATGAGTACTTTGTGTTGCGTGATGTTGCTCTTGTGTCTAACTTGCATTTTAACCTTCTTTCTGTTTCGCAACTCTTTGGTGATGACTATGAGATTCGTTTTAAACCGAATCTCAGTCGTATTTTGGATCCTCATGGCAATCTTGTATGTTTGATTTTGCCCTTTGGGAAAGTCTTTCGTGCGAATTTCTCGGAGTCTTTTGGCATTTCTCGTTGTCTTTTGGCTAGACCCTCCTCCTCTGATCTTTGGAAGTGGCATAGGAGACTCGGTCATTTGAGCTTCAACTTGCTTGCAAGGCTTATCTCACTTGGCTTAATCCGAGGATTGCCCAAGTTACACATGGAGAAGGATCTTGTTTGCCATTCTTGTAGACATGGGAAAATGGTAGCCGCTCCCCACCATCTTGTGAACCAAGTTATGACCAAGCGCCCTGGAGAGCTTTTGCATATGGACATTGTCGGTCCAGCTCGGGTGAGCTCGGTTGGTGGGAAGCGGTATGTGCTTGTGGTTGTCAATGATTTTTTGAGATATTCGTGGGTTTTCTTTTTAGTTGAGCAAACTGAGACTTTCACTTTTGTTCGCAATTTGATCTTACGACTTCAGAACGAGTTCCCTAAGAACTCGATGAGAGCTATTCGTAGCGATAATGGTTCCGAGTTTAAGAACTCGGATTTTGAGAAGTTTTGTAACTCTCTGGGTTTGGAGCATCAGTTTTGTTCACCCTACACACCGCCACAAAATGGTGTTGTAGAGAGGAAAAATCGGACCCTTGTAGAGATGGCCAGGACGATGCTCTATGAGCATAGGACCCCTAGGCGGTATTGGGCCGAGGCTATAAACACTGCATGCTATATTTCCAATCGCATTTTCCTCCGTGCTTTCTTGAAGAAAACTTCTTATGAGTTGCGATTTGGGAAGCAACCCAAAGTGAGTTATTTTAGAGTTTTTGGTTGCCACTGTTTTATACTCAAGAAAGGCAACTTGGAAAAGTTTGAGTCTCGCTCTTCTGACGGTGTATTTTTGGGTTATGGTAATCATACTCGTGCATATTGTGTACTTAACCTTGATACTAACCGAGTCATGGAGACATCCGATGTCACCTTCGACGAGACTGTGCTTTGTCCTTCTTCTAGTTTTGAGCGTGCAGGTGATCATGAGGTTGGAGAACCTCTTTTTGATGATGATGAAGAAGGTGCTGAAGGGATTGATGATCCAGCACTTCCTCCACCTGCGGTGCCGATTGGGTCAACTTCGACCACGACTGCACGCGGCCTCGACCCTTCTTCCTCTACTACATGGGGGTCGTGTGATCCACCACCTCGGGTTGTACCACTTGTACCCGAGGAGGCACCAGCTGCTATTGAGGGGGAGGTAACTTCAGCAAGGGACGCGCGACAACACATTCAGCGCCAACACCCTCCTCAACAGATGATCGGCAACATCTGTTGATGGTTCTTAAACACTTGTTTTACCATCAACATTTTACCCAAAAATTCACCAAAAAGGCATGGAAAGTAGTCAAATAGGTTTCAAACTAACCAAATTTCACATGTCCATAGATTTTTATTTGAATGCAGGATTTGGACCAAATTTGGAGAATGGACCCACCAGGGGGCCGAGACCACTCACCAGGGCCCATTTGGGCCCTAGTGGGGTGGCGCCCGCCACCAGGTAGAGGCCCAAACTCCCCTCTGCCACGTCACTGATCCGTGTGACCACCCCAGGGCCAAATCTTAGCCCTTGGTCACTAGGTCAGTGGCATCGGAGGGCTCAGGAGGGGAGTGGCGTGGATCATGACCAAATGACGGTTATCTGGACATGCAACCGCCTTGGAGGAGTCCCTGGAGACCGTAGGATCAATGATGGTGCATCCAAGGGCTAGGGGGTGGCGGCCGCCACCCAGGGCTGGCGCCCGCCACTAGGGTTTGCCCTAGGTCGGTTGGCTGCCCCCTATAAGTATCCCCCTCACTCACTTGGGCTATAAATACCCCCCTGGAGGCGTCACTTCATTTCAAGCAAGGAAGGAAAGCAAGGAAAGCAAGGCTAGAGCCAGAGAGCTAATAGCTTAGTGTTTAGCCAAGCTTAGGCAAGTAGGTAGCTAGTAGAGCAAGGCATCCTTGCCTCATTGCCCTCGCGAAAGCGCTGCTCAAGGCTTAGCTCAAGAGTAGAGGCGTGCGAGTGATCGGTCCTGGAGTTGGGAAGAGTCTGCCTTCATCTCCAGTTCAGGTTTTGCTCTTGTATCTCAAGCACTTTACTATATTCTAGTTCATCATTTCAAGTATTACTTTATTCTACTTACCAGTATTGAGTAGTATACTTGATTGATTGCTTGAGTACCTAGCAATCCTACATTTCAATTCACTTAGCCATAGTAGTTAATCTCTAGTGTGCTTAGTGTTTGATCTTTGCCAATAGGTTGCTTAGTTAGTTTAGTGTTTATCTTATTAAGTCAAGTATTTGCTCTGACGTCCGCAAGGGTGTCTCTATTCTAGGCCAGGATAGAGATAGTTAGAATATAATTAGGCGTGGTGCTTAGTTATAGACTTACCTTCAGATACAGATAGACCCCCAGATAGTTGTGGTAGCAAGCAGGTGGTGACAGCCCTGTGCGCCTTGAATTCAACCACGTAGTTGGTCTAGTTTAACAGTAAGGCTCGTTGTGCTAGCGTTCAACCTAAGTCAGTGGTAAAGGCTAGTACGCCTCGGTACTTGACAAGATAGGAATAAAACTATACTTAACTTGGTCGCTTATTTGGCATTTGCCTATCTTGCTTCGTAGTTATCTAGGAGTAGCTATTAATTATTAGTTAGTTATATTAGTTATCCTTAGTTATCTTTTCCCTCTATCTACCTATCCATCCACTTTACCTTAACCATTCATTTCATCCTTACCTATCCACTCATAAATTCTTTCTAGCCTTTCATCTTCTCTCTTCTCTTCTCTCCTTTTCCCTTTCTTATTCTTCGACTCTCATCCCCTCCTTGACTTGACTCATACACCACCCTAGCCTTCCTTTGGGATCAAATAAATCGACACCTGGTACTCCCAGGCAAAGTGCTACTACGATAGTTCTGTGCGCTTGCAGAATCTCCTCTAGGTAGATTGCAATCTCTCTAGCTAGCTCCTATTAATGTCGGGATTGACAACCCCATTTGACATTAGTAGATAGCTGCTTTAGCTTCACTCCTTTAGGTATAGTGACTAGACTTACTACAAGCATTTCTAGCATCGTTGCCAGGGATAGATTCCATAGTCTACTCCTAGTAATGACGTTAGCAATTGTCAACAAGCATTTCTGGGCCGTTACCGGGGATAGTTGTGTAGCTCTATCTTTAGTGAAGTTAAGAACTACCAACAAGCATTTCTGGCGCTATTGTCGGCGAAGGCAATCGGTGTATCCTTCGAGTCTTTGTCGAATTTATCTTCGCTTAAGCTCCCGCTTAGCGAATCACATCTTTCCCCATTCTTTCTTTCCTTAGTCCTTCTTATCTTTTTCCTTCATCTTCTTCAACTTCTTTCTTTCTTATCTCGTTCTACCTTCACAATGGCCAATATGACCATTCGTGAGTTTTCTGCTCATTCTGCCGCCAATATAGCGACAGGACCAACCGTGATCGATGCCAACCTCAATTTCGAGTTGAAACCGGCTCTGATCACGATGGTCCAAGCTAGCCCGTTCTGTGGCAAAGCTCATGAGGATGCCAATGCTCACCTCCAACAATTTTTGGAGATTTGCGGCACCTTCACCATTAAGGGGATAACCCAAGAAGCCATCCGTCTTCGTCTCTTTCCCTTTTCTCTCCTAGGAAAAGTGAAGCAATGGTTCTATACCAATCACAACGCTGTAGACACATGGGACAAGTGTTCCAATGCTTTTCTTGCCAAATTCTTTCCGATGGGCAAGACAAACGCTCTTCGCAACAAAATCTCCAGCTTTACGCAACAAGCCGAGGAATCTATTCCCGAGGCTTGGGGAGAATGCAAGAGTACGTCACTGCTTGTCCACACCATGGTATGGAGGACTGGCTATTGATCCAGAACTTCTACCATTGCCTAACCCCACTCTCTAGAAGCCATTTGGATGCCGCCGCCGGCGGTGCATTCTTTTCTCTGAATGTTGCAGATGCTAAGGCTCTCATAGAGAAGATGGTGTCGAACCAAGGATGGAATGACGAGAGACTGCAGCCCCATAAGCGAGGTATGCATTCCCTTAAGGAGGCCAACACGATCGTGGCCAAGATGGACCTGCTGGCCAAGAAGCTGGACAGCTGTGAGAAGATGAACCAACAAGAGAGTGTCCGATCTCTAGAATCCTACATGACTTGTGAAGTCTGTGGAGAAACCGGACATTCTGGGAACCACTGCCCCAAGTTACATGAAGATTTGAACTTCATCATCATCAACAACAACAACAACGGTTTCCGTCACTAAAATCAAGGATGAAATCAGCACTCTAACTCTTAAGGTAATAATTCATTCCCTCGCTCTAATTTCCAAAGTACTGATAATTTCTCGTTCTTAAAGTATCTAGTCTACTCTCAAGGTAGAACTACTGAATTTTTGAATAAGAAATTAATGTCAAATGATAAAATGCTTGAGAACATAAATGCTAAATTGGAAGATTTCTCATCTGCTCTGAAAAAACAACTTAGCTTTAATAAGATGTTAGAAATCCAATTAGCTCAACTTGCTGTGATCATACCATTTTTGAAATTGGCAAAATTCTGGCTAAACCTAACATGGAAACTGCAAAATATGGTTGAAATAAAATATTTTAACTATTATGAAGATCAAACCATGACTGTTAAAAAGGGTGATCCTGGTAGTCCCATAATTAGATGCTCAATCTTTGGTGAAGTCTTTAAAAATGCCATGTGTGATTTAGGATCGAGTGTGAACATTTTATCTAAGGATTTTTATGAAAACTCGTTCTTTCCACCCATGTCATCCACATCTGCCTATGCCGTGCTAGCTGATCAATCAACATGCTATGTAGAAGGAAAAGTCACTGATTTACCTGTTCATATTAGAGGTTCATATGTTCCTACTGATTTCATAATACTAGATATGAGAAATAGGAAAGATGTGCCTCTAATCTTAGGTAGACCTTTCTTGAACACTGTTGATGCTTGCATATATGTGGGGAGTGGTAAAATGCAAATGACATTAGGAGGGAGGAAAGAAATATTCTCCTTTTCCCGTGGTCCCTCATATGCCGCTAACATGCAGGAAGCAAAACTCGTTCGTACCAAGAAGAGGCGCGAACAAGGTGGAACAGAAAGAAAGAACCACCTTCTCCTGAGTTGTGTAATTCACATGACAAAGGAGAGGTGCCAAAAGAAGAAGAACCCGATGAAGTACTTAAAGAAGAAGCACCCAAGGAAGAAGATCCACCCAATAAGGATGAAATTCCATGGATCTAAGGTATGGATTTACTTTTAAATTTTTTCCCTTCAAATTTCCCTTTTTCAAATAAATAACATATGTCATGCATGTAACTAAAAAAAGAAAAAGAAAAAAAGAAAAAAAATCAGTTATCATTAGTTATATGCATAAGTATATGTTAACTTAGCTAGAATAATAAAATATCATAATAGGATAGTTTCCCTTTTTCACAACATTAGATAGTTTCCCTTTTAATAAAATAAGAACAAGAGCTCCGACCGAGAAAAATGAAGACCCTTCACCAAGCAAGAAGCCAGCTTGGGGGAGATCCTCGCGCCAATAAGGTATATTTCAACCTTACTCTTTATGTTCGGTTCTTAAATTCTATATCTTTTGAAAATTTTTGAAAGTTATATACTTGCCTAAGTAATTATCCCATGAGTAAAAAATGATAAAATCCGCTTAAAAATGTTGGAACCTGAATAAAAATAAAATATGTCATGCAAATGCTATTGTTATAGTTAGAATAACTAGTTTTATCTAAGTTGTAGATTTTGTGGGTTGCACATGTTTTAACTAAAATCATGCTTAGTGAATAAAGTTAGTCAGAAATGGAGTAATTCTTTAAACTTGCTAAGGTGAAATTTGGACCAAATCTGGAGGATTTCTTTTAAAAATCATAAAAACCTTGCTAAAAGTTCCTCCTGGATTTTATCCCATCCCACCACTAGCCAAATATTTGTTAGTCAAAACCACAAAGAGCTTTGTTTGTGTTGAGCTTCGTTAGACCTCATAGATCTTAGTAGATAAGCTTATCATTTCTTTTGATCAAGATACACACACCCACCATAAATTGCTTACTCTCCACTTTGGAAGTTTGCAACCACCAAATAAATTGTTCATTCTCTACACTGGAGATATGCAATACCTTGCCAAATGTTCCATTGCTAGCCTTATGCTATTCCTACACTGGGAATAAGCATTTCTCTCTCTTCCCCCTTTTCATTTCTAAAATCCTTTCCTATAGACAATCTGGGGAAATCTAGAGCTAAAAAAGAGAGATATAAAAAAAATGAGCAAAGTAGCTCAAGAGAGGACTATGTCCTAAGAAAATGTGAGGACACATTTTTGTCTACTCATAATGTATCGAGTAAAAAAAACGAGAGAGAGTTATCATTAGCTCTAGACCCCAGAAATTAACTAGGAAGAATTATGAAATATCTCTCTATACACTTCCACATAACCACACATGCACATCTTGATCAATATTTATGATTTGCTACTCCTTATGATCTGAGTGTCTAGCTTAGCAATAAATATTATGCAATTTGCTCATGAGTCTTAGCCTACCTATAACTCCACATATAATTCTTTAGAAATAGGAGAAGCTACATTTTGGCCTATGTGAGGATTTAAACACCATTGAGTGATTGAGTGAATCTTGGAGGACTTGAGCAAGTTTTTATCTTTTGAAAACTTTAAAAAAACCTCCAGACAGAATCCTAGTCAAACCTAAGCAAGACAAAAGTTTCCTATCTACAGCTTTATTTCACTCTTGCATGTTTGAAGTGAAAAGCTATAAGCCCCACATTGCTATGATTAATGATATACACTAAGTTATTTCTCACTATACAATATGCACTTGTATACATCTTAAGTGCTATCTATTTCATGCTCAATGCTTAAACCGCATTGTTGCTCGAGGACGAGCAACAGGTTAGCTTGGGGGAGCTTGTTGATCGTCCTTAAACACTTGTTTTACCATCAACATTTTACCCAAAAATACACCAAAAAGGCATGAAAAGTAGTCAAATAGGTTTCAAACTAACCAAATTCCACATGTCCATAGATTTTTATTTAAATGCAGGATTTGGACCAAATTTGGAGAATGGACCCACCAGGGGGCCGAGACCACTCACCAGGGCCCATTTGGGCCCTAGTGGGGTGGCGCCCGCCACCAGGTAGAGGCCCAAACTCCCCCCTGCCACGTCATTGATCCGTGTGACCACCCTAGGGCCAAATCTTAGCCCTTGGTCACTAGGTCAGTGGCATCGGAGGGCTCAGGAGGGGAGTGGCGTGGATCATGAGTTAATGACGGTTATCTGGACATGCAACCACCTTGGAGGAGTCCCTGGAGACCGTAGGATCAATGACGGTGCATCCAAGGGCCAGAGGGGTGGCGGCCGCCACCTAGGGCTAGCGCCCGCCACTAGGGTTTGCCCTAGGTCGGTTGGCTGCCCCCTATAAGTACCCCCCTCACTCACTTGGGCTATAAATACCCCCCCTGGAGGTGTCACTTCATTTCAAGCAAGGAAGGAAAGCAAGGAAAGCAAGGCTAGAGCCAGAGTGCTAATAGCTTAGGATTTAGCCAAGCTTAGGCAAGTAGGTAGCTAGTAGAGCCAGGCATCCTTGCCTCATTGCCCTCGCGGAAGCGCTGCTCAAGGCTTAGCTCAAGAGTAGAGGCGTGCGAGTGATCGGTCCTGGAGTTGGGAAGAGTCTGCCTTCATCTCTAGTTCAGGTTTTGCTCTTGTATCTCAAGCACTTTACTATATTCTAGTTCATCATTTCAAGTATTACTTTATTCTACTTACCAGTATTGAGTAGTATACTTGATTGATTGCTTGAGTACCTAGCTATCCTACATTTCAATTCACTTAGCCATAGTAGTTAATCTCTAGTGTGTTGAGTGTTTGATCTTTGCCAATAGGTTGCTTAGTTAGTTTAGTGTTTATCTTATTAAGTCAAGTATTTGCTCTGACGTCCGCAAGGGTGTCCCTATTCTAGGCCAGGATAGAGATAGTTAGAATATAATTAGGCGTGGTGCTTAGTTATAGACTTACCTTCAGATACGGCTAGACCCCCGGTTAGCTATGGTAGCAAGCAGGTGATGACAGCCCTGTGCGCCTTGAATTCCACAACGTAGTTGGTCTAGTTTAATAGTAAGGCTCATTGTGCTAGCGTTCAACCTAAGTTAGTGGTAAAGGCTAGTACGCCTCGGTACTTGACAAGATAGGAATAAAACTATACTTAACTTGGTCGCTTATTTGGCATTTGCCTATCTTGCTTCGTAGTTATCTAGGAGTAGTTATTAATTATTAGTTAGTTATATTAGTTATCCTTAGTTATCTTTTCTCGCTATCTACCTATCCATCCACCTTACCTTAACCATTCATTTCGTCCTTACCTATCCACTCATAAATTCTTTCTAGCCTTTCATCTTCTCTCTTCTCTTCTCTCCTTTTTCCTTTCTTATTCTTCGACTCTCATCACCTCCTTGACTCGACTCATACACCACCCTAGCCTTCCTTTGGGATCAAATAAATCGACACCTGGTACTCCTAGGCGAAGTGCTACTATGATAGTTCTGTGCGCTTGCAGAATCTCCTCTAGGTAGATTGCAATCTCTCTAGCTAGCTCCTACTAGTGTCAGGATTGACAACCCCATTTGACATTAGTAGATAGTTGCTTTAGCTTCACTCCTTTAGGTATAGTGACTGGACTTGCTACAAGCATTTCTGGTGCCATTGCCAGGCATAGATTCCATAGTCTACTCCTAGTAACGACGTTTGCAAGTGTCAACAAGCATTTCTGGGCCGTTACCGGGGATAGTTGCCTAGCTCTATCTTTAGTGAAGTTAAGAACTACCAACAACATCCATGAACGCGTTACTCGGTCTAGGTCACAACAAATCTCTCAGTTTGCTCATTCTGCTTTTGTTGCTCAATTTGAACCCCGAGATGTTGGACACGCTTTATCTGATCCGGATTGGATCAATGCCATGCATGAGGAGCTTGAAAATTTTGAGAGAAATCGAGTTTGGGTTCTTCTTCCTCTTCCACCTGAGTGTCACCCTATTGGGACAAAATGGGTTTTCAAAAACAAACAAGGGGAAGATGACCATGTTGTAAGAAACAAGGCCAGACTTGTAGCCTAAGGGTATAGTCAGAAGGAGGGGATAGATTATGAGGAGACTTTTGCTCATGTAGCTCGTTTGGAGGCAATTAGGATTCTCTTGGCTTTTGCTACATCCAAAGGTTTCAAAAAATTTCAAATTGATGTCAAGAGTGCCTTCCTAAACAACTACATAGAAGAAGATGTGTATGTGAAACAACCCCCCGGTTTCGAAAATCCCAAGTTTCCAAACCATGTTTTTAAACTTCACAAAGCTTTGTATGGTTTAAAACAAGGCCCTAGAGCCTGGTATGATAGGTTGAAAACCTTTTTGCTGGCTAAGGGTTTTAAAATGGGATGTGTGTATAAAACACTTTTTCTCCTCAAGCAACGCAATGACACTTTGTTGGTTCAGATTTACGTGGATGATATCATTTTTGGTGGTTCTTCTCATGCTCTGGTTGCCATGTTTGCAGATACTATGAGCATGGAATTTGAAATGAGCATGATGGGCGAGTTGACGTTTTTCCTCGAGTTGCAAATCAAGCAATCCCGAGAAGGGACGTTTGTGCACCAGGGCAAGTATACCAAGGGCATTGTAAGGAAAATGGACCTCAACCCATTTATCTTTGGATTTTGGTGTTTGATGATCAACATAACCAAATTGGACTAATTTGTTTGCAAGTGTTTGTTTTATAGTCTAATAGGATGCACATGTGACTTGGACGAAGGCAATATGGTGATCTAGTGATCAACACTTCAAGCAAGACCCTACAATATGTATTGGAGGCTTACAAAGATCAAGCAAAGTCCAAGACACAAGAAATAGAGGGCCGGACGCAAACAAAGTTAACGCTCAAGCCGAGACAAGAGCTGATTGAATTGGAACTGTCTCATGATTTTGGATTTGCTCAAACTGACATGGCATTAGCATAAAGCTGTAGAGAATTTCATTAGCTTTCCGAAAAGTCCAAGATCATCGAAATCGGAGTTCGGAGCTAAAAGTTATGCCCAAAATACGAAAGCCTGTCTCACTGGAAAAGGAGCAACGGACGCTACGATGCAGAGTCCGATGCCAGAGTCCGATGCTCTCTAAAATCAGCCCAGAATGAACAGTATTGTGGTAGAGTCCGGTGCCAGCGTTCGATGCCTCACCGGAGTGTTCTATGCCCCCGAAAAACAGGTCTAACGGCTAGTTTTCCAACGGCTACTCATCACATGAGCATAGGACGCGTCCGATGCCACCACTGTAGCGTCCGATGCTCTACAGAAAGCTGATTTCAGCCGCCCCCCAACGGCTCTATTTGATTGGGGGCCTATATATACCACGTCTAACCGGCCAAGTGAGGTGTGGAGGAGTAAGGAAACATACCAAGAGTGTTGCTACACCATATTAGTGCCTCCATATGCATAGTGCTTAGTGTTTTCACATGGTGATTAGTGTAGGTGCTTTGCGAAGTGCTTAGGCTAGTTAGACCACTGCTCATGCGCTTGCTCTAGGTTTAGGCCTAGTGTTTAGTGAGGTTTGCATACCTCTTGCTACTCGGTGCTTGCGTGCACCATTGTTGTACATCGGAGGGGCTTGTAGTCTTGCGAGACCACACCAACCACGTTTGTGGTGTGGCCGCCACCGTGTACCGAAGGGAACAAGGCCCGCGGCGGTTCGGCTGGAAGCTTGATAGTGGAGACGGAGGGAAGCATCCGGAAGAGGCTTTGCCACGAGTGGCTTAACCGGAGACCCACATGCGTGTGGGGAAGGACCGGAGCTATCCACGGAGTTACCCGACCGGGAGCTTGGCCCTTGCGAGGGATTCCTTGTGAGGGGCTCCAACGAGGACTAGGGGGAAGCTTGTGTGCTTCTCGATACCTCGGTAAAAATATCGGAGTCATCGACAGGAGTTTGCATCTCTACCTTGCTCTTGAGCTTCCGCATTTACTTTGCTACCTTAATTATGTCTTTACCTTTCCTAGCTTAGTTGATAGGCTAGTTGATAGGATTGGAACCCAGGTTGCATAACTCTTTTGCGGTAGAGATAGCAACACACCTAGCAAAACATTAGTTGCACATATAGATGGTTTACATTCTTGCATAGGTTTTGACTAGGTGGTAATTAGAGGCCATAGTTAGAGTAAAGTTTTTAGTTGCCTAATTCACCCCCCCCCCTCTTTGGCGTCACGGTCCTTTCAATTGGTATCAGAGCCGGTTGGCTCTCTTGTGGACTCTTGGCTTAATCGCCTTCGAGCCGACGCCCCTAAGAGAAGTTGGGATGGATACCTCTAGGCCTCCACACTTTGACGGCACTAACTTCCCCTACTATAGTGCTAGGATGGCTTGCTTTTTAGAAGCCGTTGATTTAGGTGTTTGGAGAGTCACCCGCGACGGGATGAAACCCATTAAGAATCCCAAAAAGCCTACCGCGGGTGATGAAAAAGAAATTCATCTTAATGCTAGAGCTAAAAATTGCTTGTTTGAATCTATTAGCATGGATGTCTTTAACCAAGTTTTTACTTTGCAAACATCTCATGAAATTTGGTTAAAACTACATGAGCTCCATGATGGTACAAGTAATGTACGTGAGCAAAAACATCACCTAACTAAAACAAGCTATGATTCCTTTAAAATGAATGATAATGAGCTTGTTCGTGATATGTATTCTCATTTTAATCTAATTATCAATGAGCTCCATTCTATAGGAATTACAAAGCTAGGTGATGCGGATATTGTGAGGAAGATCATCTCTGTGCTTCCAAAGAACAAGTATGCAACCATCATCACCATCCTCCACAACATGGAGGACTTGAGCTCCATGACCCCGGCCATTGTCATTGGCAAATTGGTGGCATTTGAGATGTCATGCAAGATGGGTCAAGAAGAAGCCACTTCATCAACCATAGACATCGCTCTCACGTGTGAGCACAAAAAGATGAAGGGCAAAAAGCAAGTTGAGACAAGCTCAAGCTCCTCAAGTGAAGAAGAGGATGATGAAGATGAAGAATCAAGTGATGATGATCAAGCCTCCACCTCATCCGACTCCTCCTTAGATGAAGAAGAAACAATCAAGCTCATGAAGGGAGTCAAGAGGATGATCCGCAAGCTCAATGTCAAGGGTGTGCCCATCACTATAGAAGATTGCCTCTTCACCAATCAAAGAAGAGAGCAAAGAAAAAAGGGATGCTATAGATGTGGCAAGAAAGGGCACTTTGTGGAAGATTGTCCAAAACAAAAGCCCACACCTAACGACAAGAAAAAGAAGGGATGCAAGGCCAAAGCTCTCACCACCATCAAGACATGGGATGATTCATCAAGTGATGATGAAGCCCATCACAAGAGGCACGACCGCAAGCACTCATCATCAAGCTCCTCGCGTATGTGCCTTATGGCATGAGGTAACTCAAGCTCTATCTCTAGTAATAGTGATAGTGATAGTGATGATGAGCTTCCTTCTTATAATGAACTTGTGCAAGATAATCTCAACTATGCTAAAGCTTGTACTAGTCAACAAAAGAAAATTAATGCTTTAAAAGAAAAATTAGATAGCTCTCAACAAGCCTACAATGCTATGCTTGAACAATATGAAACCTTTTCAAATTTGAATGTTGAGCTATCTAACAAAATTGAGAAACTTGAGGCTAGTACAAGCACATGTGATTGCACAAGTAATGATGAGCAACTTGCTAAGAAAAATGAAAAACTAAAAGCAAAGTTAGCTAGCACACAAGATGCTTACAAAAGTTTGCTTGCCAAAATGGAAATTATGTGCAAGCATTGTGATGAGCTAACTAACAAAGTTACTAATCTTGAAACCATCGGAGCAAACCCCACCGAGGCACCTAAAATTGAAAAATCTATCTTTAATATGCCTAAAAAGGATGCGTCTACTTCTTGCTTTGATTTACTTGATTTAGACTCACCCATGTGCAAACAAGTTTGTGTTGAGAATGTAATTGTAGAAACATGTACACAAGAAGTTGCAATGGAGAATGAGCTACTAAGGCAAGAAGTGGCTAGCCTCACAAAGGATTTGACCCAAGCAAAAGGCATGGCGAAGCAAACCCGAACTCATCAAGATAACACCGTCAAGGGAGTGAAGAAGCTTGATGAGGAGCAAACCGTGGTTTGTTACCTTTGCCACAAGGAAGGTCACAAGTCCTATGAGTGCAAGTTGAAGCATGGGTGAGAAAAGAAGAAAGAGAAAAACAAAAAGCAAACAAGCAAGCTCTCCAACACCTACACCAACAAGGTGAACAAGAAGGCCTCCACACCTTATCTTTTGCAGAAGAAGAAGAATGACAAGGTGGTGGCCATCAAGGTGAACAAGCAAGCCAACAATGGGGCCAAACACATTTGGGTGCCTAAGGACATCATCTCAACCATGAAGAGCACCAAAAAGGTTTGGGTCCCGAAAGGGAAGTGAGTAGCAAATTTGGCATCGGGGAATTTGGAGACTTGGCAAAGTTTTGGGTGCATATCATGGGGTGCATCATTGTATCATGCCATTGCCAAGTATGTTAGTAAGTACTATGGACCCAAATTCCCCCCTCCCATGTTAGGTAACTAGATTTAAATTCTTGCAATTATTTTCATTTGGTATAAATGTCTTGCAATTACTTTTAGCATCTAGTTCCTTTCATTGCCTATGTTTGCATTAGTATATTCATATCTTTTGTCATGCAAATTAGGCTTATCATATGGTAGTTTTGCTCGGTATCACTCACATTCTTAGAGCAATTCTACATGGTTTTAATTGGTTAGAAGCACGACACATAGCTTCTTTTACTTTGTATTTATCTTATATGTGCCAAAGTCCAAATTATAGATAAAACTACCCCAATTACCATCTTCAATTGATGTCACATTTCTTGTAATATCAATATGGAAAATGGTAGTTTGACCTCACAAGTCAATGTGCATTTCTCCTACAAGTATTTCAAACTTGTATGCACACCTTGAGGGGGAGTTTACTCTACAATTTGGAAGCTTTGAGACTAACACTACTTTCAAGATTATCATGTGTGTAGTAGTCTCATTGCAAGGAAAATGGAGTTCCCGGAGACAAGCATCATATGTGACGATAATTCATTTGGTATCTACATATGGTATTCCTAACCGATAACATTATGTTGATTTCACTTTGATACTCTTATATGCTCTCTCCATGCATTATATAGAGTAAACTCCTTTATGCTCAAATTTACCCGTTATGCATATGCTTTGCCTGACACCATATGTATGCATATACTTAGGGGGAGTTTAGCCTATATAATGTTTCCTCCCTTGTGCTTTTAAATGTCTTCCTTTTTTGGTGTTTGATTCCAAAGGGGGATAATGTGAAGGGACCAAAAGCAAGCCCAAACTAAAACAAATAAAATAACCAAAATCAAATTTTCAAAATTTTTATGGTTATCTTTCTGGGAATGGTCCAAAAATGGAGGAAGTGGATTATGGAGTTAGGGGGAGAATTAATCCATAAAGCCACTAAAAGGAACTCAATGGCAAGGGCAAGATATGTTTTTATAAGTAAGTTTCAATTTGGTATTTATTAAACATCATATGATCTTGCCTTTGCATTGCATCCTAGCAAGTAGATTGCATTTTCATTATTTGTCTCTATTATTTGCTTGCTTTGATTGTGTTGTCATCAATCACCAAAAAGGGGGAGATTGTAAGGAAAATGGACCTCGACCCATTTATCTTTGGATTTTGGTGTTTGATGATCAACATAACCAAATTGGACTAATGTGTTTGCAAATGTTTGTTTTATAGTCTAATAGGATGCACATGTGACTTGGACGAAGGCAATATGGTGATCTAGTGATCAACACTTCAAGCAAGACCCTACAATATGTATTGGAGGCTTACAAAGATCAAGCAAAGTCCAAGACACAAGAAATAGAGGGCCGGACGCAAACAAAGTTAACGCTCAAGCCGAGACAAGAGCTGATTGAATTGGAACTGTCTCATGATTTTGGATTTGCTGAAACTGACATGGCATTAGCATAAAGCTGTAGAGAATTTCATTAGCTTTCCGAAAAGTCCAAGATCATCGAAATCGGAGTTCGGAGCTAAAAGTTATGCCCAAAATACGAAAGCCTGTCTCACTGGAAAAGGAGCAACGGACGCTCCGATGCAGAGTCCGATGCCAGAGTCCGATGCTCTCTAAAATCAGCCCAGAATGAACAGTATTGTGGTAGAGTCCGATGCCAGCGTCCGATGCCTCACCGGAGCGTCCGATTCCCCCGAAAAATAGGTCTAACGGCTAGTTTTCCAACGGCTACTCATCACATGAGCATAGGACGCGTCTGATGCCACCACTGTAGCGTCCGATGCTCTACAGAAAGCTGATTTTAGCCCCCCCAACGGCTCTATATGATTGGGGGCCTATATATACCACCTCTAACCGGCCAAGTAAGGTGTGGAGGAGTAAGGAAACATACCAAGAGTGTTGCTACACCATATTAGTGCCTCCATATGTATAGTGCTTAGTGTTTTCACATGGTGATTAGTGTAGGTGCTTTGCGAAGTGCATAGGCTAGTTAGACCACCGCTCATGCGCTTGCTCTAGGTTTAGGCCTAGTGTTTAGTGAGGTTTGCATACCTCTTGCTACTCGGTGCTTGCGCGCACCATTGTTGTACATCGGAGGGGCTTGTAGTCTTGCGAGACCACACCAACCGCGTTTGTGGTGTGGCCGCCACCGTGTACCGAAGGGAACAAGGCCCGCGGCGGTTCGGCCGGAAGCTTGGTAGTGGAGACGGCGGGAAGCATCTGGGAGAGGCTTTGCTACGAGTGGCTTAACCGGAGACCCACTTGCGTGTGGGGAAGGACCGGAGCTATCCACGGAGTTACCCGACCGAGAGCTTGGCCCTTTCAAGGGATTCCTTGCGAGGGGCTCCAACGAGGACTAGGGGGGAGCTTGCGTGCTTCTCGATACCTCGGTAAAAATATCGGAGTCGTCGACGAGAGTTTGCATCTCTACCTTGCTCTTTAGCTTCCGCATTTACTTTGCTACCTTAATTATGTCTTTACCTTTCCTAGCTTAGTTGATAGGCTAGTTGATAGGATTGGAACCTAGGTTGCATAACTCTTTTGCGGTAGAGATAGAAACACACCTAGCAAAACATTAGTTGCACATATAGATGGTTTACATTCTTGCAAAGGTTTTGACTAGGTGGTAATTAGAGGCCATGGTTAGAGTAAAGTTTTTAGTTGCCTAATTCACCCCCCCCCCTCTTAGGCGTCACGGTCCTTTCAGACATATTGAAGAAGTTCGATATGGGTGAGGCCAAGCCTCTTCCAACACCCATGTCGACCACGACGGCCCTGGATGCGGACAAGGATGGAGAAGCTATGGACCAGAAGGAGTACCAGAGTATGATCGGGTCGCTACTGTACCTGACAGAGACACGCCCGGACATTCAGTTCGCGGTGTGCCTTTGCGCGCGATTTTAGTCGTCGCCGCGCATCTCTCACCGTCAGGCGGTCAAGCGCATTATGAGGTATTTATGCTTCACACAAGAGTTTGAGATTTGGTATTCTGCTTCTTCTACCCTCTCCCTTTTCGGTTACTCGGATGCTGATTTTGCTGGTTGCCGACTTGAGCGCAAATCCACTTCTAGGACTTGTCAGTTTTTGGGTTCCTCCCTTGTATCTTGGTCTTCTCGCAAACAGTCTAGTGTCGCACAGTCTACCACTGAGGCTGAATATGTTGCTGCGGCTAGCTGCTATTCTCAGTTGTTGTGGATGATGGCCACTTTGCGTGATTTTGGTCTGAGTTTTTCTCGAGTTCCATTGCTTTGTGATAGCACGATTGCGATTAGCGTTGCTAAGAACCCCGTGCTGCATTCTAAGACCAAACACATTGATGTGCGCTTTCATTTCTTGCGAGACCACTATGAGAAGGGTGATATCGACCTTCACCATGTCGATACTCATCTTTAGTTGGCAGATATTTTCACCAAGCCTTTGGATCAATCAACCTTTGCTAGGTTGAGAGGTGAGCTTGGTGTGTGTTTTCCCTTTTAGTTGGGGGAAACATTTTGGTTCTTGTATCATAGTCTGACTTCTTTTGTCTTGTTTTTGTTTAGTTTTTGCAGTTCATCATATTTGCATCTTTATATTTTCGAGCTTCATGTCTATAATTTGTAGAATGAATCTATGCTCTGATTAGTGTATGGTCCGATGATGCATGATGATGCTTGTAGCTTAGGCTCCTTTTGATCACTGATACATGTTGTGAGCTGAGCTACTTTTCTGAACTGTGAATATGCTTAATTCAACATAAAATTTGAAACATGTTCACCATTGAGTTTGGCAACTAGCATGTGTAGAATGTGTTGAAGTCACTTGAGCTTTTAATATATGCTAGGTTGCTATGTCTCCAGTTCTGAGTCTGTCACTTGCTTGATATGTTCATTTTATGTTAAAATTTGAACCAAGTCTAAGTGAATTGTAAAGATTGAGATGGGATTACTTGACAGCACCTCACGGTATCGAGACTGTTTCTCATTGCACATTGAGTTAAACTTGAGCCGTGTAGTGTAAGACCGAAACCGTTGCTTCAAGCTTTTGATTGCTTATGCATAGGCTTAGCTCGGTTGAAAAGTTAGGCAATGTCAAGTTTTCAACCTCTCGCAATCACATGCTAAAAATTTAAACTTGTGTAATCACCGTTGCAACTCTGATAAAATCATGAAAACACAAGTCTATGTTTCAATATATAGCATGATGATTGAACTTTTCTAGGGGTAGTTCACCTTGTATACATGTTTAGCACTTGTGTAACTTCCTGTCTATACATGTTTGGTGCTATTTTGATGGTGAAACCCTTTCTTAATGGCTTTGAAACTACTCACTTTGCTCATATGTTCATATTTCGTATTTTGTGATCAGTTTCAGCCTCTGCTGCATTTATGCTATTGAATCATTGAATCAGCATATTTAGAGCATCTATTCCTTCTATCGACTATATACCTGAAGCTGCTAATCTGCCTTTGTAACTCATATGCATTTGCCTTGTTGTGTGTGTTTTCAACTAAGGGGGAGAAATTTGACAAATCATGTCCCTAGTTGTGTGCACTATTGAAGGGGGAGTTTGCTCGTTTTTTCCTTTGACGTGTTTTTCAATTGGTTTGGAGCGATTTTGGTTTTTCAATTGGTTTGGAGCAGTTCTGCTAGTTGTGTTGAGCCTTTGCCTCTTTCTGGAGGGACTAGCTTGTCTTTGTCTTTCTTGCTCTGATCTTCTCACTAGCGGTGTTGAGCGTGTTCTACCTCTTCTTGAGGGCTAGCTTTGCTTTTCTTGGTTGTGTCGAGCCGTTGCCCATGTCTTTGGGAACCAAGTTGTCTCGCTCACTCCAGTCGACTTCTTCTCGCTTTGCCTCGCTTTTTGTTGATTGGTTGAGTTTTCTTACTTCTTCTTTCTCTCTTCTTTCTACCTTCAAATGATTTGTGTTGGTAGTTGACAATAACTCATCAAGGGGGAGATTGCGGATACATGGGTGTATGCCAGATCTTGAGATGATGAGTGATTGTCAATGGGGATGATATGCATGTTCTTTGGCTTGTGTTGTGCATGTGTTGAGCACGGATACAGTGATCAAAGGCAAGGTGAAGGTCAAGTAGAGACGTGTCATGCCGATGGACCTGTAGCGGTAAAGGGCGAACGTGAGGCTTGGACTGACGGACCGGTGGCCTGAGGATCGGCCGTGGTGGCTGACAACCTGGGACAGCGACAATTGAAGATCTGCGTGTGGACGGGGTGCACGGGCGGTGCATCCCCTCTTCGGTGTCGGTTTGGTGGTTGAGCCACAGAAAAACCACTGAGTGGACCGTTTCCAGGTTTGGGCCACAAAATCTGGGTGCGGCCGGTTTCCGATTTTGGGCCACAAAACTCGGGCTGAGGACGGTTTCCAGGTTTGGTCCTCAAAACCTGGGCGCTGGTGGGTTTCTGAGTTTGGGCCACAAAACTCAGGCGATGGACTACAGGTTTACTGGTTTCGGCCTCAAAACCGGGGGATGGCCCAAGTTTCCCGATTTCGGCCTCAAAACCGCGGGAAAGTTTGTGAAAAGTGAATGCATCTGGCCCCTAGTGGGTTTCGGTGATTGGATGAAACACCAAATTACTGTGACTAACGTGTGTTTTGCAGAAACAGGATTGAGTTAGGTCACCGTAATGGCGACGATATGGGCATATGGAGTTCATGTCCCCTGGCGATGGATATCGTTTCGTTTTTCAATGGATGGACGACGAAGACGGTGATAGACTAGGCTAAGTGTCATATGGTGTTGGAGGACACTTAGGTAGTCTTAGGTCTTTGTTTTTCCTTTGGCCGTACTATAAAGGGGAGCGTGAATCAGTAGCTTGACCTAGATGAGTCTATTGAGGTAGGTGTGGTGCACACTTGTTATTTCATAGCCCTAGGTAGCTCAGAGAGATGCCTTATGTCGAGAGGATCTAAAGTCGTTAAGGCCGCATCGCGATCCGAGTTGGTTTTGCCCTTGATATAGGCATCGGACGCTGGCCTGGTGAGCATCGGACGCGTCCGATGCTCACTCAGACTAGGGTTTAATCTGGTGCATGGCATCGAACGCGCCGATGTTGCCACATCGGACGCGACCGTGCCACTGTTCACGTGCGCGTGAACTTGGGGTAGCATCGGATGCTGGCATCAGACGCTGAGGGCCAGCGTCCGATGTCCATGCAGAGAGGTTCCAGAGAGGATAAATCCACATCGGACGCGTCGGTTGTGGTGGCATCGGACGCTGTCCTTTAACAGGCCTGACAGAATGGTACAGTCAACCGTTGGTCGAGGTCATCGGAGCATCCGATGCCTAGCATCGGAGCGTCCGATGACCCCACAGAGACACCTGTTCGGTGCTTTTTTGGATGACCAGTTGGGAGAGTATTTATACTCCTCCTCCTCATCCATTAGAGTGTTCTTGCCACTTCCATCTGCTGAGAGACACATTGTAAGTTTGAGATAGTGCAAGAGCCCTAGTGAGGTTGAGTGAATTGCTAATTGAGAGAATTAGTGACCTTCTATTGAGAATTGAGTAGCAAGTGTGCATCCATCCATCTCTTTGGCCTTGTCTTGGTCAAGTGGGAGTTCTAGCTTGTTACTCTTGGTGATCGGCATCACCTAGACGGCTTGGTGGTGATCGTGAAGCTTGGAGAGCATCCAGTGGCATTGTGGATGACCCAAGCAAGCTTGTGACCGGTAGTGAGCGATTCACCTGGCCGGAGTGGCGAAGAATCAGCTCATAGTGAGCACTTGATCCTTGCGCGGATCAAGGGGGAGCGATACCCTTGCGCGGGTGCTCCAACGAGGACTAGAGGGGGGTGCCGACACCTCGATACCTCGGCAAAAAGATCGTCTTGTCATCTCTACTCCTTTACTTATGCATTTACTTTCAAGCAATTCAATTCCGCATTATACTTGTTGTTCATTTACTATTGAATTGCTTTGCTAGAGTAGGAGTGGCATAGACTTGGTCGTTTGTGCGGTAGAATAAAGAGAAACACACTTCTAGGCACAAGGGGGTTAATTGGGCTTAATAGGTTTTAATTCTTGCTAAAGTTTTAGAGAAGCCCAATTCACCCCCCCCTCTTGGGCATCTTGATCCTTTCAATTGGTATCGGAGCCTCGTGCTCTCGATTTAGGCTTAACCGCCTAGAGTTGAGATGTCCGGAGGTGATGGACCAGCTCCCATGTTCGAGGGAGACGACTTTCCATATTGCAAAATCCGTATGGAGTCATACCTAGAAGCGGTTGATGTTAGATGCCGTGAAGCCGCCATAACCGGGTTCCCCAAACCCAAGGAGGGCACTAGCCTCACGCCACATCAGGAAGAGAATGAGAAGTGGAATGCAAAAGCCAAAAACATTCTTTTTAGAGGCATTTGCAAGGATGTGTTTAACCGCGTCCGAAACCACAAGAATACCCATGATCTATGGGATAACATTTGTGCTCTCCATGAGGGAACCAAGAGTGAGCGTGAGGAGCGCTATCATTTAGTTATGCAAAAGCTTCATTCTTTTTGATATGCATGCTAATGAAAATGCAAATGAAATGTACTCACGCTTGAATGTTCTTGTAGAAGAACTCAATGGACTTGGCCTCACACAAATGCAATCATCTGATGTTGTGAGGAAGATTCTTTGTGTCCTCCCAATTGATAAATATGGAAACATTGTGACGGTGCTACATCAAGGCGATCTTTTCACCGCTACACCAACTGAAATCTTGGGAAAGATCAATGCGCATGAGATGTACATGCACATCACACCAAGTGGTGGCTCTTCCACCGACAAGAAGAAGGATTTGGCCTTCAAAGCAAGCCATGACAAGAAGGGCAAGTCCAAGGCTATTGAGGTGCATCATGAAAGCTCAAGTGATGAAGAGGATGATTCCAACATCGCTCTCATGGTGAGAAGAACCACCAAGATGTTGAAGAAGCTTCACAAGAATGGAGTCAACTTTGACTCAAGAAAGAAGAAGTTCTTCACAAGTAGCAAGAGAAGGCCAATCTCCGAAATGGATTGCTACAATTGTGGTGAACTTGGCCATCTTGCTCATCAATGTACCAAGCCCAAGAAAGAGAGCTACAAGAACAAGCACAAGGGCAAGAAATATGACTCATCTAGTGAAGATGAGAAGAAGAGTGAGAAGCCATACAAGAAGGATGGCAATAAGAAGAAGCAATACCACAAGAAAGGTGGCAAGGACTACATTGTTGGTGATTGGCTCACCGACATTGACTCCTCCGGTGGATCATCCAATGAAGATAGTGATGACGAGAAGGAGAAGGTGGCCGCTCTAGTCATTGGGACCTCTACACCACCACCGCCACCATCACCATCATCCTCTACACACCTATGTCTTATGGCAAAGGGTGATCAGAAGGTACAAAGTGATGATGACTCTAGTGATAGTGATAGTGATGGTGAATTTGAGGCACCTTCTTATGATGAACTTGTTGCTTTGCTTGACAACTACTCTAAAATCATAAGAAAGACTAGAGCCAAGAATGATAGGCTTGTTAGTGACAATGAAGCTCTTGTTGAAAAATATAACAATGCTACACATGCTAGTGATGAGCTAAAAGATGAACTTGCTACTATGTCATCCACTATCAAGGAGCTCAAGTCCTCTAACAAAGAGCTCAAAGCTAAAAATGAAAAACTTGATAAGATGCATAGTGATCTTACCACTAGTTATACTTCGCTCAAAGAAAAGTACACTCAAGTCAAAGTAGATCATGATACACTTAGTGTTGCATATGATATGCTTTCTCATGAGACACATAATGCCCCTAACCTTGTTGTTAAGTGTGACATAGCAACATCTTGTGAGGACTTGGTTAATGAGCATGATGAGCAAAGAGCTAGTGGCAAGGGCAAGAAAGTGGTTGTGGCCGATCACTATGATGACTACATCAAGATCAAGAATGAGAATGCAAAGCTCAAGGTTGATCTAGAGAAGCTTACAACCACCAAGCAAGTAGTCATTGAAACTCATGATGATGACTATAGCATATCACTTGAGCTAGACATGCTAAAAGAAGAAAACAAGAGATTGAAGATGGAGAGGGACTATAAAATGACACCATCTCAATTGGAGCTCCAACAAGAGAATGACAAGCTCAAGAAAGAGAAGGAGCACCTTACCACCGGATTGAAGAAATTCACCAAGCGTCAATGTCTTCAAAGTGAGCTACTCATGAACACCATGATGAAGACAAATAGAAATGGCATTGGCTTCCTGTGGATACAAGGGTGTATGCCGAGTCTCTGAGTGATGAGTGATTGTCAACTGGGATAATGCGCATGTTCTTTGGCTTGTGTTGTGCAGGTGTCGAGCACGGATACAGTGATCAAAGGCAAGGTGAAGGTCAAGTACAGACGTGCCGTGCCGATGGACCGAGAGTGGCGAAGGGCGGATGTGAGGCTTGGACTGAGGGACCGGTGGCCCGAGGATCAGTTGTGGTGGCTGGCAGCCTGGGACAGCGACAAGCAAAGACTTGCGGGCACGGTGTTGCTTGGGTCGAGGACCTGGGGACACGTGTCGGTGGACGGGGTGCACGGGTGGTGCATCCTCTCTAAGGCTCGGTTTGGTGGTTGAGCCACGGAAAAACCACCGAGTGGACGGTTTCTAGGTTTGGGCCTCAAAACCTGGGTGTTGATGGTTTCTGAGTTTGGGCCACAAAACTCGGGCTGAGGACGGTTTCTAGGTTTGGGCCTCAAAACCAGGGTGATGCGGGTTTCTGAGTTTGGGCCACAAAACTCAGGCGATGGACGGCTGGTTTCCCAGTTTGGGCCTCAAAACCGAGGGTTGATCGTAAAGGCTAGTTTCCCGGTTTGGGCCTCAAAACCGGGGGCAAAGTCCAGGAAAAGGACGAGCAGAGCGGTGGCGGCACGTGGCGGCCATCGGTGAGGTTGCGTCGAGGCAACGCTACCAGTTGTGCGGGCGTGGCCGTCGGATCACCACTATCTTGAGTTGGTCCAGAATAACCCTAGGGTTTAGCTGGTTCGCTCTGTAATTAGTTAGGGGTAGAGTGGGAATTAGAATTAGGATAAGTAGAGGGAGACACCCACCTCCCATCCTATCTCAGTCATTTGCTATTTTGCCTTCTAGGTTTTCCTGCTCTCCCCATCCTCTGCTGTAGCGAACTGAGATCCACAGAGAAGACAATCATACCTCTGTGTCCATGAGATTTTGAGGAAGTGAGACCGTAATCTCAATGTGGTAGTGTGTGGTAGCCACACGGTTGCAATTCGTGGCTGTGATTCGCGTTTTGGAGTTGTTCCTCGCGTTTTGCCTTTTCTTTACGATTTCCCCGTTGATCGATCTCTCTACTTGGTGCGTCTTTTGCAAATCCGTTTGAACCAAGATGTTCTAGATCGTGAGGCACTTCTTTCCACCGAAGGACTTCACCTCTAACCTCATGAGCTAGTAGATTGGTTGATTTTCGTTTCGGATCGAGTTTTGCTCCTTTCCCCTGAATTCTTCCGATTCACCAATTTGGAGTTAGGTTCGAGCCATGATCTCTTTGGGATAGCTCACTAACTCACTTGGAACTCCTCATACCAAGCCTAAGCCTTAGAGCTTTTGATTCAGAGGAGATTGGGTTGAATCTGCGGAAGAACAGTGCTGCGTCGGGGGCATCGGACGCTGACGTCGGGAGCATCGGATGTTGTGTTCATCACATCGGATGCATTTGATGCCACGTGTCATCTGACAGCGTTTTCAAAGGAGCATCGGACGCTGACCATCAGAGCCTCCGTTGCCATCGGACGCTCCGTGGGTCAAGCATCGGACACTAGGGCTCCACTGTAGCAGCTTCCGATGCCAGTCCAGTAAGGTTCCAGAGAGGCACTGTTTGCATCGGAAGCTTCCGGTGCTTTACCATCGGAAGCAGGCCAGCTTCCGATGCAGGTGTTTCTGTTCCGTTTCATCCGCGGTTTGTTCGTTCGTTGTCGGTTTTGATTTCCGGCTTTTGTGTTGGGTTTCTAGAGTTGTGTAGTGTCCCGCTGTGCTTCTTGGAAGCATCCACCCTACATCTAGGGTCATGGACACTTGCAAGCTCTAGGTTTGCTCTTGGGGTTGATTCACGGGACAGTGGCGACAAGTTTCTGGTAGGAAAATTTGAAGCTCCCATTCACCCCCCCTCTGGTCACTTTCTGGTAGCATCTTCGGTCCTTCACTTCCTTGAAGAGAAGATGAATCAACGCAAGAGCATCACTAAGCCAAAGAAGAAGAAGATTGGAAGATGCTATGAGTGTGGAAAAGAAGGTCATTTTGCTCATGATTGTGAAGAGCCAAAACCCACACCCTTGCCCAAGCATTCTAGGCCCTTTGCTTTCAATGCTCACTACATGCTTAGACAAGACTCTATTGGCAAGATGAAAGTCATGTTCATGGGGCCTCCTAACAAGAATAGGCCAAAGCAAATATGGGTTGCAAAGTCACTAGTTGAGAAGGTTAAGGGACCTCAACAAGTTTGGGTCCCAAGAGCTCAAGCTTGATTTCTTGTGTGTGTAGGTGAACTACAAGACCGGTGGATCTCATTGGGTGATTGATAGTGGTTGCACACAACATATGACCAGTGATCCCCGGATGTTCACCTCTCTAGAAGACAATGTCGATGACCAAGAAAAGATTACATTTGGTGACAACTCAAAGGGCAATTTCAAGGGATTGGGCAAAGTGGCAATATCAAATGGTCATACCATCTCCAATGTGCTTCTAGTTGCATCATTGAGCTTCAACTTGCTATCCATTGGGCAACTATGTGATCTTGGCTTTCATTGTTTGTTCACCGACAAAGAAGTGGTTGCGACCAAGAAAGATGATACACAAGTGATATTCAAAGGCTTTTGATACAACACTCTCTATCTAGTGGATTTGTCCTCCGAAGATGCCAACTTGAAGACATGTTTGATCACTAAGCAATCACTTGGTTGGCTATGGCATAGAAGATTGGCCCATGTGGGAATGAACACTCTCAATAAGCTATTGAAGAAGGATTTGGTTAGAGGCTTGAAGGATGTCAAATTTGAGAAGGACAAATTGTGTAGTGCATGTCAAGCCGGCAAGCAAGTTGCAAATACTCATCCAACCAAAGCCTTTGTATCAACATCAAGAGAGTTAGAGCTACTTCACATGGATCTATTTGGGCCAACAACATATGCTAGCTTGGGTGGAAATCTCTATTGCCTAGTGATTGTAGATGACTATTCTAGATACACTTGGGTATTCTTTCTTCATGACAAATTCAAAGCAACCCCTTCATTCAAGAAGTTTGCCAAGAGAGCCCAAAATGAGTTTGACTTGAACATCAAGAAAATAAGAAGTTATAATGGAAGATAATTTGACAACACCCACATTGAGGAATATTGTGATGAAGTTGGGATCAAGCATGAAGTCTCTGTAACCTATACACCACAACAAAATGGGGTAGTTGAGAGGAAGAACCGGACACTAATCACCCTAGCAAGGACAATGTTAGATGAGTACACTACACCAGAAAGATTTTGGGCGGAAGCAATGAACACCGCTTGCTATGCATCAAACCGGTTGTTCCCCCATCGTCTCCTTGGCAAGACCCCCTATGAGCTACTCAACAACAAGAAGCCGGATATATCATTCTTTAGAGTGTTTGGGTGCAAATGCTACATCTACAAGAAGCACCAACACCAAGGGAAGTTCCAACGCCGATGTGATATTGGTTTTCTTGTTGGTTACTAATTGAAATCCAAAGCATATCGAGTATTCAACCATGCCACCGGGATGGTAGAAGAAACATATGATGTGGAATTCGATGAATCTAATGGCTCTCAAGGAGAGCATGAGAATCTTGATGATGTAGGTGATGAACCATTGATGGAAGCGATGAAGAACATGCCGGTTGGAGCCATCAAGCCTAAAGATAATGATGATGATGTGCAAGTCATTGACAAGCCATCCTCATCCAATGTACCACAAGATGATGACAAAAATGGGAGAGAGCCATTTGAAGATACTCATGTCTCCCATGATCAAATGGTGGTACAAGCTCAAGATGTTGATGCTCCTCAAGCGGCTCCTCAAGTGGTTGATCAAAGGATTACTCCTCTACTACAAGCTCATCCTCAAGATCTCATCATAGGGAGTCCAACAAGGGGTGTAATGACTCGATCTCAAAAACTTGCTTTATTTATTGAACATCACTCCTTTGTGTCTCTTATTGAGCCTACCATTGTAGATGAAGCTCTAGGTGATCCAGATTAGGTGAATGCTATGCATGAAGAACTAAACAACTTCACCCGCAACCAAGTTTGGACACTTGAAGAGCGACCAAAAGGCGCAAGAGTCATTGGAACAAAATGGGTGTTTAGGAACAAGCAAGATGATCAAGGCAAGGTTGTTAGAAACAAGGCAAGGCTAGTGGCAAAGGGGTTCTCTCAAGTTGAAGGATTGGATTTTGGAGAGACCTTTGCACCGGTTGCAAGACTAGAAGCCATCCGTATCCTCCTTGCATATGCATCACATCATGACATTAAATTATATCAAATGGATATGAAAAGTGCATTTTTAAATGACTTCATAAATGAACTAGTCTATGTTGATCAACCTCCCGGGTTTGAAGACCCTAGATATCCTAATCATGGTTATAGGTTGTCCAAGGTGCTATATGGGCTCAAGCAAGCCCCAAGAGCATGGTACGAGCGCCTCCGGGACTTCCTCATTGAGAAGGGATTCACCATTGGGAAGGTCGACACCACACTATTCACCAAGAAGCTTGATGGAGAAATCTACATTTGTCAAGTCTACGTTGATGATATCATCTTCGGGTCAACAAATGAAGCCTATTGCAAGGAATTTGGTGACTTGATGTCGAAGGAGTTCGAAATGTCCATGATTGGCGAGCTCACATTCTTCCTAGGCTTCGAAGTCAAGCAATTGAAGGAGGGGACTTTCATATCTCAAGAGAAGTATACAAAAAACTTCCTCAAGCGCTTCAACATGGATGATTGCAAGCCTATCAAGACTCCAATGCCAACAAATGGACATCTCGACCTAGATGTGGGAGGTAATCCGGTTGATCAAACTCTCTACCGTTCTATGATTGGTAGCTTGTTATATTTGACCGCGTCTAGGCCCGACATCATGTTTAGTGTGTGCATGTGTGCTCGCTTTCAAGCCGATCCTAGGGAATCACATCTCATAGCGGTGAAGAGAATCCTTAGGTACCTAAAGCACACCCCAAGCATTGGTCTTTGGTATCCCAAAGGAGCTAACTTCCAACTCGTTGGATATTCCGATTCAGATTACGCGGGTTGCAAAGTAGATAGAAAAAGCACATCCGGAGGGTGCCATTTGCTTCGGAGATCACTAGTTTCATGGAGTTCGAGAAAGCAAAATAGTGTGGCCTTGTCTACCGCCGAGGCGGAATATATAGCCACGGGTGCTTGTTGTGCACAAATCCTTTACATGAAACAAACCCTTTTAGACTATGGTGTAGTTCTAGAAAGGGTACCTTTGTTGTGTGACAATGAGAGCGCAGTTAAGCTTGCTAACAACCCGGTTCAACACTCTCGCACCAAGCACATAGATATTCGCCATCACTTTCTTTGAGACCATGTTTCAAAGGAAGACATATCCTTAGAGGGAGTTAGAACCAAAGATCAATTGGCGGATATCTTCTCAAAACCCATAGATGAAAACACTCTTTGTAGATTGCGAAGTGAGCTTAATGTGCTTGTAACTTTGTCAAACGGTGAAAGGGGGTTGTCTTTGCATTGCATTGTATCATATGCCATGTTAATTATGCTTTGCACATAGGCTTGTCAGACGTAGTTAAGATAACTGCCCTAAAAAGCGTGTGAAGAAGCTTACCCATGAGCAAACTTGACAAGCAACCTAGATTCAAAATACCGTATTGCATTGCATATGCAAGTGTGTTGCTTCGTCGTTTCTTTTTGGATAAGCTTTGAGCAACCGCTGTGTTCGTCCACCGCTAGGGGGAGCATTTGAGGCTCCTAATGGTTAAGACCCCTAGTTTTGGTGGCCATATGTTGTCTCCTTGGGTTTTGTCGCCTATTTTACCTAAAAATGATATGTAGCCTATGACAAAATATTTATAAAATTGAGGGTTTATGCGAGGATGCTCATACTAGGTTCCAACTGGTGTTTATTTGCCTCTTATTTGTGTTGGAACTTGGATGGGAGAGGGAGCTGGGTTGGCGCAAAATGCGTCGCACCGTGCCTCACACACAGCAAGCCGAAAAGCGTGGCTTCAATCGGGTGCCCGAACGGTTTGAAATCCGGAGACATGCCAGTCGGTTTGACCTGAAAGCCAACAAGGGATAAAACTGTGAGAATAAAACTGGAACATGCCGGGTGAGAGCAGAAAGTTCCATATTTACGGCTCTGAAGCCACTCACAACGACATATAGCTATAGAAGCTATCTGTCAACAAGTTTTAGAGATCATTCGGCTAACTCCAAACACAAGCATATGTAAACAATTGGTTGCCGAATGCACATTCGTAAAAAGACATATTTGAACAAGAGATAGATTATAAAATAACGTATAACCAAGCTCGGCAAACCAGCCGAGTTGGGGTCCATGAAGAAGGAACATGCAAACCAAAAATGATTAAACTAATCTAAAACCTGCATCTGCCGCACGATACCTCGTTTTATCAAAGCCTAAACATGATTGACATGTATGAACCCGCAACACGTAACAATCTAGATTAGAAATTAATTTGTCCATCATGGTTATTCAATTATCGGAAGAAACAAGTAAAAACTTGCTGAGCAAAGCCGAACAAAATCAATCTAGATTTGGCAAAAGAGTGTTGTAAAACTAATTAAATAAATCAAGCAACACATGGTAACTTAATGAATCTACTAGATCTTGCCAAATCTAATAGAGCCGATAACTATCTCGCTTTTGCTAAACGTATCAATAAACGTCTGCCGCACGGTATTTACTCATAAGCAAAGCACAAGCAAAGACTTCCTAATCATTAACAAAAGTCCGCCGCACGACCATTATAAACGAACAAGACTACTTGCATCATATCTAAATCCACCGCATGATACTTGACATGATAACAAGGTTGTCGGGACTTACGGAGGTCGACGGATCGATGATTCCTCTCGAAGAACTCGACGACACGACAAAGGACTCGAAGGTGGCACGGGGCCGATTTATATTGATATGGTTGTGAACCGTTTTACAATGGCCGGGGGTTTGTACTTATACCCTGGGCGAATAAGAGTCCTGAAAGGACTACGACTAACAAAACATATCTAAAGGAATCTCAAGATACATGTATATGAATATATTACTTAAACTGCTATTGACACAAACGTACATGCATAGTACGTATCTTTGCTTCCCCCGTCCCAACATGTACTCCAACATTATTGGACACTATGCTTCTGCCAAAAAATAATATGTTCTTCTTTCCTTCTCTTATACTGCACGTAGCCTAGAGTCCGTTTTATTTTTCTTCTTTGAACGAGATCATCAAATTGGATATTATTCTAGCCTTTGATTTGGCTACGGTACGTAAAGCAACTGGCCCATCATCTCCATATACTCGTAGGCAATATAGACGTGTCCCGATTAAACAAGCCTCCTTTCTTTCCCTTAATCGCATGAACTCTGATCCTCATGTATCTTTATTTCTATATCTTTTCTTCATGCACGTGCAGACCAACTCATGATCTTAATTGCTCTTTACCAAATTTTGGTGTAAACACAGGCCCCCCGAGTTCGGAGTATGAATTCTTCATGCTTCGAATTATTTCAGTCCGATGGTCCTTTTTTTCTTGATGACATTCGATCGCAATATTTTGAAGGCTCCACCTGCTTCTCTTGAAATATAAAGAGCCGCATCGGCTTTCAATGCTGATGATAATTTCCAGCCGATCCTCTTCTTCCAAGAAACCAAGTAACTTTACTGGCAGCGATATTTCATTATTCCCGGCCTTACCTTCACATGTGAACTTTAAAGTTTCTATCACACCATCTTGGGTGGTTGAGGAATAGAACAGGTTAGAATCCAGTCATCCTTACTTCTCTAGCTTAGAAAACTTGAGGTTTTGAAAGATTTTTAAATTGAAAACATAGCTTTGCTCCACAAATGATTCCCTCAGATCGCTCAATGTGTATAGTTCCTCACCGGGACACTATTCATTTTTTATATACCCTACTTCTAAAAGCCTATGAAACGTCATAGACTTACCTTGCATATATCGTAAAGTCAAACCCCGGATCCATGAAGAGAAGTGTCATACTCTTAGACCAAGATGTGCATGTGTGTGGAACATATATTTTTTTATATATATTTTACCTCCTTGATCATGACCCTCTCTTTCTTTTAAAATGCTTCTGAGAGTATAGGCTATTTCATTCTCACTGGCGGGTATCTAAGTACCCATTGTTTTCTCTCTTTTTGGCAGGTATCGGAGTGTGCCCATTGTTTTCTCTCTCTCTTTGTCATGCTCTTTGGCATGCCTTTTTTTTTAAAAGCACTTTGGCATTTTTAATATAGCCCATACTCTCTTTGGCATATGAATATCTCTAGAGCGAGTCAAGATACAAACTGGAGCATTCTTAGTGGATGGAAAGGACATGTCTTGCCTAACTCTTAGTATAAGAATTAGCACTTTATAGGTGGGTGTACGTGAGTCTTGATCATGAGAGTATGATAAATCTCTCACAAGGGTCACAACGGTTTGACAAAACTCAATGCAAAAGCAAGTAGCATATCTGTAAGGTTTCTAATGAAATTAAAATATGGCCTTGGTAGGAAAATCAACATCATTGACGAGACAAGCTATTGATTTTAAGTTTTTATAAGAACATTCCCAAGTACTTTGCAAAATAAGTAAGGTTCCTTTTATCATACCATATCACATTCATCAACTACTTAGACGGTATGCTTTCCTTATGATAAATTGTTCACAGGTGGTAGGAAAAAGCAAGGAATAAAGAATATATGAGCCAAACATAGAAGGGTATGTACCTCGTTACCGTATGCACGCTTCTCCACTCTGAGCTTGGTCATCCCAGCGTGTCCCATGACCTTCTTGGTGATCTTTGACAGCCCGTGGCATTTCTGGTTGTCGCCGATGATGTTGGGAATGACGATGGTCTTCTAATACTCGAAGCCAATTTCATACTCCTTCGACGTCCCAAAATAATTCTCTTGACACTTTGAGCTAGTCTAATGCCAGTACAACTTCTTTTTCTTTGGTCTGGCCAAATAATTGATATATCAAATATTTCCTCCTCCAAGCCATGAAGCAAACAGAGTAATATGAGCTTTCATCGTTTAAATCACGACCGAATCCCCCTCGACAAGATGTCAGTGCATACTGTTCTTCTGGCTCCATTAATATTTCCATCAGCTCTATCTACCTGATTGGCTGCTGTAGTAGTGGACTGAACGGTAACACAACCATGTGTCTTTTCCTTCATTGGCACTGTGGTCTAGCCGATCGGCTATTGGACAGCAGCATGCATGGCCCTGACTAGCCGACCAGCGGCGCGATTCATCACTGGTACACGTAGTATTTGCTGTCCGTCACCTCCTGACGGTCGAAGTTCCATTCACGGCCAAACTTCACTATGTTCCATGAAACCAGTCGAGCGAGATACTAAACCTCACGTAAGAGTTATCCTGAGATCTCCAACGCCACCTCCTATGCATGTAATTTTCCATAATTTCTTGATTATAATAACATGTGCATGCAACAGATGTGTAGCTCTTGGACGTACTGACTCTTGATCGACACTTGTGGTGTATCGGCTCTCAGAGTAAACATGCCATACTAAACTGTCGATAGAGTCGGAGTATCGGTCCCCATAAAAAGACGATCGACTGATGTCAAGTCCACATGATCAGCTAGTATTGGATTTACCCGAATATTCTATGTGCCTTTTAAACATCATATGAGCCGATTCCTTTGAATAGCCGGTTTCACTTTTTAATAGCCGATTTGTGTAACTACGGTCCTGATGCTCGTTTGCTTGTATCTTCTCCATGTTGGAAATCAGCACATAACTGATTTTTTTTAACTAGAATTTATTAGTTAACCAACAACCGATGGACCCATATCGGCATACCAGCTGAATAATCTGCACCATGTAACTTGAATGTGATCATGTTGGAAAGGCTAACTGCCCCATCGGCTGTACTGTAGCCGAAGATTCTCTACTAGATGTATTCATCACCTCCAACCAATTTAATTCTGATCAAAATACATGCAATCGGCAAACCTCATCGGCTCTTCGACCACCATATTTTAATATGCCTTCAAGCCGAGGAGATACTAGCTAGTCGATGAGACAATTCTCTAATATTTCTTGCTCTGCTTGGCTCTGCATGGTTGGAAATAATGGCGTGGCTACCCCCAAAATCATCAGAAAGAACACTGGATACATAATACAGTGCGTGTAGTCAGATGAACGACCGAAGTTGGCATGATAGCACTTGATACCTGTGCACCATCAGGAGTAGATGCTGATCTAGAATTGTCCATTGCTCGAGAATTCACAACATGATCAGTTCCTTTCTCTTTCGTATTTGTACTTTAATATCTGATTAACTCATTACATTGGTGCAATAGTGGCCACTATTTTTTTAAATCAGCTGATGGAACCGAAGTGAAGAAACAGCCGATTCAATTTTCAATAATAATATATTCTGAGTCTCCGAGCATGTTATCGGCTACTGACTTTATACCCTTGTTCCTGGCTTCTTTCTTGAACTTTCCTTGTATATTGGATCATACACACATATGCTTAATGAATCTGGATTCCTCGTCATCTCCAATTTCTGGACTCTGAAATGTTTGTGAGCTGTCTTCTGTTTGTACAAGATGCGTCACGTATACCTCGTTGTGATCCGTAACCCTAATGTGTCAGCATCCAAGAGAGTCCAAAATATAATATCAGCCACAACATCAATCCTTTCATTATGGATAAAAATAAGTCTCTGTTTGAATCAGCTTCTTTCTTCTAGTCTTGATGTACCAAATGCCTTCCTTTTAACATGTACCAATAGCTAACGTTTGCATGTTTGACACTAAATATAGAAGCTTCAATTTTTCAATCTGATCCAGTACTCCTTTGCCGAGTAAATAATTGGTGCAGAATTTTCTTGATCACCTGGCTGCTATTCCTTTGCTTGATCGGCTCTTGACTTCTTAAGTACTCACAATCGGCTAACTATTGTCCAATATACTGCTTTGTCGATACTGCTTCAATCGGCTATTGTATGGCTCGATGTGCTCTTAGTCGGCTCATGTACGTGACCATTGAAAGCAAGGAAGCATTGATCACAGATCTCTCTCTTTCACGGATGTCAACCAGGCTGTTATCCAATTTGCTCACGATAAATATGCCTCGTAGGATGAAATCTTGACTGATTTCTATATATCTTACTTCCAATCAGGAGATCAGCTTGATGTCTTGGAACCGATGCCATTAAGAAAAATATCAGCATAATCTTATATTGCAAAATCATCGTCCAAGTATAGAATATTGTTATACTTGCTTTTCATGACTTTTTCTTGGCCGATCCTTGTTGATGAAATATAAGCCAATAGGCATCTGACTTCTGATCAGACGATTGTGGTCCCACCGGGCGTGCCAAAAAGTGTGTTAGCGTAAAATGCGTCGCACCGTGCCTCACACACAGCAAGCCGAAAAGCGTGGCTTCAATCGGGTGCCCGGACGGTTTGAAATCCGGAGACGTGCCAGTCGGTTTGACCTGAAAGCCAACAAGGGATAAAACTGTGAGAATAAAACTGGAAAATGCCGGGTGAGACCAGACAGTTCCATATTTATGGCTCTGAAGCCACTCACAACGACATATAGCTATAGAAACTATATGTCAACAAGTTTTAGAGATCATTCGGCTAACTCCAAACACAAGCATATGTAAACAATTGGTTGCCGAATGCACATTCGTAAAAAGATATATTTGAACAAGAGATAGATTATAAAATAACGTATAACCAAGCTCGGCAAACCAGCCGAGTTGGGGTCCATGAAGAAGGAACATGCAAACCAAAAATGATTAAACTAATCTAAAACCTGCATCTGCCGCACGATACCTTGTTTTATCAAAGCCTAAACATGATTGACATGTATGAACCCGCAACACGTAACAATCTAGATTAGAAATTAATTTGGCCATCATGGTTATTCAATTATCAGAAGAAACAAGTAAAAACCTGCAAAGCAAAGCCGAACAAAATCAATCTAGATTGGGCAAAAGAGTATTGTAAAACTAATTAAATAAAACATGCAACACATGGTAACTTAATGAATCTACTAGATCTTGCCAAATCTAATAGAGCCGATAACTATCTCGCTTTTGCTAAACGTATCAATAAACGCCTGTCGCACGATATTTACTCATAAGCAAAGCACAAGCAAAGACTTCCTGATCATTAACAAAAGTCCACCGCACGACCATTGTAAACAAACAAGACTACTTGCATCATATCTAAATCCACCGCATGATACTAGACATGATAACAAGGTTGCCAGGACTTACGGAGGTCGACGGATCGATGATTCCTCTCGAAGAACTTGACGACACGACAAAGGACTCGAAGGTGGCACGGGGCCGATTTGTATTGATATGGTTGTGAACCGTTTTACAATGGCCGGGGGTTTATACTTATACCCTGGGCGAATAAGAGTCCTGAAAGGACTACGACTAACAAAACATATCTAAAGGAATCTCAAAATACACGTATATGAATATATTACTTAAACTACTATGGACACGTACGTACATGCATAGTACGTATCTTTGCTTCCCCTGTCCCAACATGTACTCGAACATTTTTGGACACTATGCTTCTCCCAAAAAATAATATGTTCTTCTTTCCTTCTCTTATACTACACGTAGCCTAGAGTCTGTTTTATTTTTCTTCTTTGAACGAGATTATCAAATTGGGTATTATTCTGGCCTTTGATTTGGCTACGGTACGTAAAGCAACTGGCCCAACATCTCTTTATACTCGTAGGCAATATAGACGTGTCCCGATTAAACAAGCCTCCTTTCTTTCCCTTAATTGCACGAACTCTGATCCTCATGTATCTTTATTTCTATATCTTTTCTTCATGCATGTGCAGACCAACTCATCGCGCCCAACCCCACCCGCCGCCGCCGCCGCCTCGCCCCCGAGCTCGCCCTAGCCTGAACCGCCTCGTGCTCGCACCCTCCCCTCACCGACCGGCCGCCGCGCTCGCCCCTCTCTTCGCCTGCAGTCGATCTCGCCGAGGCTCCACTGTCGTCCATCGCGCCATCTCTTAGCCATCCAGCGCGCTTGCTGCAGCCGCAGCTCGCCGGTGCCTCTCACCGGAGTTGCTCGCCGACGCCCGATTCCTGTTCGCCGGCGCACCTCTCCTCGTCCACAAGCCCGTACTGCTCTCCGGCGACCTCTTCCCCGGCCGGCAACTCCCGCTGTGAGCATCTCCACCCCTTTCCATCATCGATGCATACCGGGTGCTCGACAAAATGTCTCAATGGCCATTCTTCCTTGTCTGACCCATGTTTCGCACCGACATCCTTGGTGTGACACGTGGGGGCCCAAACGTCCATGTCTATCCTATTCTTGGGTCATTTCGTCAATCGTCACGTAGCGAAGCTAATCTCCCTTCTTATCCTACATGCTTTGCTTCCATAGGATTTCTCGTCTCTAGCATATAGATTCTTATATATCTCCTATCTATTCCATGCAGCGAGTCAGTGTAGTTGGCAGCTTGGCAGTTAGGCAGTGACTGATAACCCGGAGCCAAGCCCGCGGGTAAGGATCAAGGCCAAGCCTCGCGAGTGACAATGATAGTTGAGGATCAATGACTCAGGGGGAGCTTCTCTGTCAGGGGATTGTTGTCAGTTTGGGTTGTCAGCTTGATTTTCAGTGTCAGTGGTTCTTTCACCGGCAGTTCAGTGAGCTCAGAGGCAGTTGTTTTCTCGTTCTTGTCAGCCATGCCGCGCTGCAAGAACGTTGGTGGTGGCCCAGGGGACACTCCTCCTCGTCCCCCTCCTTCCGGTCAGAGGCCCGGGAAGGGGAAGTTGATTACGCGCAGGAAGCGCACTCGGGAGCAGAGGGAGGCCGACCAAGCATGAGAGGTTGCAGCCACCGCAGAGCGTGCAGAGCAGGGTGGCCGTGGTGGCGGCTTGAGGATTGAGGACCAGCTATCACCAGAGCAGAGGCGTGCAGTTGAGGAGGTTGAGCGGTTCCACCACTCACCGACTGGCACGCTTATGGCTGTCGGTCGCTGGACGACGTTCACGTCTCCGGGTGTGGAGCCCGAGAGATTCGGGCAGGGCCAGGCAGAGGCCGAGGCAGCAGAGGCACCAGAGGCAGAGGCCGAGGCCGAGGAGGAGGTTCCTGAGGAGGTTCCCCGACGCCGGTCCACTCGTCGCAGGACAGCGGTGCCACCCCGGCCCGACGTCCCTCTGCGGGGTGCCCGTGATTCGTCGAGGCGTGCGCCCCCGCTAATCGCGTGACTGGACCTCCGGGCAGCCACGTGCTCACAGATTCAGACTCTACGACTTGTACCAGTGGAATAGTGGTTTCCCAGGGAGAGGCAGCAGCAGGCAGGAGCAGACTTCTATACAGTGCTGCAGGAGGATTTTTATCAGGGCTACAGGAACGCCGACATCTGCTTACGTTCTTAGTGAGTCTGTCCCCTAGAGGCAGTCATCACGGCAGCTGGAGAGCAGATCTGCCCCATTCTCACCTATCTACCTAGTCTGGCAGACCTTCTGGGGTGGTCTGGCTCATATATTGAGGATTGGGTATTTCAGTTTTACGCTTCACTTTGGGTGCACCCGGACCGAGAGACTATAGAGTTTGCGTTTGAGGGGGAGCACTACAGGCTGTTCTCTTCTGAGATCCGGGAGTGGTTTGGACTGCGACACTCACAGACCCGGATCCACGACCTGTGCTACGATAGGACGGAGCCACCCCGCCGCCCTCACGGTGGTGCACAGCCGTCGACCGACCTGGTCCGCCCCTGCTTCACTGAGCCCTTCGGCGAGGGTTCGAGTCGCGCGCCTACGGATCTCACCCCCACGACTCGGATCCTCAACGAGGTTCTTCGGCGGACCTTGTTTCCTAGGGTGGGCTTCCGAGAGGGACTATCACGCCTGCAGCTTTGGTTACTTGCATACATGGTCAGGCAGCAGGAGTTTGACGTCTGGGACGTCATCTTGTGTGAGATGGAGGATACCGTTGCAGAGGGCATCAAGGCCCACCGGCAGCTACCATATGCCCATTGGATTTCCTATATACTGTGGAAGGTAGCTGCCACCACTGGATCTCACCCCCGTCAGTCTCTCACCGGCTCCGCAACCGTGTTCCCTGAGTATAACATGAGTCAGCTGTTGGGACACGGTCGGGATCGCAGGCAGCTGGAGCAGCAGGGTCCGTCTAGCTCGTGGCAGCGTCCAGAGGTACCAGAGTCATCCCAGGAGCAGGACGAGGCTGTCCGAGCCCTCACCGAGCAGGAGTTAGCTGATCTAGAGGGTGGTGACACATACGTCGCAGAGGACCCCACCGACAGCTCCGACGAGGACTACGAGCTCCCGCCCTACTTTCTGCCTAGAGCTCACGACTGATAGGCCGGGACATCTGGTACTGTCTCCTCCGATCCAGCACTTCTAGCTATTCTTGCACGGATGGAGGAGCAGCAGAAGACAGTCACTCAGGACGTCCAGAGGTTAGCCTAGGAGCAGCAGCGTTTAGCTCAGCAGCAGGCCCTGGCTCAGCAGCAGGCTCAGGAGCGATCAGATGCCCTGCAACGGCATATGATGGAGTTGCAGCAGCAGACACTCAGCTTCATGGAGAGACTTGCGAGTGGTCCACCTCAGTGGCAGTGGCAGCAGCCTCCTCCCCAGCATCAGCTTCATTGGCAGCCACCTGTCCTACCTCAGCAGCCGCAGTCCTTTGGTCAGCCGCCGCAGTTTCAGCAGCAACAGTCGTTTGGCCAGAGCTCCTCCCAGTTCACCACTTTCACCACTCCACCTGGAGGAGCCTCGGTCTTCAGTCCTTTGCGCACTGGCTTCACACCTAGACCGACAGAGTCTCTATTCGTGACAACCACAATAGTGTCGCGGGACTTATCTGCCAGCTTTAGTGAGCTTACTGGCTTCCCTACGCCGGATCTCCCGGACCCAGCTCATACGTCGACGGCTGTTGACACTGGTTATCTATCAAAATTAAAGGATAAATAAATATGAAAAGGGCATGAATTCAATCACCAATAAAGGTTTAGGGTTTTAATTGACAATATTCCATGAGTTTTGGTGAATTGTGATTCTGCAGGGACTAAACCAGGAAACCAAGACTGATTGCTTCCCTTAGAAGGAAACCGACGCGAGATAACACAACTGGCACGTCAGGAATATTCCAGAAGGTTCTAGAGGACACCAGAGGACACCACGAGGCGGGACACCCCGAGACGCTGCCAGGTGGGACCGGTCGGTCCCACCCTTAGACCGACCGGTCTCCCCCCGGGCCCGCTGGCTTCCGTCTTCTGCAAGCTTCCTCCACCGTCCCCGAAGTCGGTTTGATCTAACGGCTGCGGTTGATCCCTCAGGGCTATATAAGCAGCCCCATACCCCCCTCTCCAGGCATCTCCATCTTCATTATTCATCTCCACATCAGAAACTAGGGTTTCAATTAGAAGTAGAGGTCCCTCTAGATGAATCTCTTCTAGTTCATCTAGAATTAGATCTAGTTCATCTAGTTGTAATCAAGAGCCAGCTATCAAGTAGAAGACTAGTTACCCCTCTAGTTTAGGTTTAGAACCTAGTCTTATTTTAGAACTAGAAGAGGGAGAGAGAGAGAGGAAGAGATCAAGAAGGAGCTCCGGCCTGTCGGATCCACTTCTTCGTCTTGTACCTGTGGATTCAAGTTCATCATCAACTTCAGCGATTGTTTTGGTAATCAACGTCTATATTTAAGTTTGAGCTATTGTTCTTATTATTCTTAAGGTTTATGACCCTCTTCTGAGTACTTTAATTCTAGTCATTCTAGAGTTAGAGTAGTTGGATAGTGTAAGTGTGGTGCTTAGACTTGATAGCTCATATATGCCTCCTATAACGCCGGTAGTAGTGGTTGTTCGCAAGGGTGACTCTTATAGCCTTATTGATTCTTCTATAGTCCACTTACCCGTGTGTAGGCTCGGTAGGATTATACATTTGCATAAAAGACTCATACTCTGTTTGTGACCTTTTATGGCAACTTCCCCACTAAGAATAATATAAACATATCACTCTTAAATTGGAATTAGACAGCCTTAGTGATCCCCTCTATACTTCTAGATTCTCCGTCCTTGTTAGCTACTCAGGGGTTAGACTTGAGACTTAACACTATCCATTCCTTTGGGTTCGATTTTAAAACTGGGTTACTCCGGTGAAATGCTACATCGGTAGATCTTATCTGTGCACTTGCGGATAAAGTAGAGTGTGCGTTAATTTATACCAACAAGCATTTCTGGCGCCGTTGCCGGAGATAGAGTTTATCTCTACTCTTGGTAGCGACATTAGTAAGTGTCAACAAGCATTTCTGGCGCCGTTGCCGGGGAACGGTAGATCAACTTAAGTCTTAGTTTAACCTTGTAATCATACTTTTATCTTTTTCCTTTTTGTCCCAGTCTTTTCATTATTTTTTGTTTTCATTCTTATGAATGTTGTTTTTGAATTCCACTCTTATCTATCACAACCCCATGAGCAAGCTATAACCAGTAGAATCCTTATACCCCATCATAATACCTGGTTATGAGCTATGCCTACCTCTCTGCTGCATTGTCCTTGTAATGAGCATAGAAATAAAATTATGAAAATATTCCTTCGGGTATTCTTGTCACTAACCTTTCCAGGTCTGGAGCAGAAAAGAACGAAGGAACAACAAACATAAGGTATGTCCCACCAATCATCATGCAACATTGAATTACATTCATGCAATCTTGATTTGTGCAAAATCCAAGCTTGGGGAATAGACCTTCTAAGAATATCTCTTGCAATGTTGCTATGTTGGTTGTCCCTACCTTTAAGATCTGCTCATATACTAATCATGCTCTTTCATCACCATCTGAATAAATCTCTATAATACTTTCATGCTACCCTCATTCGCTATATTATATGTTTAGGTTTGGAGTACTTTCATACATCTCTTAAATTAAGCATGGTGCCTAGTTTAGGAGTGGTGATCTTGCTTTCAAAGGCTTTTAATTTAAGCAATTAAGTTAAAATGCCTTCCAAGATCAAATTAGACATGATGTCTAGGTTGATTTTTGAGTCGATAGTATGCTACAGTGGATGTTGGATATTTTGTGGGACTAACCCCTGCAGAGAAACTTTCAATATCAATTTGGGAAAGTCCGGAGATGAACTCACACTGGAGATGAAGAGACACATGAACTTCAACAACTTTGCACAATGAAGACTCAACTCATTCATCATAGTGAAAGAACTGTGAGTATCAAAGTTTATTTATTTTGTCTTCTACTGCAAGTTATCTTTTGCCTTGAATCATGTTAAAGTGCAGCCAACACATAACATACTAGTCTATGCTAAAATAATCCTAAAAACATCTCCTTATTAGCATAGATGCAAAATACATAAGTTGTGGATAATAACCCATGCTTCAAATTCTTGCAATCCTTCGAGTATATGTCCACTAACATTACACAGGAGAGAGATTTTGTTCATCCATGGTTTGGTTTGAACATTGAAGATCCAAAACCCAAACCATAGACACACCAACCTACTCTCAGATCACAAATGGTGCTAGCCTAGCTTTGGGTCTTGCTTGGGCGCTGATGACAACAGGATGCAACTTACATCGTATGAGACAACCTATGCCTGCAATCATCATTGTCCAAGACATCAAGACAAGAAGTGGGAAGTTATCCTCTTTTCTAATCAAGAGCTAGCTTGGGAGACAAGATGGTACCACTACAACAATAGCAAGATCTACAAGTCAAACACATGAACATGCTGTTGGGAGTCCATCTACATCACAAGCCAGCCTAGGAGAGACAATTCCGTTGTCTAGATGTGTTTGACAATCAAAGGGAGGAAGGAGAAACCAACTTCAAGACATATTGATCTCATACCTATCACTTTGATCACTACAAACCACTAGATGTTGTCCCAGTCGAGAAGAAGAATATGATCCACCACTCATTCTTGGAAGATTGTTTTTAAACACCATCAATGTTATCATCTTTATCTGACCTGGAGAAGTCAACTTTTGGATCTTTCGCTACACCTTCAACATCTACATCACTTATGAGCAGCCAAAGAGAACCAAGAGAAGACGTCGAAGGGAGAACCAACTGCCAAGAATTGATGAGGGCATCATGAAGGATGAAGCCACTGCACCACATGAGTTAGAAGATGGAGAGATAATACCTGAGCCAGTAAATCAAGAAGAACAGCTGATAAGATCTCCATCATCTAGACACTGTTGAGAGGACAAGTCTCAGTTGTGACATTACAAGACAAAAGACTCTCATGGAGGCACTCGAGTAGCAGCTCTAAATTCAAGTCTCTTGCCAACCCAATGATTAAAGGAAAACAAGAAAGGTTGACAAGAGAAGAATACGGAACTATCCCTACATCCTCATAGTACAAGAAAGGAAGAGGATCCTAGTCAGCATACTCGAGGAACAATGCGCCTTCACTGATAAGTCGACACAAGAGAAGGAAGGTCGATACCTCTAAAGATGATTCCACTGTGATCTTCCTCCTCTCAAGCATACTGTGAGACAAACAAGAGAAGACAAGCTAGCTAGACAAGAGAAGCTTCCACAAGGTGGTTCGACACATCACTCTTCAATGACAAAGTAACATTTCAAGGTAAGTAACCATCACTTTAAAAGCTTCATCTTGATTCTAGTATGAACATAGATAAAGAACAAAACATGTTTAAGTTGCACCTCACTGGATCCAACCTAATCAACTCAACATGTTTAGTCCTTTGATCTTTGTTCCTAGCTTTACTCTCTTGAATCTCACTGTCTTAACTACATGAGCTAAAATGTTGTGCATCTAACCTTTGGAAGGTGATATATCTTAATCATGAAAAGATCAACACTTTATGCATAGATTATCCTTCCTTGGGTTAAGTAATTTGATCTGTTAAATATTTTAAGATGCTACTTTCATGCTCATCCTCTGATCCTATCACTCATGTTAAAAATTGAATAGAACACATAAACAGCAAGTTTGTCTTGTGCAATGTGCCCAAGGTTAGAGGGGAATAAACAAAACTTTTGGTTCTGTTGGTGTTTTTCCACCAACAGAGTCCATGCACTTGTTCTCTACCTTGTCTTTATGAGCAGGACACGCTCTTGAGCAAAACATGGAGAAGTCACTCCCAAGTGAAGGTCCTAGATCTACAAGAACATGCACACTGAGCAAGATGCAACCAGCGTCCACAATTAACGCTTCACTTCAAACTGCTGGACGAACAAATAACATGAGTGACGCCATATCAAGAGGCATAAACAAGAAGGAATGATGGAAGACATCGTAATCAGAATTAGAGGTCATGAAGTCCCCACAGACTTCTTGATCCTCGACATGAGAAGACGATGATGTCCACCTCATCCTAAGAAAACCATTCCTCTACGCTACAAGTACAATCATCTACAAGAGGAAATTCATTTTTCACTTTCCTGGAAGAAAAGGCACGAAACAACTTCATCAGCTACATGCCCAATGAAGCACCTAAGAAGAATAAAAGTGAAAGACGCCGCCCTCAAAGCCAAAGAAGACAAACTATGAAGAACAGAGAGGCCAATCATGAAGAAGAAGCTATCGACACTGTCCCATAAAATAAAGAAGAGAAACCTCTAGACAGTGAACCACAAGAAGTGAAGACTCAGACCAAGAAAGTATGGGAGAAAATGTCTGCACCTAAGAGGTACAATCAATAACAACTTTCCAAACGTCTGACATACCTTGGGAGGTCTAAACCAAGGGAAGCTCCGGTTCGTCGGACCTAAATATCCGAACCTTTGCCAAAAGGTAAAAATCGGTAGTTATCCTCATATTTATTTTCCTGCATAGTTCTCATATTTAATTCTTAGTTATTTATTGCATCATCATATTTAATCATTACATCATCATATTTAATCATTGCGTCATCATATTTAATTCACAAACATTTTAATTTCTGCATTACATTAGAAAATAAAATAAAAATATTTCACTGCATCATAAAGCCCCATGTGAATAATTCTATGGCGTGTAAAAACCCACAGGAATGTTCACCGTGGTGGCATAAAAATAATAAAAATAAATATGCATGCATTCATCCTGTGCATTTTCTCTTGCATCATAAAAATATAAAATACAAAAATATTAAGAAAGAGATCTTACTAAAATTCTAGACAACTAAGGCTTAAGTGCCCAACCACTAATGCTTAATCTGTTCCATAAGTTTTGTTGTCTATTTGAGTTTCACAGGATTTGAAAGGCCAAAAAAAGCTGACGAGCAAGTGAATGCTCCATCTACTGTTGGAGCACTGTCTCAACAATCATCAACATCAATCAAAGCTCCGATAGAGGAAGGACATATCCACTGCCAGTCTGCTCCATTGCAAGATCGAACGACTACGTCAACATTCAGCTTGGGGGAAGGCACCCCCATGTATCCACGCAAGTATCTTTATCCTCTTAAGTTTTTTATTCTATAAATAAATTCAAAACACCAAAAATATGTGAGCACATGAAGGCTCACCCTTAAAAAGAAAAGAACAAAAAAATATGTGAGCACATGAACGCTCACCATTAATTAAAAAAGACAAAAATATATGGACACATGAAGGCTCAACGCTATTAAGCGAACCAGCTTGGGGGAGACGCACCCCCGTTATCTTCGCGATTCAGGTATGTCTTTATATTTACTACTACTACTATTATTAGCTTTTATCTTAAATTGTGTTAGATTAAATAAATAAAATAGTGTGTATAGTTTGTTTTAAGAAATTAATGACCAAAGAAGAACCTGCTCTCTCTAATCTTTTGCATGGAAATGATGAATAGTTGCTCTGTCTAATTTCTTTCAAGTACCTAGCCTTCAAAGCATGAGTTCTCCTAATTAATAATGATGCCTTAAAGTCTAGGTAATTGAGATATGATATGTGATGATCTGAGCTGCTATTATCTTGTTCTAAACAACACTAAAGTTCCGGAGATTTCTAAATATAAACATGATTAATAATTGCATTGAGTTAAATTAAGCTTTGTTGACCCTATGTGTAGTTTATCATACCATTGAATTGAGATCACTTACATATTTCATCCATCTTTCGCATAAATGCTCATAATTAGTTGTTGCTACCCTCTTAGAAGTTTGTTGGAAGCATGTGGCTACAAAAAAAAGAAAAAAAAAGAGAGAAAAGAAATGAAAAAAAGGGAGATCCGAAGAAATAAAAAGGGACAAGTGTCCGAAACCTCAAAAACATAGATCCCGAGGAAATAAAAAGGGACAAGTGTCCGGAACCTCGAAAAGAAAAAAAGAAGAAGAAAAAAATGTCAGAAAAAATAGGCACGTGCCCGACAGTAGAATTAGCCTGATAGCCATATGTCTCTGATACACAGAAGAGAGTGAATATATTCAAAAGAGCATCCGACTTCATTTTTCCATACACATGCACTTCTTGATTCAATGGTTGGTTGACTTTCTCTTTGGATCCATTGTTTAATTTGACAACATATGTATTAATGCTTTTGAAAATTAATTAAAACTCCGGGATAAAGGTGAAGCGAAAGAACTAGAGACATAGTGCTTGATTCGATTGCTCAATCTTTCAATTATTTAGGATCTAAGGTAAGAGTAGTAAGCCCCATGAAGAATAACATGATATGTTTCGGAGAATTTTTGTTTAACAGCAGGTATACTTGTTGGAAGTGAAGATATAGTAGCAACTCCTGATCCATTGTTAAGTTTTGGTTTTGCTAAGGGACTAGCAAAAGGTAAGCTTGGGGGAATTGTTGACACTGGTTATCTATCAAAATTAAAGGATAAATAAATATGAAAAGGGCATGAATTTGATCAGCAACAAAGGTTTAGGGTTTTAATTAACAATATTCCACGAGTTTTGGTGAATTGTGATTCTGCAGGGACTAAACCAGGAAACCAGGACTGATTGCTTCCCTTAGAAGGAAACCGACGTGAGATAACGCAACCGGCACGTCAGGAATATTCCAGAAGGTTCTAGAGGACACCAGAGGACACCAAGAGGCGGGACACCCCGAGACGCTGCCAGGTGGGACCGGTCGGTCCCACACTTAGACCGACCAGTCTCCCCCCGGGCCCGCTGGCTTCCGTCTTCTGCAAGCTTCCTCCACCGTCCCTGAAGTCGGTTTGATCTAACGGCTGCGGTTGATCCCTCAGGGCTATATAAGCAGCCCCAGACCCCCCTCTCCAGGCATCTCCATCTTTATTATTCATCTCCACATCAGAAACTAGGGTTTCAATTAGAAGTAGAGGTCCCTCTAGTTGAATCTCTTCTAGTTCATCTAGAATTAGATCTAGTTCATCTAGTTGTAATCAAGAGCCACCTATCAAGTAGAAGACTAGTTACCCCTCTAGTTTAGGTTTAGAACCTAGTCTTATATTAGAACTAGAAGAGGGAGAGAGAGAGAGAGACAGGAAGAGATCAAGAAGGATGAAGGACCGAAAATGCTAAAGCAAGGCGACCAGAGGGGGGGGGGTGAATGGGAGCCTAAAAATTTCTTCTCAGAAATTACGGCCTCTGTCCCAACAAAATCAACCCCAAGAGCAAAGCCAACACATGTGATGTCCACGACCCAAGAGAATGGGTGGATGTTCCCTGGAAACACAGCGGGACACCACAAAAGCTCCCTCACCCAAATGCACGCGAGTCAACTAGTGACAGGATGGAGTTTGGGTAACCTCAACCTCCCCCGACAAATGCGAGGGGGATTCAGGCTACCTCGCAAAGCGGGAAGCCCGGTTTCTGTAGAGCACAGAGTCGGGAATCCAACGCAAAAAGCGGATCTCAAAACGGAGCTCGAACGCAAAAGATACGGACGAAAACGCGCAAACACTGCACTGACGGGACTCTGAGGTGCGTCCGGTCAGGATCGATCGGACGCGTCCGGTCAGAGAAATATCGATTCGGGAGCTCTCTGGAACTGACCGGACTCTGGGAGGAGTGTCCGGTCAGCACAGGACTCAGCGTCCGGTAACAGCTGCACGGTGAACAGTAGAAGCAGCGCATCCGGTCAAGTTATTCCCGAGCGTCCGGTCACGCAAAACACTCTCTGGAGCTGACCGGACTCAGCACGGGGTGCGTCCGGTCAAGTCCAGGCCAGCGTCCGGTCACCACGCGCGAACTGGACTGCGCGTGTGCTCAATGACCGGACTCTGTCAAGGTGTGTCCGGTCGCTATGAAGTAGCGTCCGGTCACCCCGACCAGCCCTCTATTTGTCCACCAAATCGACCCGATCTCGCTCAAATCAAAAGCACTAGGGCTCAAATTACGTGTGAGGGATCACAAGGATGTTAGTGAGCTACTCCTAAGAGATCATGGCTCGAACCTAACTCCAAATCGGTGAATCGAAGAAAACGGTGAAGAACAGGCAAGAGCTTGATCCCAAAACTAAATCAGCTCGATCTATGAGTTCGTGAGGTATTAGAGAAATTCCTTCGGTAGGAAGAAGACTCTCACGAAGCTACACAAGATGGTTCAAACGGATTTGCGAATCTTCCCTCGAAACAAGAATTATCGTGAAGATCAAAAAGAGGGGAAAACGTGCAAATGCGAAGAACAAAATCGCAAGACAAATCAAAGCACGAATTTGATCCTTGGATTCAGAGGAATGGATGATTGATTAAGCAATCGGTGTCGGGCTACAAGCCACTCCTAGCAACTCAAAGCTTGGATGACAAAAAGCTCAAGAACAAGAGCCAACTCTCCCTAACCCTAGCCTTCTCTCACAAGCACAAAATAAGAGAGACACCGTCCAAGAATTCCCCGGGCTCCAGCTGCCCTAGCAGCCCCCTCATATATATAGGTGCACGTCCGAAGACCAAAACGCCCTTACATTAAGCACTCAACCCAAATACCCCCTAGGAGTAAAACCGTCCAGTCCGGTCAATCTTCATCCGACGGCCACGCCCGCACATCCGGTAGCTTCGCCTCGACGCGACCTCCTTGATGCCGCCACGTGCCGTCACGTCGACCACCGTGCCTTCCCCGTGGATAGCTTCGCTGCCGCGCCAGCCTCTCCACGCCGCCACGCGTCGACCGTCCTTTCCGACCACCCCCGGTTTTGAGGCCCAAACCAGTAAACCTGCCAGCCCAGGTTTTGAGGCCCAAACCTGGCAAACCGTCCACCCCGAGTTTTGAGGCCCAAACTCGGAAACCCGCGAGCCCAGGTTTTGAGGCCCAAACCTGGAAACCATCCAACACGAGTTTTGAGGCCCAAACTCGGAAACCGGCCACCCGAGTTTTGAGGCCCAAACTCGAAAACCGTCAATGGTAGCTTTTTGAGGCTCATCTACCGAACCCGCACCGAAGACGGGATGTGGTTCACACACCCCGACCACCGGCACTGATGCCGATGCATGTCCAGCCTCCACGCCGGGCACAAGACCTTCGCCTTCCTTCTTGACTTGGCCGACGGCACTTGCACCGCATGCAAGCCCGTGTCCGACCTCCCGCCAAGTGCCACGACGCCATCGTCTTCCTCCCGACTCGACCGATGCATCACACATCCCCATGTGCTCTCGCCGATGCCACGTGCCAGCTACCACAGCTGGTCCTCTGGCCCTCTGGTACGTCAGTCCAAGCCTCACGTCCGCCCTTCACCGCTCTGGGTACGTTGGCATGGCACGTCCGCCGCACGGCACGCCCATCCTTCACCGCTCCCGGTCTGTCGGCACGGCACGTCTCTACTTGACCTTCACCTCGCCATTGACCACTGTATCCGAGCTCCACACCTGCACATCAACACAGCCAAGAGATACATGTTGCACACGCACACCAACACAGAAACACCTCAACTCAACGCCACCGGTTAGTCATAAACAATAAGCGCATAGCTAGATATAGACTCAACCGGGAAAAGCCTCAAACCTTCCTCATCAAAGTCAATCATTCATCATATATGCTCTCAATCTCCCCCTTGATGAATGCATTGACTAAAAATAAAACCACAAAGGAAGGGTTTGAAGGCAAGCCTCATTCAAGTGCCCAAAAGCCAAGCAAAAGCAAACATAAGGCTACTTGAGATGAGGAAGGATCATGAAAACTCTAGATAAAAGCTCTCGGTCCCGAAAGAAACGGGAAAAGCGGGCAAAGCCTCCACACAACCGAAGAGTCAAGAGAAACAAGAGTTTCATGAATCCCAAAAGGTACTCAAAAACCGATCTCAAATAAATTGTCAAACAATCATCACAAAAGAAACCAAGGTACTTATCCACTTGGATTCACTTGGGGAGAAGATTTCTACCCCTTTTTCTCTTTCTTTTTCTCTTTCTCCCCCTTGATGATTGAATTGACAAAAACTAGGCACAAGAGATGGTTTGAAATACCAAAACCGAAAATCTCATTCAAGTGATCAAAAACCATAGAAGGGCAAAGAACAAAGTCACTTGTCATGAGAAGATTATCCATTCAAATGCCCAAAAGCCAAAGAAATGCTAAAGAGGGGGCAATTTGAAATGAACATAACTTGGTCCCCAAAGACATGGGCAACGGCTCAACGCAACCAAGCAAGGGATCGGAGCAACAACTCATCAAAGAGCAAAACTCGATCACACAGAGCGAAAAACTTGGTTCCCAAAGACATGGGCAACGGCTCGACGCAACCAAGTCAAAAATGAGCTAGTCCTCAAGAAGAGGCAGAAAAGGCTCAACACCACTAGCTCAAGGCTCGATACCAATTGAGGCTGAATCAACGCATAAGAATGCAAAACTGATCACAGACAGCTAAGAATTGGTGAAAACAGCTAGTTCCTCAAGACAGAGGCACATAGGCTCGACGCAACTAGTTGAAGGGTCCATACCAGCAAAAACTGCTAGTCCCTCTAGACAGAGGCAAAAACGGCTCAACACGACTAGCAGGCTTGATACCGATTGAGAAAAAACCACAAGAGAAGCTTAACACTAAATGGAGCATAAACACTCGGAGCACGCGGAGAAGCAGCAAAACAAAAGCGACTCCCCCTGAAAGCAAGCCTATATACAAAAGCTATGCAACAGAGCTCATGACACCAAATACATTCCATACCAAAAGATGGATACCAAATGAAACACATAAAAGAGCTATACCGAGTGAAGAAGAACATAAAAGAGCTAAACTCCCCCTTGCTCAAAACTCTCCCCAAAATGCATGACTCTCCCCTTTGTGCCAACACTAAAACTCCCCCTTGCAAACAGCTTCTCCCCCTTGACAAAAGGGAACATGCTGAGGGGTTTTGACATTTTTCACAAAGTTGACACAAACACAAGACAAGTCATCAATCAAAAGCATATGGGGGCAATGAAAAGCATTGTAAAAGGCCACAAAGTGTATCGAAGCTGGGGGTATGTACACTAAGCTAAAAATGCATGAAATGTACAATGCAACAGCTTCAAGTGTATAGCAATCAGAATCCAAAGATGCTCAAAAGGGTGCTGCCCTGAAAGTGTAGCAATCAATACAAATGCTAGCAAAGGCTCAAACTGATCAAGTGAATACGAAATATGAACAATTAAGCATATGAGCAGTTTTAGGCCATTTGAAAAGGAGTTCACCAATAAAATAGCACTTAGCATGAATAGACAGGAAATCAACCAAGTGCTAACTCAAGTATAAAAGGTGAACTACCCCTAGCAAAGTTCAATCATCATGCCAAAGAATGAAGCATAGACTTGTGTTATTTTCAAATTTTATCGGAGATTGCAGCGGTATTAACACAAGTTCATATTAAAAACATGTGATTGCGAGAGGTTAAAAGCATGGTCATTGCCTAACTTTTCAACCGGGCTAAGCCTATGCAACAAAAGCAATCAGAAGCTTAAAGCACCGGTTTCGGTCTTACACTACACGACTCAAGTTTAACTCAAAAGTGCAATGAGAAACAGTCTCGATATCGTGATGTGCTGACACATGCAATCCCATCTCGATCTTTTCATTTCACTAGAGTTGGATCAAATTTTAAGCACAGGGTAAATATGAACAATCCAAGCAAGTGAATGACTCAGTGCAAGAGACATAGCAACCTAGCATACAAAAGATAGCACAAGTGATCTCAACACATCCTACCCATGCTAGTTGCCAATCTCAATGGTGAACAAATTAAAGGTTTCATAGTTGATTAGTCAAGTTCACCATTTGCAAAAATAACTTAGCTCATAATATGTATCAAGTGATCAAAAAGAGCCTAAGCTACAAGCATCATCATGAATAGACAGGGCCTACCAACAAGGGCATAATCTCATTCTCATTACTATATTCATGAAGCTCTAAAATGCAAGATATACATGATGAAATGCATGCAAAAGATAGTCTTTCAAAGACAAAACAAAACTAGCCTAAAAATGAAAACCCAAAACAAAAGGGTATCGGAGAAGCCCAACTAAGATACAACAAGCAAAATGCTTCCCCGACTAAAAGCGAAACACGCACCAAAGACACAAATAAAGAGCCAAGAAATGCTCAAGCGACAGCCAGCAAAATCCACATAGAAAAGACCACACAGCAGAAAGGGGTCAGAGAAGAAGAGTACCAGAAACCGAACTCAGAAGTGTGTCGGGGTACCTCATGATACGCATGACCGCCTGCTGGTGTGATACTCGAGGGGACGCCTGAATCTGCTGAAATCTTCGGGGCACCTGCCTCTCCGAAGTCGTCTCCCCCTCGCCTGATGCTGTCGCTCCCACAGGTGCAGCTAGTGCTCGCTAGAGAACTGCTCGAACGGAACCCCAAGTCGTGGAAGAAGAGGGATCGGGTCCATGAGCCAAAATGCTCTCTCCAGGCTCCTGTTCTCCTGCACGCTCAAAAGCAGAAGAAACACAAGGCATTGTCTCATCTAGTGTGACCTCAGGGTCTCCACACAGCGGTTTGTCACATAATAAGCATAAGGTGAACTCTCACCAAAAAGAGGTCTACCTATGAATGATACTGCAAGAAGATCTGAATCCAAACTAGACAGGACTACCATGCAACAGGATAAAGCACTATGGAGCAAAATGCAACCTAGAGACATGATCAACCCAAACACAGCCTAAACCTCAACACATGCTAAAATGCAAGATAATGATAGCAATAGACCCAAAAGCATGTAACATGATAAAATTGTGGAGAGGCTAGTGCTCAAACTAATCATATCAACAAGATACATGTAGCTACACAAAACTAGCACCTGAAAAGTGATACCTAATGAACATCATACCACAACAAATCAAGCTCATGGAGTAATATGGTAAAACATGGCACAATGTTCATGAGGATCACAGACTAGCATGGAAAGTGGCTCCTCCACAAAAGCTATACACAAAGCTAGCATGACATGATATACAAGATAACACATGCTAGACTAAAGCAAAACATGATACAAAAGAAAATGTACATGCAAAAACTATACAAGTGAGCACATGAAGAACCATCTCATACCACAAGACATAAAACATGGATGTACAAGGTTTGAGTGTATTAGAAAGCTCAACAAGCTATAAAAGCCTCTTTGGAGGCAAATCTAAGCGGGGTGCAGAGAACCATCAAAACTTGATCACATCTAAAAGACCAATATCCATTCAACACATGTTCTCCACCCCGCGTCCTCATATCTACACACAAGAGGACAAAATAACCCGAGTCTTGGATCCCGAAGGGTTAGCAAGCATGTACTTGGGAACCCAAGACTTGGTCACAAATCTCAACTTATCATGTGGGTTAGCATCATGCAAATGCTGGTTCAAATGCAATTGTGAAATACTCTTGGAAGCATTCCTCAAAAGGACAACTCTAGGAGAAGAACGAGTCGTACCACGGGAAAAGAGGCAAACATCTTCCAAGGTTTTTGTAGAAGAACCAATAGAAGCACCGTGAAAAGCATGACGTGGACCAAGAGAGGGAGCACTAGAGGCATGTCCACGATCATGACCTATCCCACTAGAAAAAGAGTCATAAAACCCATCAACAAAGATGGGCTTCTTACTAGGAGCACAAGCGTTCATGCCATGAGAAGGGCTATGAACCACCATCTTCCTAGAAGAGCGAGCTTGACGCAAACGTTTGGCACACCGATAGCAAAAGCTTTCTTGATGCCCATCTTTCTCACAAACAGAGCAATGGTACAAAGGCCTATTGGAAGGCACACCATTCTCCGACAAGTGAGAAGTCCCATGGGACTTAGAACAAGAAGCATCAACAACAGACTTGGTGCCAACACTAGGTGCACACGTGCCATGGGAAAGGCTACGTGGCTTCCTAAAAGCCTTAGCTCGAATACGCCGCTCGTGCTTGACACGGCGAAAACAAAAGTCGAGCGAATGACCATCCTTCTTGCAAAAGGTGCAATGGAAAACCAGATTGGGAGCACGAGTCCCAAAAATATGAGAAGCACCCTTGTCAAGAGAAGTCCCTTGGACATCACTCGAAGAAACAGCAAGGTTAGGAGTAGCTATGAAAGAGCTATCTGAAACCTTGACACTAGTGCTAACGTCAAAAGACTCACGCGCAGCACAAGAACTCAACTCCGGTGGCAAAGATGCAAACTTAGAAATATCAACATCGGAGTTGCAAGAAATGCGTGACTCAAAAGACTTAGCACAAAGACTCTTGCATCTTTTGGCTAAAACCTCATTTTCAAACATGAGGCGATCACAAGTACCACAAGGAGTGTTTTTCAGATTTTCCATCTCCTCTCTAATGCACTCGGCATATGTGGTACGCAAGAGTTCATTTTCTTTTTCAAGGTTGGCACTCATATCATTGTGCTCAAGCAACTTGGCGCTCATATCATCGCGCAAAACCTTCAAAGCCAAAACTTCTTTTTCCAAATCAATGCATGATGTGCAAATGAAATCGGTGGAAGAAACATCACCATTCACATCAAGCAAAGAATCATGATTAGCACAAGAAGTATGGCAAGCATCTTTATTCAAAGAGCACAAGCTACAAGGCCTAGCATTTATCTCAATAATTTCAGCCCTAGCATGCTCAAGTTCATCTACACATGTGGTGTGAGTCAATTTTAATTTATTAATTTCAGCAAGCAAAGACTCACAAGAATCACATGGTAAAGAAGCTTTTGACCTAAGCATGGCTATTTCAGATTTAGCATAAACAAGTTCCTTGCGCAAGTCAAAGCAAACAAGACATGGTATGGAAGCATTTGATTTCAATATTTCATTTTCAGATTCTAAGCTAGCAAGCGAAAAGCATAGCTCATTATTCTTCCTAACCATGTCACTATAAGAGGTGCAAGGTAAAGATGCACTAGACTTCCAATGAAAAAGGCCACATTTTAACCTAGCAATGGAGCATTTCAATTTCTTGATCTTTCTATGCAAGGTATCACAAAGCTCATCATATCTCAGGTTATCATCACAACAAGCTCCAAATTGTTGGGATAAAATCCCAAGACAAGCAGCAAGAATACCTTTCTTGGCTTTGCCAAGTTCGCGTATGCGATCCTCCGTCGAATGCTCATCATCTCTTAGGAAGCCCAGCAAAGCATCCACCTCGCGTTCCGCCTCAAGAGCCGTACTCCTCCTTCTCGCCAAAGTGTCGTCCTCGGTCGCATGTCCAAGACTCAAACCTAAGGACAAAGACACACTGGAAGAAGAACTTGGTGTCATCTCGAAAAGCACCGTTAGTGTTAGTCAAAACACAAGCTCAACACCTCGACAAGAAAAGTCGGAAACAAAAGCGCTCTCAAAAGGTTGCCATCGCGGATCCGGAACCGGTTAAGGTAGAGAGATCCTTAACTGGCTCCGATACCAATTGAAGGACCGAAAATGCTAAAGCAAGGCGACCAGAGGGGGGGTGAATGGGAGCCTAAAAATTTCTTCTCAGAAATTACGGCCTCTGTCCCAACAAAATCAACCCCAAGAGCAAAGCCGACACACGTGATGTCCACGACCCAAGAGAATGGGTGGATGTTCCCTAGGAACACAGCGGGACACCACAAAAGCTCCCTCACCCAAATCCACGTGAGTCAACTAGTGACAGGATGGAGTTTGGGTAACCTCAACCTCCCCCGAGCAACGCAAGGGGGATTCAGGCTATCTCGCAAAACGGGAAGCCCGGTTTCTGTAGAGCACAGAGTCGGGAATCCAACGCAAAAAGCGGATCTCAAAACAGAGCTCGAACGCAAAAGATACAGACGAAAACGCGCAAACACTGCACTGACCGGACTCTGAGGTGCGTCCGGTCAGGATCGATCGGACGCGTCCGGTGAGAGAAATATCGCTTCGGGAGCTCTCTGGAACTGACCGAACTCTGGGAGGAGGAGCGTCCGGTCCGCACAGGACTCAGCGTCTGGTCATAGCTGCACGGTGAACAGTAGAAGCAGCGCGTCCGGTCAAGTTATTCCCGAGCGTCCGGTCAAGCAAAACACTCTCTGCAGCTGACCGGACTCAGCACGGGGTGCGTCCGGTCAAGTCCAGGCCAGCGTCCGGTCACCACGCGCGAACTGGACTGCGCGTGTGCTCAATGACCGGACTCTGTCAAGGTGTGTCCGGTCGCTATGAAGTAGCGTCCGGTCACCCCGACCAGCCCTCTATTTGTCCACCAAATCGACCCGATCTCCCTCAAATCAAAAGCACTAGGGCTCAAATTACGTGTGAGGGATCACAAGGATGTTAGTGAGCTACTCCTAAGAGATCATGGCTCGAACCTAACTCCAAATCGGTGAATCGAAGAAAACGGTGAAGAACGGGCAAGAACTCGATCCCGAAACTAAATCCGCCCGATCTGTGAGTTCGTGAGGAATTAGAGAAATTCCTTCGGTAGAAAGAAGACTCTCACGAAGCTACACAAGATGGTTCAAACGGATTTGTGAATCTTCCCTCGAAACAAGAATTCTCGTGAAGACCGAAAGAGGGGAACGTGCAAACGCGAAGAACAAAATCGCAAGACAAATTAAAGCACGAATTTGATCCTTGGATTCAGAGGAATGGATGATTGATTAAGCAATCGGTGTCGGGCTATAAGCCACTCCTAGCAACTCAAAGCTTGGATGGCAAAAAGCTCAAGAACAAGAGCCAACTCTCCCTAACCCTAGCCTTCTCTCACAAGCACAAAATGAGAGAGACACCGTCCAAGAATTCCCCGGGCTCCAGCTGCCCTAGCAGCCCCCTCATATATATAGGCGCACGTCCGAAGACCAAAACGCCCTTACATTAAGCACTCAATCCAAATACCCCCCAGTGGTAAAACCGTCCAATCCGGTCAATCTTCATCCGACGCCCACGCCCACACATCCGGTAGCTTCGCCTCAACGCGACCTCCCTGATGCCGCCACGTGCCGTCACGTCGACCACCGCGCCTTCCTCGTGGATAGCTTCGCCGCTGCGCCAGCCTCTCCACGCCGCCACGCGTCGATCGTCCTTTCAGACCACCCCCGGTTTTAAGGCCCAAACCAGTAAACCTGCCAGCCCAGGTTTTGAGGCCCAAACCTGGCAAACCGTCCACCCCGAGTTTTGAGGCCCAAACTCGGAAACCCGCGAGCCCAGGTTTTGAGGCCCAAACCTGGAAACCGTCCAACACGAGTTTTGAGGCCCAAACTCGGAAACCGGCCACCCGAGTTTTGAGGCCCAAACTCGGAAACCGTCAATGGTAGCGTTTTGAGGCTCAGCTACCGTACCCACACCGAAGACGGGATGTGGTTCACACACCCTGACCACCGGCACTGATGCCGATGCATGTCCAGCCTCCACGCCGGGCATAAGACCTTCGCCTTCCTTCTTGACTTGGCCGACGGCACTTGCGCCGCACGCAAGCCCGTCTCCAACCTTCCGCCAAGTGCCACGACACCATCGTCTTCCTCCCGACTCGACCGATGCATCGCACATCCCCATGTGCTCTCGCCGATGCCACGTGCCGGCTACCACAGCTGGTCCTCTGGCCCTCTGGTCTGTCAGTCCAAGCCTCATGTCCGCCCTTCACCGCTCTGGGTATATCGGCATGGCACGTCCGCCGCACGGCATGCCCATCCTTCACCGCTCCCGGTCCGTCGGCACGGCACGTCTCTACTTGACCTTCACCTCGCCATTGACCACTGTATCTGAGCTCCACACCTGCACATCAACACAGCCAAGAGACACATGTTGCACACGCACACCAACACAGAAACACCACAACTCAATGCCATCGGTTAGTCATAAACAATAAGCGCATAGCTAGATATAGACTCAACCGGGAAAAGCCTCAAACCTTCCTCATCAAAGTCAATCATTCATCATATATGCTCTCAAAGGAGCTCCGGCCTGTCGGATCCACTTCTTCGTCTTGTACCTGTGGATTCGAGTTCATCATCAACTTCAGCGATTGTTTTGGTAATCAACGTCTATATTTAAGTTGGAGCTATTGTTCTTATTATTCTTAAGGTTTATGACTCTCTTTTGAGTACTTTAATTCTAGTCATTCTAGAGTTAGAGTAGTTGGATAGTGTAAGCATGGTGCTTGGACTTGATAGCTCATATATGCCACCTATAATGCCGGTAGTAGTGGTTGTTCGCAAGGGTGACTCTTATAGCCTTGTTGATTCTTCTATAGTCCACTTACCCGTGTGTAGGCTCGGTAGGATTATACATTTGCATAAAAGACTCATACTCTGTTTGTGACCTTTTATGGCAACTTCCCCACTAAGAATAATATAAACATATCACTCTTAAATTGGAATTAGATAGCCTTAGTGATCCCCTCTATACTTCTAGATTCTCCGTCCTTGTTAGCTACTCAGGGGTCAGACTTGAGACTTAACACTATCCGTTCCTTTGGGTTCGATTTTAAAACTGGGTTACTCCGGTGAAGTGCTACATCGGTAGATCTTATCTGTGCGCTTGCGGATAAAGTAGAGTGTGCGTTAATTTATACCAACAAGCATTTCTGGCGCTGTTGCCGGGGATAGAATTTATCTCTACTCTTGGTAGCGACGTTAGTAAGTGTCAACAACGACTCCAGTCACTTCTACTACTGAGACCCTATTGAGCTCTGTCGCGTCTTCAGAGCAAACTGAGCCTGCTTAGTCTGAGCTGACTATGACAGTGCAGCCTGAGTTGACCCCTATTCCAGAGCTTCCGCACTCCGACACTCAGGCGCGCATAGCTATAGAGACTGAGGCAGCTTCTGAGCAGACAGAGCAAACAGCGCAGGCCCAGCAGCCAGAGCCGACCCAGACCGCTTCACCGCAGCTTCCCACTCCAGAGGGTCAGCAGGCTTCCAGCGACTCTTCTTCAGACTCTGAGGCCATCTTGCAGCAGTTCGAGTTCACTTAGAGGTCTCCAGAGTCTGCACCTGGCTCGTCTGCACCACCTCAGCCCTCCGATGCTTAGTTTGGTGCTTGATGCCAAAGGGGGAGAGTGGTCGAGTATAGCGATAGGGGGAGCGATGTGAGAGGGTCTTGGATCTTTTGATGTGTTATGTTCACATACGCTCTTCATTTATCGCATCTTTTGCACGTTATATTGTCTTATATGCGTGATATGGACCTTGTGACATGTTTGTGCTCACTATGACATAATATATGACATGTCATTTCGTTTCACTCGTATACTTGCGCTAAATTCTCAGTTGTTATGTATTCGAGTTCTTTACTCTTGCACTAGCTATTCACTCTAACTTGTTGAGTGCAGGATGGTGGCATGATATGTATGAGCTTGCCTCTAATCACTTTCTCTTTTTCATTGCATGTTCATACATGTCATGATTTAAAAACTCTTCTATGTATACTCGATCTCGTGTTGTCATCAATCACCAAAAAGGGGGAGATTGAACGCATCTTGGCCCCTAGTAGGTTTCGGTGATTGGATGAAACACAAGATTACTATGACTAATGTGTGTTTTGCAGAAACAGGACTGAGTTAGGTCACGGTAATGGCGAAGATACGGGCATATGGAGTTCATGTCCCCTAGCAATGGATATCGTTTCGTTTTTCAAAGGACGGACGACGAAGATGGTGATAGACTAGGCTAAGTGTCATATGGTGTTGGAGGACACTTAGGTAGTCTTAGGTCTTTGTTTTTCCATTGGCCGTACTATAAAGGGGAGCGTGAATTAGTAGCTTGACCTAGATGAGTCTTTTGAGGTAGGTGTGGTGCACACTTGTTATTTCATAGCCCTAGGTAGCTCAGAGAGATGCCTTATGTCGAGAGGATCTAATGTCGTTAAAGCCACGTCGCGATCTGAGTTGGTTTTGCCCTTGATATGGGCATCGGACGCTGGCCCTCACACTAGGGTTTAGTCTGGTGCGTGGCATCGGACGCGCCGATTTTGCCACATCGGACGCGCCCGTGCCACTGTTCACGTGCGCATGAACTTGGGGTAGCATCGGATGCTGGCATCAGACGCTCAGGGCCAGCGTCCGATGTCCATGCAGAGAGGTTCCATAGAGGGTAAATCCACACCGGACGCGTCCGTTGTGGTGGCATCGGACGCTGCCCAGCGTCCGATGCTCCTTTAACAGGTCTGACATAATGGTACAGTCGACCGTTGGTCGAGGTCATCAGAGCGTCCGATGCCTAGCATCGGAGCGTCCGATGACCCCACAGAGACACCTATTCGGTGCTCTTTTGGATGACCGGTTGGGAGAGTATTTATACTCCTCCTCCTCATCCATTAGAGTGTTCTTGCCACTTCCATCTGCTGAGAGACACATTGTGAGTGTGAGATAGTGCAAGAGCCCTAGTGAGGTTGAGTGAGTTGCTAATTGAGAGAATTAGTGACCTCCTAGTGAGAATTGAGTAGCAAGTGTGCATCCATCCATCTCTTTGGCCTTGTCTTGGTCAAGTGAGAGTTCTAGCTTGTTACTCTTGGTGATCGGCATCACCTAGATGGCTTGGTGGTGATCGTGAAACTTGGAGAGCATCCGGTGGCATTGTGGATGACCCAAGCAAGCTTGTGACCAGTAGTGAGCGATTCACCGGGCTGGAGTGGCGAAGAATCAGCTCATAGTGAGCACTTGATCCTTGCGCGGATCAAGGGGGAGCGATACCCTTGCGCGGGTGCTCCAACAAGGATTAGGGGGGTGTGCCGACACCTCGATACCTCGGCAAAAAGATCGTCTTGTCATCTCTACTCTTTACTTACGCATTTACTTTCCAGCAATTCAATTCCGCATTATACTTGTTGTTCATTTACTATTGAATTGCTTTGCTAGAGTAGGAGTGGCATAGACTTGGTCGTTTGTGCGGTAGAATAGAGAGAAACACACTTCTAGGCACAAGGGGGTTAATTGGGCTTAATAGGTTTTAATTATTCCTAAAGTTTTAGAGAAGCCCAATTCACCCCCCTCTTGGGCATCTTGATCCTTTCAAAAAGGACGAGCAGAGCGGTTGCGGCACGTGGCGGCAATCAATGAGGTCGCGTCGAGGCGAAGCTACCAGTTGTGTGGGCATGGCCGTCGGATCACCCTCTACATCGAGATGGTCAGGAATACCCTGAGGGTTATCCTGCTCGCTCATTAGCTGTAAGGGTAGAAGGGGAATAATTGTATTAGGCTATATAAGGAGAGGCCACCCCTCCCACCAAACTATCTCATCCATTGCTATTTTCATTCTAGGGTTTCCCGCTTCACATTCCCTGTTGTAGCTACTGAGATCCGCAGAGACGGTGAATCATACCTCTGTGTATTTGCTTTTTGAGGAAACGAGACCGTAATCTCGTTGTCTCCTCGTGTGGAGAAGTTTCGGCTGGAAATCGAGATCGATTCGCATTTTGAGCTGTGTTCTTCACGTTTTGTTTTTCGCTCTCTCGGTGATTTGCTTCGTTCTCTTTCTCCAAGGAACGATTCTCGATTCCGTTTGAACTGAGTTGTTCTAGATCTTGAGGACCATCTTTCTACCAAAGGAATTTTTCTCTAACATCACGAGCTAGTAGATCGATCGATTTTTATTTCGGATTGGCTTTTGCCTCCCTTGCCCCTAATTCTTTCGATTCACCAATTTGGAGTTAGGTTTAAGCTATGATCTCTTAGGGGTAGCTCACTAACATCCTTGGAACTCCTCATACCAAGTGTAAGCCTTAGAGCTTTTGATTCGGAGGAGTTTGAATTGAATCCGCGGAATAACTATGTTGTTTCCGGGGCAACAGATGCTGGACACGGGACCATCGGACGCTGAGTTCGTCACATCGGACGCTCCGGTGCCATGTGTCACAGAACAGTGTTTTTGAAGGAGCATCGGATGCTGATCATCGGACGCTCTATTGTCCATCGGACGCGTCCGGGGTCTGAGCATCGGAAGCTGAGGGTTCACTGTTGCAGCGTCCAATGACTATGTAGTGAGGGTCCAGAACAGTGCATTTTGCATCGGACGCGTCCGGTGCCTAGACATCGGACGCAGGTTAGCGTCCGATGCTGCAGGTTTAGCACTATTATGTTCGCAGTTTGTTCGTCCAACTTAGGATTTGATTTGGGATTTTTGTGTTGGACTTCTAGAGTCGTGTAGTGTCCCGCTGTGCTTCTTGGAAACATCCACCCTAAATCTAGGGTCGTGGACAATAACTAGCTCTAGGTTTGCACATAGGGTTGATTCTTGGGACAGTGGAGAAAAGTTTCTGAAAAGAAATTTAAAGCTCCCATTCACCCCCCTCTGGTCGCCTTGCTTTAGCATTCTCGGTCCTTCATTGAAGAGCCGTGAACATCTTGTGCCAATGATGCCCACATTTTCCGCCATCAACCCACCTTTGGAGGTAAGAAAAAACATAGTACCCGTCGCTTTATACTGTCTGTGAGTATTTTGCTGACTGAATATCTAGTTTCTTCCTCTTATGTTGATAGAACCAAGGGCGAAATAACAATGATTGCCCTCCTCTGCCCCATCTAATGAAGAGGGGGGATGCATTATTCATGAAGGTCCTATCCACAGTGAGGATCTTCCTAGTGAGTTCGGTTCTCTTGATGATCTTGATGGATTAGACTCAGAGTCAACTGACTCTGATGTCATGATCATAGATCCCAGTGCTGAGAGTAGTCGGAAGCGTTCTCCGAGTCCACTCCATGAAGCCAAGGACGTCGTCCCCAAGAAGGCTCGCACTGGTAATCGCGGTGCTTGCTGAAAAGTTATTTCATCAAAAGTGTTGGCTGAAAACCATTGCAGCCGGGTGCTCCTAGTAAGGGAACCCGATTGCATAGTTGACTGTTTGTTGTGGGCTTGGTAAGTCCGAGTCTTATATCTTTGTTTGATACAGACACTAAGACAACTCAAGGATCTTCTGCTGGTGGAGCGGCTACGGAGGGAACTTCTCTCGCGGAACAGCTGCCAAAGAAACAAAGTCTGAAGCTTCCCAGAACTTTGAAGCTGACCAAGTAAGTTTTGCTTTTATGAAGTTATAGCTCTGTACTATTCTTCATACTTATTGATTGCTATGTGCTCTTCTCTTTGTAGAACTATGAAGACTATTGAGCCTTTGTCAGTTGACGCGACTAAGGCCCAGAAGGAAGGGGAGCCGGAGGTGCAGAAGGAGGCAGAGTTAAGCGTCCTTCCCATCAGTAGCCAGGTGAATACCGAGTTGGGTCCTTCTCCATCTGGTGCTCTTACCGTAGAGAATCCTCAAGCGGATGTTCTTCCATTGCCTTAGGTTGGTACTCCGTACTCCATCTTCCGTTCTCCTCCTCAGCTGGAACTTGGCCGGGTAATGAATGATTGGTTCTTTCGGACCCGTCAGCCTGGTGAACTGACTTTGGATATGATCCAAGCTGAACCCGGTGCTGACGATGAAGCTGAAGCCTCAATTCTTGCGCGGAAAGAGTCTGATGGTGCTCCCGAGTCCTCGCGGCAGGGAACAAAGCTTGAAGTCGCAGGATATAACCCAGATCTTGTTCGCTTGAAAGAGCTAGGGGAACAAGTGATGGCGCCAAGTATAGTGCTTAAAGAATTTATTGAGCTAATCCTTGAATTTCCTTTGACTTGGTGTTATTGCTCCGAGTGCTAAATACATCTTTTCTGTGCAGGGTTTCGACGAGAAAGTGACTGAACAGATTACTCGGATCGGTCAAGAACTTTCTGCCAAAAATCAAGCTCTGAAAGAATATATAGCCAAGGATCAAGTAAGCCAGAAGGTGGCTACTCAAGTTTTGCATAACCGCATCAATGAGCTTCAGCAAAAGCTTAAGATTGTTGTTGATGAGCGGGATGCAGCCAATCAGCGGGAGATTGATCTTCTCTCTAAACATGCTACCACTGAGCAGAAGCTCAAGGAGGCTATAAAGTCATCCTAGAAGCAACTAACTGGTTATTCAGAAATTATTAAAGCCTTGCTTTAAGTAGTCATAGTACTCATCCGTGCATTGTTCTGTGTTCTGTAGAATCTCAGAATCTTGCGGCAGGATGGCAAAATGCTTTCAACCATAAGGAAGCGCAGCTTGAGGAGGTATTTGCTAATGCTCAGAGTACCCTTCAAGAAGCCAAATTGATACGTGAAGGTGCTCACCGCGACCTGCTGCAGGCTTTGATGTCAATGAAGGAGTCGCAAGAAGCTCTGGAAGGGGCTCAGACACAATTGAAGGAGTCTCAGGAGTCTCTGAAGGCTTCCCAAGATTCTTTGAAGGCGCTGGAGCAAGCTGTAGAGCCAGTGCTAGACTTAGCGCCATGCCCTGAAGGAGTCAAGGAGTCCTTGATTGAGCAAGCTAAGGCCGCACCTGGGCGGCTTACCCAATATGTAAAGGACATGGCTACTTCAGTGGTGTGTGGTCTACTTGCCACCTTGCGGCTTCATCTTCCATCTTTTGATATATCCTTTGTTATGTCATTGCCAGAGGGGAAAAGTGAAGATGACCACTCAGCGATGCAAGAAGAAGTCAAGACTGTAGCGGAGGAATACACTCAAATATTAGATCTTGTTGAGTAGCAACCCGTCTTAGTCTTTGACTGAATTTTGTATCCCCTATAAAAAAGAAACCTTGACAATTATAGAAACAAAGTGCGGTTACTTTTGAATCTGTTTGTCTTATTGGTGTTTTATTTGTCGACTCATCATTGCAAGAAATTTTTTGTCAATGGGTCTATTTTGTGGTGGATGTATGACCAGGCGTCTCTTTGGACGGCTCTATCCGAGTGCTTCCTTAGCACTTTAGATTGGGTCATGTGACTTTGCTTTTCTTTTAATCTTCGATGATTTAATAGAAAGCTTAGTCTGCCCGAGTACTACTCTTAGTACCCTGTTTCAAGGGATAGGCGTGATCAAGCATCTCTTAAGGACCAGTATGATGGTTCCTGTAGGGTGGATTGAATCCTCTTGATGTCCGCAGCTTGAGTGCGAAATTGGAACGTTCCCTTGTCCGATTATATGCGACAGGATGAAGGGTACTCCTCTTGTCGCGCCTTATAGGAGCCAATATCTTTTCTTTAAGATATTGTATTCTCTATAGGTTGGTAGCCGAGTTTCTAAGTCGTACTAACCAGAGAGTTGTATTGAGCTCGGAGCTCGTAACTCAAATATAGCCTACTCTTGGCCAGAAAAATCTCATCTGAGTAATAAAAAATATTAGTCGATGGAGTTTGAGAGTAGCGATATACAGTGGCTAAGACCTATTGTATGCTCTCTGTAGAATTTATGGATCCGTTTGTTTTATCCGACTAATTGTCGTGATAAACATAACTACTAAAAAAGAAAGACTTGTAATGCTCTGCTTTTCCGCTGAAGATCAATTTTTATTAATATAAAATAGAGGATTACACGCTGCCCTGAGTTGTATTCGTAGCATAGTCCTTAGGTATAGTATTTTTTTCGATGCTCAATATTCCATGAATTTGGCACTTGACAACCATCCTTAGTGACTAGCTCGAACGACCCGGGTCTTGTAACTTTGGAGACTATGTATGGCCCTTCCCATGGGCTTATGAGCTTGTGGCGTCCTGTGGTGTTCTGAATTTTCTTCAAGACGATGTCGCCTACTTGGTAGGTACGGTGATGGACGTTCTTGTCATGGTAGCGCCTCATCCCTTGTAGATACCTTGCTGATTGAAAAAGTGCGGCTAGTCGGGCTTCTTCGAGACTGTCGACTTCTAGTCGCCTTGTATCATCGGCCTCGCCTTTGTTGTACTGTTCGGTCCTTGGAGAATTCCAAATTAAGTCAGCTGGGAGGATTGCTTCCGTGCCATAGACCATGAAGAAGGGAGTCTGTCCTGTTGCTCTGCTTCACTATGTCCATAGCCCTCAGACTACCTTGGGTAATTCTTCTAGCCACTTTCCTCCATGGTCTTTTAGGAGATCAAACAGTCTGGGGTTGAGGCCAACTAATATGAGGGTGTTTGCCCTTTCGACTTGACCGTTTGACTATGGGTGAGCGACTTATGCGTAGTCTATCTTTACTCCACAGTCACTAGCCCAGGATTTGAACTCGATTGCCGTAAAGGGGGAACCGAGGTTAGTGATGATTTTGTGTGGTATTTCAAAGTGATGGAAGATACTCTGCATGAACTGTACTGATTTTGATGCGTTAAATTTGACCAATGGCTTATATTCGATCCACTTGGTAAATTTGTCAATTGCCACGTAGATGTATTCAAATCCGCCAGGTGCGCGCTTTAGAGGACCCACCATGTCGAGTCCCCAGCATGAGAATGGCCATGATGGAGAGATGCATATCAACTCGTGAGCAGGGACATGTTGTTGTTTGGTGAAGAACTGGCATGCTTGACAACGGCGGACTATGTCTTCTGCATCTTTCAGAGCAGAGGGCCAGTAGTACCCGGATCTGAAGACATTTCCGACTAACGTCCTTGACGCTACGTGGTTGCCACAACACCCGGAGTGGACTCCGTCCAATATTTCTTTGCCTTGCTCTGGAGAAATGCACTTTAGTAGAACTCCTGAGGAGGCGCTGCATTGATACAACTTATCCCCAACTATAACATAGTTCTTGCTACGTTTGGTGACTTGCTCTACTATGACCTTGTCATTTGGCAAATTGTGCTCCCTGAAGTAGTCAATGAAGACCGTGGTCCAATCGGGTGATAGTGTAAGGAACTGTTTGTCTGGTGTTGGGGAGGGTTCTTCTTTCTGCTGGATGGAGGACTTGGATAACTCATGCACGAAGACACCGCTCCGAACAGAGGATCTATCGGATCCGAGTTTTGGCAAAACATCAGCAGCGATGTTGAGGTCCCGTGTGATGTGGATGAGTTCCACTCCTGAGAAATTTTTATCTAGCGTCCATTTTTCCTTGGTGCAGTCCCAGTCTTTGTTGACTTGATGAATGACCACAGAGGAGTCATCGTAGACTAATAGTCGTTTGATGCCCAATGTGACTGCTAGTCGTAACCCGTGGAGTAGTGCCTCATATTCTGCTTCATTGTTGGTAGCTGGCCAAATGATTTGCAGAACGTATTTGAGTTGTTGTCTTGCGGGTGATACAAGTAGAACTCTGGCCCCAATGCCACCAAGTTTTAGAGATCCATCAAAATACATCTTGCAATGTTCTGGAATAGAGCCGTTCTGAGCCTACTAAAATTATGTCCACTCAGCGACAAAAATCAGCTAGTACTTGAGACTTGATGGCTTTTCTTGGAATGAATTTGATGTTTAGGGCGCCTAGCTCGACTGCCCATTTAGATATTCTTCCTGTAGCATCAAAATTATGGAGGATTTCTCCCAGTGGGAAGTCCATGACCACTGTGATTTCGTGTGCTTCGAAGTAGTGTCGTAGCTTCCTTGATGTAATGAGTAGAGCATATAGCAGTCTTTGAACCTGCGGGTACCTGACTTTGGAGTTAGAGAGAACTTCATTGATGTAGTAGACTGGTCATTGGATGTTGTAGATGTGCTTCTCGTCGTTCCGCTCCACCACTATTGTTGTGCTTACAACATGTGTGGTAGCTGCAATGTATAGCATCATCGGCTACTTGGGTTCTGGTGGTGTTAGGACAGGGGGTTGGTTAGGTATCCTTTGAGTTGTTCAAAGGCCCTGTCAGCCTCTTCTGTCCATTGAAATTTATCCAAGGCTTTGAGTAGTTTGAAGAAACGTAGTCCCTTTTCTCCTAGCCTTGAGATAAATCGATTGAGTGCTGCCATACACCAAGTAAGTTTTTGAAGATCCTTGACCGAACTTCATGGCTTCATCTCGGTGATAGCCTTATTCTGCTTCTGACTAGCCTTGATGCTTCGATGACTAACCAGGAATCGGAGTAATTGTCCTGAGGGTACTCCGAATGCACATTTTGTAGGGTTTAACCTCCACTTGTAGGTGCTTAATCGAGTGAATGTTTCTTCTAGGTCTTCTATGAGAGTAGTCGGATCTTTTGTCTTTATGACCACATCATCAACATAAGCTTCTGCGTTGCGGCCGATTTGGTTGCCTAAGCAATCTTGGATAGCTCGTTGATAAGTGGCTCCTGCGTTCTTCAGCTCGAAGGACATGGTTTTATAACAGTAGACACCAAATGGGGTTATAAACGATGTCTTGGGCTGGTCTTCCTCCTTGAGGGCAATCTGATGGTACCCTACGTAACAATCTAGAAAGGATAGTAGAGCAGAAGCTGCAGTGGCGTCAACTATATGGTCTATCCTCGGTAATCCAAAAGGATCCTTTGGACAGTGCTTGTTGAGATCTGTGTAGTCGACACACATGCGCCACTCAGTTCAATTCTTCTTCTTTACTAGTATTGGGTTGGCTACCCACTCAGGATGGAGAATATGTCTGATGAACCCAGCTACTAGTAGTTTGGCTATTTCCTTCTTGATTGCCTCCTTTTTTTCTGGTGAGAAACGACGTAATCTTTGCTTGATGGGTCTGGAACCTTCTTTTAATTCCAGTTTGTGCTCAGCCAAGTGCCTTTTAACACCCGGCATGTCTGCTGGTTTCTAGGCGAAAATGTCTTTGTTTGCCCTGAGGAACTTGGTGAGCGCGAGTTCCTATGCCCTGCCTTCTTGGTTGGAATCTCTGAGTCCTCAGACTTGGCATTATGTACCATTTGCGCGAGTTCATGTACCTCCATGGTGAGTTGACCTTTTTCCATGATTTGGACAGCCTCTGTGTCGCATTCGAAGGAACACTTCAAATCTCCTTTGATGGTTAGAATTCCTTTAGGACCCGACATCTTTAGGAGAAGGTATGGATAATGTGGTACTGCCATGAACTTGGTGATAGCTGGTCGTCCAAATATGGTGTGATAAGATGACTCGAAATCAGCTACCTCGAAATTGATGTACTCTGTTCGATAGTTGGTTAGAGTTCCAAAAGTAACGGGTAGGATGATCCTTCCAAGTGGTATTGCCGCCTTTCCGGGTACTATGCCATAAAAGGGGGCGCTTGAAGGCATGAGCTGAGCTGCCAGGTCTAGGTTCATCTTGCGTAGGGTGCTTGCGAAGATGACATTGAGTCCCGCTCCTCCATCTATAAGTACTCTTCCCAATTTGAACCCGGCAACCGTAGGATCCAGGACTAGCGAGTAATGCCCTACATTGGAGACACTGATCCATTGATCTGCTCGAGAAAAATTTATCGGATGCTCGGACTAGTCAAGGTATTTAGGAGTCGCTGGTTCAGCTGACATGATTTCTCGCAAGGAAAGCTTCTGGAAGCGCTTGCTGTCGCTGGTGGTTACTCCTCCAAATATGACGTTAATACTGCCTTTGGGGTGTTGAAAGTCGCCAGCACCCTGATGCGGGTTTTCAGCTGTCTTTTTGCCTTTGTCTTTCTTGCTCTTGTTGAAGTCGGAGTTCAATCCTCATTCTTTGAGTTGTCTGCAGTGTCTAGCCGGGTGTCCTCCTTTCAGGTGAAAGGGGCTTGGACCGTCTAGGAGATCATCAAAGCTTGAAGGTTTGTTTCCCTTTTCTGAGGTTCCATGGCTGCCACAGTGTTGTCCCCGGTCCTTTTCCGGGTGTTTTGCTGGGCCGACTGATTTCCTCTCTGATTGTTGCCTCGATCACATTGCATGTTTCTTTCGGGAAAGCGTTCCTAAGTGCGCTCTTCTGTTGCGGTCATGGAATTCACTGCTCGGTTGAACTTGTCAATGGTGATCGGGTCTTGCTTGATAAAGTCTTTGTAATTGTATCTTTCGCAAATTCCATTGCCAAAAAGATCAACTACTTCTCGATCCGTTATGTCCAAGATTGTTGAGTGAATCTCAGAAAATGGTTTGTAGTATTCTCTCATGGTCTCATTCTTCTACTGCTTGCAGGTTTTCGCTAGCTTAGTTCGAGGGTCTGACTCTCAGAATCACCCGCGAATTCTCGATTAAGACCACGGTGAAGCCTGTTCCCAGGGTCGATGGACTCGGCTTGAGTCCTGTCAACCATGCAAGAGGCATTGTCTCTAGAGGTCTATACCTAGTCACCACGTTTAACTATATTGTAACTATCTCTACCCTACTTTGAATGAGGACAAATAACCCTTGCGGACGTCAGAGCAAACACTTGACTTAATAAGATCAACACTAAACTACTAGCAACCTATTAGCAAGTCAAACACTAACCACAGAGATTAAACCTATGGCTCAGTGAATTGATCTGTAGGATAGCTAGGCACTCAAGCAATCAATCAATTCTACCACTCAATACTGATAGTAGAATAATTTACTTGAAATGATGACCTAGAATATAGTAAATGCCTGAGTAACAAGAGCAAAACCTGAATGAGATGAAGGAAGACTCTTCCCAGCTCCAGAACTGATCACCACCACGCCTCTACTCTTGGCTAACCCTTGAGCAAGCGCTAAACCCAACCCAAACTGAGGGCGAAGATGCCTTGGCTCTACGCTACTAATTGCCTAAGCTCGCTAACTTCTACCCTAACTCCCACTTGCTTCTCCTTGCTTTGCTTCTTCTCTTTGGAATGATTGTACTCTCTTGGGTTGTGAATGAAGAGTGCCCTCGGGGGTATATTATGTAACAGAACCGACCAATTTGCACCAGATTAAGCACCGAATCGCTGCTTTCACAGAGATTACAAGTACTTAAGCTCGTACAAACCCGGTAGTCCGGAAATCTCGAAGGATTTCAAGTCATTCAACTTTAACCAAGATCGTAATAGATTAGCGTACATGCCCACAAGGTACATTCAGTTCGCACATAGTTCAAATACATCGGAGTTCGATAGTTATTACAAACCATAGTTTTGAATTCAAAGCGGAAGCAACATAGTTTTGAAACACAAGTCCTTAGTTCACAATACGGTGCCATATGCCTGATCCGTCCACAAAAGCATCAGGGAAGATAAGGATTGACCATGCCCATGGTCTAGTCACTGCCCTCGACGGGATACAGACAGTTCTCGCAGTAGCCGAAGAAACATTGCCCATCTGCAACAACAAGGGATAGCACCCTGAGTACGAGAAGGTACTCAGCTAGACTTACCCGTCATAAACCAGAAATAATTGACACCAAGGATTATGCAAGGCTGTATCTGAGGTTGGCCACACTTACCTTTTTGCATAAAAGCATTTTATTATTAAATAATCATCATTAGAGCATTAGCAGTCACTTTTATGTAATCAGCCTGATTATCTAGATTTGCACCTGATCTAGAGCAAACACTTGACTACTTATTCAAGCAAGAGTGACTATTTCATCAATAGCCTTTCAGATTCACCAACCATAACCATCATTAATTCCATATATTACTACGGTAACACATGCTCAGTCAAGTTACTCACTAACCAGGAGCGATGGCGATTATAATCGATTCCTACCAGCTGGGGACAAAATGTCGCACACTCGCCCGACACACCCTGCCAGGCGGCCGTTGGCGACCACTCAGGAGGTTCGAGAACCCAAATCGCGGGACGGCCATGGACCCTTCTACACCGAGGGTTATCTCAATGCCAGGTCGCTCAAGCTATTAACTGCCCACGGTCATGCCAGGTCGATCAGGCCCTGCCTGCCCTCGGACCATGCCAGGTCGATCAGAATAGTTGCCCACGGTACATATAAGGCCCTGGGTGTTAGGCGTCAACGTCTCCGTCACCGGCTCGAAACACCTTACTCGGCTTCACGGGAGGTACCCGCACCTGCTCCGTTAAGTGATTGACGCGTTCAAAATGACTGAGGTGTGCCTTCGTCGGGTCCTAATCGACACAGACGGGAGACTACTAGCACACAGAACCCATGTCCTGCTGCTCCTACATCCCGCCCGGTCTCAGATTAATTAACACATGGTTCTCTCCATGATAGCACCAGGCTAAACATGTTTAGTATCCACCTATATGCGGGGGACAGGAAATCACCCGACTTTTACCGGTCTAAGCAGGGCTAAGCATATAATCGAGCCTAGACCTAACAGGGATCACAAGATAATATTTGCAGGTGGACAAGGATAATTAATCAATGCAGCAACGGTATCACACAACTCCTATGACCTAATGCAACAATCATATCAGGTTAACTTGTAAACGGTAATTTGCAAACCGTAGGAGAAAAATGCTCCGGGGCTTGCCTCGCTCGAAGTCGGCGGGGCGGTGATCACGGCACTCCGGCAGGTCCTCAGCGTCTCCTTCCGGGATCCCCTCCTCGGTGTCTCCTCCTGACGCTGCTCCTCCGGCGTGTCTTGGGCTTCCACTACCGACCCTGCATGATGCGGTACATGAATGAATAACATGAATGCACATGGGATGCACGGTGATGCAACATGGAGTAACAATTCAGGAGATAAGCACATGTCATCTACTGCTACTCACTTATTTAATTTAACATACTACTTATTAAGTCTTGTTGTCACCACATCAAAGTTGCTTAACGGGTTTATTACCCTCTAATTATTTGTAGAATTAAATCTAGTTAATTAGGCCTATAACAGTAACCTATCCTAGACAGCTTCACAAAAATCTATAAAAATTACTGGAGATTAATAACACTTAATCTAACCCTCTGTCCAAATTTCATCCCATTTGGACCTAGACTTCATCCTCTATGAAAAAAAAGACAAATTCCATCATCAGAAAGTGCTTGAACTACACACCCTAGCAACAAGTGTCAAACAACAGATTTCTTATTTTTCTACTGAACTTCCTAGCATAAGAGCAATGTGCTTAAATCTCAGGTGCATATTCCTCATATTTTAATTACTACAAAATAAACAAGGAAACGACATTTAACTATTTTAAAAGCTACTGTCAAATTAATTCACAGAATAACCTCATATTATATTTTTTCTCTGAAACTACACATTCATACAAATCTAACAAAACTGGAATTACATTTTTCTGACTTATACATAATTAGTTATGCATTTTCCAAGTTATCAGCACTTTTCTAATTTAAATAATCTACACATAAAAGTATCACCAAGAATGCTTCAACAGTTTTCACTGATAGATCTAAACATGCTTGACCTAACAAAATTGTTTCACAGGAGTTGGACTTAAAATGAGCCTTGTGGGAATTTTTGAAGCCATTACACAATTCTGCAAAAACAAACTAAAAGGAACTCAAACCTAAACGTACGGACTCCACTTGGTTCGGCCGAGGCATAAGACAATGCTCAGCACACCCGGCGCGATTCGGCTGAGGCTCGAGGCAAAGGCTTCGGCACGTTCGGCGCGATTCGGCTGAGGCTAGACGCACTCGACCGATTCGGCCGAGGCTCAGACACCTTTTTCCGATTCGGCCGAGGCACACTGAAGCCGAGGCTAACCTATTCAGCCGAGGCTACTGACTCAACCGAGACTAACTGACTCGAGACTAACTGACTCACCGAGACTAACTGACTCAACGAGACTAACTGACTCAACCGAGACTACTGACTCACCGAGACTAACTGACTCAACCGACTCGGTCGAGGCTCGAGGCGAAGGCTCGGCGCTTCCGGCTTTCCGAGGCCTACGGCACCCAAGCTTTTCCTTTCTCTCTTTCTTACTGCCAGTCGGGGCCCGCTGGTCAGGGCGACCAAGCTTCCGAGGCCAAGCTCGGCACGTTACCGCGCGCGGAGGCGCGGCCGGCAGGTCAACGGCGGAGTTTAGCGCCGTGGTCGTTGACCGGCCCTAGCTCGTCGACGGCGACACTTCTGGCGACACTGAGACCATCATTGGGTGCGGGTTTGCGAGGCGAACACAACTAACCGACTCGCTGAGACAGAGGGATACCGGAGCAAGCTCGACGGCGGCCATGGCGGAGCGGCGGCTCTGCGACTCGGCGGCGGAACTCTTCCCGGCGGCTTGCGACTCGGCGAGATTAACACTAGCCTAAGCAAGTCACAAGTGACCTATTGGAGCAACTCCCAGGCTTCGGCATCCCCGGCATTGTCCGGCGCGATGCACGGCGGCGGTCCATGACGGACACAGCGCGACTGGCCCGTGGTCCGGCGAACTCAGGGCACGAGAGAGGTCTCCATTTGACTCTAAGCTACTACGGCGGTAGAGAAGACTAGAACATGGCTCAGCTTAGGGTAGCATGGCCGGAGATGACCGGTCCACGTGAAGGTCACGGTGGCGGCCATGGCGGAAGCTTGCGGATGGCGTCCGCTGTTCCGGCAGCTAGAGAGGAAGAGAGGGGAAACCAACCCTTACCGGAGAGAAGAGGAGACCAAGACGGAGAGACTGGCGAGAGGAATGGACGGCGGTGAGCGGTGGAGCGAGTAATCGCTCGCCGAGGTTCGGCGGGCGGCGGCGGAGCGGAGCTCTGGTGAAGATGGAGTGAAGTGGAGCGAAGGAGAGACTGAGCAATGGAATGCTCTGCTGGTTGCGAGCACAGGCGGAGCGAAGGCAAACGGAACGAAGTGCTAGGTGCATTGCACCTGGCCAGTTCCCATCGGGGGAGCTCCCGACCGGACGCGGCGGCGTCAGGCGTCGCGCTCCACGCGGCGAGCATGCACCGAGCTCCCGGGCGACGTGGCGAGTTCGGGCGCAAACCACGGGCGGTGATGACGGTGGTTTGGCCGGCCGGCGAGGCGGTCTCGCGGCGGCGGGCGGTTTCGGTCGGCGCGGAGGGAGCGGCGTGCGCGCGGGGAAGAAGAGAGGGACTGACCGGTGGGGTCCACGGTCAAGATTAAACTAATGAGGTTTTGTTCAAACTTTGATGCTCTATAATTCCTACTAGACCGAACTAGGAAAAGGTCCCAACAGCAAAGTTGCTTAGAATTTTGTAAGGAACAAATCATCCTTAAGGCTCCAGTCCAAATTCTGTTGTTTAAAAGAAATTTAGTGCTAAACCATTTTTCTAATGCAAGAAATCCTAACTCAAAAGCTTTTTCTGAGAAAGTGCTTTAAAGCAAAGTTGTTCCCTTCATCAAGATCTACAACTTTGTTATAAGGCACTTGGTCAGAAACAGAAAGCATAACAAGGTTACACTAGAGACCAAACAAGGACTTAAGCATTCAACAAACATATGCACATGAAATGATGAGATGCTATGCTTATGCCATGCCAAAATTATGCATTTAGGGATTGCTTAACACCGGGGTGTTACAGCCCTCCCCTCCTTAAAGGAATCTCGTCCCGAGATTTGAGTTACTAACCATTCCTTATAAAACTGTGGATATACTTCCTTTAGATAGTCTTCCGTTTCCCAAGTGGCATCTCGGTCGTCTTGCTCACTCCAGGATACTTTATATTGCTTCACGACCTTTCCGCGAGTCACTCTTTCTTTCTCATCGAGTACTCGATATGGCTTCACGGAGTAAGTAAGGTCGGATTGTAACTTGATATTGGCCGGTTGTACTTCCTCTTCTGGAACTCGAAGACATTTCTTTAATTGTGACACATGGAATACAGGGAATAGCCTTCAAATGTTCAGGTAACTGTAGTTGATAAGCCACTTTTCCCTCCTTTCCATTATCCTGTAGGGTCCCACAAACCTTGGCGCTAACTTTCTTTTCACGCCAAAACGTTTAACTCCTTTCATGGGTGATACTTTCAAGTACACATAGTCACCTACTTCGAATTCAAGCGGCCTTCTTCGCTTATCGGCATAGCTCTTCTGTCGGGACTGTGCCGCTGCGATATGTTGTTGAACTATTCTAACTTGTTCTTCTGCTTCCTTGACAAAATCAATTCCATAGTAACGACGTTCTCCTGGTTCAACCCAACTTACTGGTGTTCTGCATCTTCTGCCATACAGAGCTTCAAAAGGTGCCATCTGAATGCTTTCTTGATAACTATTGTTGTAAGCAAATTCTGCTAATGGCAACCACTTCTCCCAAGATCCCTTTGCTGAATTACACAGGCTCTTAACATATCCTCTAATACCTGGTTTACTCTTTCAGTTTGCCCTGATGTCTGAGGATGGTAAGCTGAGCTATGGATTAACTTAGTGCCTAACTCTTTTTGCAGTTTCTCCCAGAATGGTGCAGTAAACTGCGTTCCACGATCCGAAACTATGACCTTGGGTATACCATGTAATCGTACAATCTGATTGATATAAATCTCCGCATAGTCCGGTGCTCGATAACAAGTTTTAACTGGTATGAAATGAGCGGTCTTGGTGAGACGATCTACAATTACCCAAATCGAATCGTTTCCCTTCTGAGTGGTAGGCAAACCGGTGATAAAATCCATACTCACTTCTTCCCACTTCCATTCAGGTATTGATAAAGGTTGAAGTGTTCCGGCTGGCTTCAGGTGAATAGCCTTCACCCGACAACACGTGTCGCATCTGGCTACATATGCGGCAATTTCCTTCTTCATTTTGGTCCACCAAAATCTTGGACGCAAATCTTGATACATCTTAGTGCTCCCGGGATGGATAGACAATTTAGAAAGATGAGCCTCGTCCATGATCTGATTTTTCAGTTCCCTATTCTTGGGTACCACTAGGCGATTATCAAACCATAACACTCCCTTATCATCAACTCGGAAATGTTTTACGGGTTCAGTGGCAGCCCTTAGCTTTTCTTTGATATAATAGATTCCCTTGTCTGTTTTCTGCCCTTCTAGAATCTGGTCAACTAAGGTGCTCTGCAGCTCGATGTGACGCAGGATCACAGGGTGTACGAGACTAAACTCGTCCTCTGGTTGTAACCTCAAGTTATTACAATGCGACTTCCGACTCAGAGCATCAGCATTTGCTTTTCCAGGGTGATAATGTATCTGCAAATTGTAATCCTTAATCAATTCAAGCCATCTTCTCTGCCTCATATTCAACTCCGGTTGAGTGAAGATATACTTGAGACTCTTATGATCAGTGTACATATTGCAGACATTTCCTAGCAAATAGTGCCTCCAGATCTTCAGAGCGTGCACCACAGCAGCTAATTCCAAATCATGCGTAGGATAATTTATCTCATGTTTTCTCAACTGTCGTGAAGCATAAGCAATCACTCTGCCTTCTTGCATAAGAACACACCCTAAACCAACTTTTGATGCGTCGCAGAAGACATCAAACGGCTTCTCGATATCTGGTTGAGCTAAGACAGGGGCAGTGGTTAACAGTTTCCGCAAGGTACAGAAAGCTGTTTCACACTTCTCTGTCCACTCAAACTTCTGATCCTTCTGAAGCAAACTTGTCATGGGCTTGGCAATTTTGGAGAAATCGGGAATGAAACGACGGTAATACCCTGCTAAACCGAGAAAACTCCGAATCTCCCCAACTGAAGTTGGAGCTTCCCAATCCATTACTTCTTGTACTTTGCTAGGGTCCACAGAGATTCCTTCCTCCGACAGGATGTGACCAAGGAATTGTACTTGCTTCAACCAAAATTCACATTTGCTAAACTTAGCATAAAGTTTATGCTCTCGTAGCCTTGTCAAAACGATCCTCAAATGTTCTGCATGGTCGTCCGGGTTCTCCGAATAAACCAAAATGTCATCAATGAATACCACTACAAACTTATCTAGTTCTGGCATGAATACCGAGTTCATCAAACTCATAAAGTAAGCCGGAGCATTTGTCAATCCAAAAGACATGACTAAATACTCGTATAGGCCATATCTGGTTGAAAAAGCAGTCTTTGGAATATCTTGTGGTCGGATTCTAATTTGATGATAACCGGATCTCAAATCGATCTTGGAGAAAACTTTGGCTCTGGATAACTGGTCAAACAAAATATCTATCCGTGGCAACGGATATTTATTCTTAACGGTCACGGCATTAAGCGGTCGATAATCCACACACATTCTCAAGGACTTGTCCTTCTTCTTAACAAAGGCTGGACATCCCCACTCTGACACACTAGGTTGAATGAAACCCTTGTCCAAAAGTTCCTAATCTGAGTCTTGAGTTCGGCTAATTCATTGGGCGGCATACGATAAGGTCTTCTCGAGATCGGTGCAGTCCCTGGTAATCAATGGTAAACTCTACAGCCCGCTTGGGCGGTAAACCCGGCAACTCATCTGGAAAGACGTCTGGGAAATCCCGAACAACTGGAATTTTTGACAGGTCCTCTATAGATAAGGTGCAAGATAGATCAACAAAATCAGCCCCTCGAGGAAGAGAGATACGTAACTTGTTGTTCCTCCTTGGATCGGTCAAGGTAAGAGTCCTATCTGCAGTGTCTAACACTGCTTTCCACATACTCATCCAACTCATTCCTAGGACTACGTCCATACTGAGCCCTGGCAAAACTACTAAATTAGCCCCAAACTTATGCCCTCCGATGTCGATGGTTGCATCACGTACCATCTGCCTAGACAACACACTACTCCCCACAGAGCTTACGCGAAACCCATAATCCATTTCAGACACCTCTTGATCATGCTTTTGTGCAAATGCTTTACTCATGAACGAATGCGATGATCCAGTATCAAACAAAACGACTGCAGGATGATGATTAACAAGGCACATACCAGCAGTCACGGGCTCTCCAGCACGAGCTTCTTCAGCGGTCATGTTGTGCAGGCGTGCGGGGTAATTGGCCTGTTGCTTCTTTGGGTAGGGACAGTATCTTGCGAAGTGCCCCTCTTGGTTGCAGTTGTAGCATGGTCCCCGAACTATAGGTTTATTTCCTGAAGAACTGCCTTGACCTCCACGAGCCTGAGCAGCAGCTATCTTGTATGGCTTCTGATTGCGCTGAGCTTGTGGCTGATTCTTCTCTGCGGCGGCCTAAAACGTGCCCCCGGCGCTGGTGGTCGATACTGATTTCGCTGAGCTGGTGGTCCTCTGGGTTGTGATGATCCTGATTCAAAGGTTCTCTTCCGGGCCTTGCTAGCAGCATGCTTGTTGTTATGATTCTCTTGAATCAGACAGTCACTTAGGAAGTCATTGAAATTGGTACGAGAAGATGTACCCACTGACTTTCCCATTTTAGTGTTCAAGCCTCTCTTGAAACTAGCAATCTTCTTAGCGTCTGTGTCAACGAAGTCTGGGATATAGCGAGCCAACGAGTTGAACAGATGATGATACTCTGTGATAGACCGAGTTCCTTGAGTCAGATTCATGAACTCTGCCACTTTCATCTGGGTCAACCCGGCGGAATGTAATGACCTCGAACAGCAGCAGTAAACACTCTCCAAGTGATAGGAACATTAGCAGGATAGGTGGTGCGGTGATGTCCCCACCAAATCCCGGCTGGTCCCTGCAACTGGTGCGCGGCATATTCTGCTTTCAGCTCTTCTGTGAGCCTCAGCAAACGGAACTTCTGCTCCAGAGTATGCAGCCATTCTTCTGCCTCCAAAGGTTCTGTAGCTTCCCTGAAGATAGGCGGTTTAGTATCCAGGAAATCCTTGAAAGAACTATACTGGTTTAGCTCTTGGCGTTGGTGTCCTTGCGCCAAGTTCTCCCTCAGCAAAGCTTCAATATTGCGCTGACTTCCAAGAAATTGAGCAAAAAGCTGCTCAGCCGTTGGTGGTGGAGGAGGTGGTGGATTGCGGTTTTCTCTGGGGTCCTCATTTCCACCACTACCGCCCGCTCCACTACGAGTTGTCGTCATCTGCATATAGGATAGTAAGCGACCATTAGGCGAAGTTGCAACTTGTAGAGAACAATAAATCATACCCACTGAAATTATTCGGAAAAACGATTCACCAAACAATGACAGAGGTACAATAAATTTCAGTCCACATCGCATCAACACATAACAAGATCACTTAACACATCATGCAAAGATAACATAACATCCAGAGTTTGCCCATACATATGGGACTTTCCAAGGTCTCACACACATCACATAAGTCTGCCTCACATGCTTACATCCAGCCCATAACAAAACAAAAGTTCGGGCGTGCCAACATACGCAAAAGATCTCTAGGTGCTAAGCATACGATCTAGACTACTCTCTAGCGATCTCACCAACGTCACCGTCCTCACTAGACATATCTGAAGAACTACTAGAAGAACTACTCGGCTCCGGATCCTCCTGGGGAAAGATGGGGTTCCTCTCATTCTCCCTACGGTGGATCTCCTCGTGCAGACGATCGTTGTAGTCCTGCAAGTGATGGAGTTGGAGCTCCAGGTCTCCCACTCGCAACCTCAGCAACCTGTTCTCCTCTGAAACACGAATGCCCTCAACACAAACTCCTCGAAGCGCCTCCTCAGTCTCCCTCATGACCGAGGCCAAGAAAGTAGTCGACCCCTGCTGAATGGCAAGCTGATGAGCAGTCTCCTGCTCCCTCTGAAGTGCCTGGTCTCTCTCTACTGTCAACTGAGCTAGCTGTGTAGTGAGGAGGTCTATCTCTGTAGTATGCTCCTCCTGCCGGCGATGCTGTGCAGCCATCTCCTCACTAAGGGTATGATCCAGATGATCGTAGCTGCGCGATAGGCACCCATAAGTAGCCATCAGAGCAGCCATAGCACTCCCTGCTGGTCCAGCACAATGCTCCCTCTCAAGAGAGCTAGCCTCAAGTACGGTAGCGCCTGGCTGACGCCACACTGCCTGGTAAGGGTCTGTCGTCGGGAAGATACTAGCAGTAGCCTGGGCAACCACCTCCGGATGGTCCTCCATGATGTCCCGAAGAACGGTATAAGCAACCTGGTTGGCTGCATCCCAGGGGGTCCTCCCCTGCAAGGCAAACACCCGTCGGCACCAGACGTGATCCTGGTCCTCACGGCTAGGCACGTCGACCTCCACCGTGTACACGTGACGATCCTCTGACAACTGCACACGGTGCCAGTCGTACAGCGGCTCCTGACCCTCCTGGTATCCCACCAGGTGCAGAACTCTCCAAAGAATAGTGGGCATCCCAAATTCTCCCAAAAAGTCCTCTGATCCCTCATCGGTCCATGGCCCCAGCATGTAGTTAGGCCTCTTGCCTCCCGTGGACTTGCGAGCAGTGCGCTTGGTGCGTGCCATCTGTAAGAAGTTTATCCACACATAGTTTTTATTAGTTTGAGAACAACTTTTATTAGAAAAACGGGACGGAAACCATAAGGAAGGAAGTAAGATTAATGCAAAGTTGTATGATCATGATGCATGAGCGTAACATACGTCCTCACTGCCTAACAATCTATCGGCTAGACGGTGGCATACACGCTCACTCATAACGTTAACTAAACGTACTACACGTTCGCAAGTTAGCGTACCTGCAGAAAAATCATATCAGCCCTTCCCACAGTATGATATTATGCACTGCGGAAATTTAAATCTAATACTCTCTTAGGTGTACACCCGGTAACACGTAAGCAGTATATGCACCCATCATAAATTATTACTCCCACAATCAATACTTTCACATATACTTGTGTGGAACAGGTATACGCGTCAGTATCATATAAGCACTTCCCTAGATTGGCGGTTGTCCAATCATGCTCTCACAACTCTCATTACCTTAGCGTAGAGGCAATTGATCCATACATTACTATTCCGAGGAATAGCATCCATACAATTTCACCCTTGCCGTATGGACGACAGAATAAACAAAATAAGTATGATGCACGACCCCCAAAGTTAGTACTTAAATAGCCACCTAAGTTCCTATTGGGCATAAGGACTTGATCAATGGCACACCTTACTCTTTGTCAGAAGGTTTTTCAAATCCTAATATAGCTATAAGTTTCTTGTCAAATAGGAAATTTTTAATTGAAAATACAGTTTTTCAAATACACTTGTGACAGTAACGCTAACCACGCTCCGATACCAGCTGTACAGAACCGACCAATTTGCACCAGATTAAGCACCGAATCGCTGCTTTCACAGAGATTACAGTACTTAAGCTCGTACAAACCCGGTAGTCCGGAAATCTCGAAGGATTTCAAGTCATTCAACTTTAACCAAGATCGTAATAGATTAGCGTACATGCCCACAAGGTACATTCAGTTCGCACATAGTTTAAATACATCGGAGTTCGATAGTTATTACAACCATAGTTTTGAATTCAAAGCGGAAGCACATAGTTTTGAAACACAAGTCCTTAGTTCACAATACGGTGCCATATGCCTGATCCGTCCACAAAAGCATCAGGGAAGATAGGATTGACCATGCCCATGGTCTAGTCACTGCCCTCTACGGGAATACAGACAGTTCTCGCAGTAGCCGAAGAAACATTGCCCATCTGCAACAACAAGGATAGCACCCTGAGTACAGAAGGTACTCAGCTAGACTTACCCGTCATAAGCCAGAATAATTGACACCAGGATTATGCAAGGCTGTATCTGAGGTTGGCCACACTTACCTTTTTGCATAAAAGCATTTTATTATTAAATAATCATCATTAGAGCATTAGCAGTCACTTTTATGTAATCAGCCTGTTATCTAGATTTGCACCTGATCTAGAGCAAACACTTGACTACTTATTCAAGCAAGAGTGACTATTTCATCAATAGCCTTTCAGATTCACCAACCATAACCATCATTAGTTTCCATATATTACTACGGTAACACATGCTCAGTCAAGTTACTCACTAACCAGGAGCGATGGCGATTATACTCGATTCCTACCAGCTGGGGACAAAATGTCGCACACTCGCCCGACACCCCTGCCAGGCGGCCGTTGGCGACCACTCAGGAGGTTCGAGAACCCAAATCGCGGGACGACCATGGACCCTTCTACACCGAGGGTTATCTCAATGCCAGTCGCTCAAGCTATTAACTGCCCACGGTCATGCCAGGTCGATCAGGCCCTGCCTGCCCTCGACCATGCCAGGTCGATCAGAATAGTTGCCCACGGTACATATAGGCCCTGGGTGTTAGGCGTCAACGTCTCCGTCACCGGCTCGAAACACCTTACTCGGCTTCACGGGAGGTACCCCACCTGCTCCGTTAACTGATTGACGCGTTCAAAATGACTGAGGTGTGGCTTCGTCGGGTCCAATCGACACAGACGGGAGGACTACTAGCACACAGAACCCATGTCCTGCTGCTCCTACATCCGCCCGGTCTCAGATTAATAACACCTGGTTCTCTCCATGATAGCACCAGGCTAAACATGTTTAGTATCCACCTATATGCGGGGGACAGGAATCACCCGACTTTTACCGGTCTAAGCAGGCTAAGCATATAATCGAGCCTAGACCTACAGGGATCGCAAGATAATATTTGCAGGTGGACAAGGATAATTAATCATGCAGCAACGTATCACACAACTCCTATGACCTAATGCAACATCATATCAGGTTAACTTGTAACGGTAATTTTGCAAACCGTAGGAGAAAAATAAAATGCTCCGGGGCTTGCCTCGCTCGAAGTCGGCGGGGCGGTGATCACGGCACTCCGGCAGGTCCTCAGCGTCTCCTTCCGGGATCCCCTCCTCGTTTGTCCCCTCCTGACGCTGCTCCTCCGCGTCTCTTGGGCTTCCACTACCGACCCTGCGTGATGCGGTCATGAATGAATAACATGAATGCACATGGGATGCACGGTGATGCAACATGGAGTAACAATTCAGGAGATAAGCACATGTCATCTACTGCTACTCACTTATTTAATTAACATACTACTTATTAAGTCTTGTTGTCACCACATCAAAGTTGCTTAACGGGTTTATTTACCCTCTAATTAATTGTAGAATTAAATCTAGTTAATTAGGCCTATAACAGTAACCTATCCTAGACAGCTTCACAAAAATCTATAAAAATTACTGGAGATTAATAACACTTAATCTAACCCTCTGTCCAAATTTCATCCCATTTGGACCTAGACTTCATCCTCTATGAAAAAGACAAATTCTATCATGAAAAGGTGCTTTGAACTACCACCCTAGCAACAAGTGTCAAACAACAGATTTCTTATTTTCTACTAAACTTCCTAGCATAAGAGCAATGTGCTTAAATTCTCAGGTGCATATTCCTCATATTTTAATTACTACAAATAAACAAGGAAAACGACATTTAACTATTTTAAAAGCTACTGTCAAATTAATTCACAGAATAACCTCATATTATATTTTTTTCTCTGAAACTACACATTCATACAAATCTAACAAAACTGGAATTACATTTTTCTGACTTATACATAATTAGTTATGCATTTTCTAAGTTATCAGCACTTTTCTAATTTAAATAAATCTACACATAAAAGTATCACCAAGAATGCTTTCAACAGTTTTCACTGATAGATCTAAACATGCTTGACCTAACAAAATTTGTTTCACAGGTTGGACTTAAAATGAGCCTTGTGGAATTTTTGAAGCCATTACACAATTCTGCAAAACAAACTAAAAAGGAACTCAAACCTAAACGTACGGACTCCACTTGGTTCGGCGAGGCATAAGACAAATGCTCAGCACACCCGGCGCGATTCGGCTGAGGCTCGAGGCAAAGGCTTCGGCACGTTCGGCGCGATTCGGCTGAGGCTAGACGCACTCGACCGATTCGGCCGAGGCTCAGACACCTTTTTCCGATTCGGCCGAGGCACACTGACAGCCGAGGCTAACCTATTCAGCCGAGGCTACTGACTCAACCGAGACTAACTGACTCAACCGAGACTAACTGACTCAACCGAGACTAACTGACTCAACCGAGACTAACTGACTCAACCGAGAACTAACTGACTCAACGAGACTAACTGACTCAACCGACTTGGTCGAGGCTCGAGGCGAAGGCTCGGCGCTTCCGTCTTTCCGAGGCCTACGGCACCCAAGCTTTTCCCTTTCTCTCTTTCTTACTGCCAGTCGGGCCCGCTGGTCAGGGCGACCAAGCTTCCGAGGCCAAGCTCGGCACGTTACCCGCGCGAGGCCAGGCTCGGCAGTCAACGGCGGAGTTTAGCGCCGTGGTCGTTGACCGGCCCTAGCTCGTCGACGGCGACACTTCTGGCGACACTGAGACCATCATTGGGTGCGGGTTTGCGAGGCGAACACAACTAACCGACTCGCTGAGACAGAGGGATACCGGAGCAAGCTCGACGGCGGCCATGGCGGAGCGGCGGCTCTGCGACTCGGCGGCGGACTCTCCCGGCGGCTTGCAACTCGGCGAGATTAACACTAGCCTAAGCAAGTCACAAGTGACCTATTGGAGCAACTCCCAGGCTTCGGCATCCCCGGCATTGTCCGGCGCGATGCACGGCGGCGGTCCATGACGGACACAGCGCGACTGGCCCGTGGTCCGGCGAACTCAGGGCACGAGAGAGGTCTCCATTTGACTCTAAGCTACTACGGCGGTAGAGAGACTAGAACATGGCTCAGCTTAGGGTAGCATGGCCGGAGATGACCGGTCCACGTGAAGGTCACGGTGGCGGCCATGGCGGAAGCTTGCGGATGGCGTCCGCTGTTCCGGCAGCTAGAGAGGAAGAGAGGGGAAACCAACCCTTACCGGAGAAAGAGGAGACCAAGACGGAGACACTGGCGAGAGGAATTGGACGGCGGTGAGCGGTGGAGCGCGTAATTCGCTCGCCGAGGTTCGGCGGGCGGCGGCGGAGCGGAGCTCTGGTGAAGATGGAGTGAAGTGGAGCGAAGGAGAGACTGAGCAATGGAATGCTCTGCTGGTTGCGAGCACAGGCGGAGCGAAGGCAAACGGAACGAAGTGCTAGGTGCATTGCACCTGGCCGGTTCCCATCGGGGGAGCTCCCGACCGGACACGGCGGCGTCAGGCGTCGCGCTCCACGCGGCGAGCATGCACCGAGCTCCGGGCGACGTGGCGAGTTCGGGCGCAAACCACGGGCGGTGATGACGGTGGTTTGGCCGGCCGGCGAGGCGGTCTCGCGGCGGCGGGCGGTTTCGGTCGGCGCGGAGGGAGCGGCGTGCGCGCGGGGAAGAAGAGAGGGACTGACCGGGTGGGGTCCACGGTCAGATTAAACTAATGAGGTTTTGTTTCAAACTTTGATGCTCTATAATTCCTAAACTAGACCGAACTAGGAAAAGGTCCCAACAGCAAAGTTGCTTAGAATTTTGTAAGGAACAAATCATTCTTAAGGCTCCAGTCCAAATTCTGTTGTTTAAAAAGAAATTTAGTGCTAAACCATTTTTCTAATGCAAAAATCCTAACTCAAAAGCTTTTTTCTGAGAAAGTGCTTTAAAGCAAAGTTGTTCCCTTCATCAAGATCTACAACTTTGTTATAAGGCTCTTGGTCAGAAACAGAAAGCATAACAAGGTTACACTAGAGACCAAACAAGGACTTAAGCATTCAACAAACATATGCACATGAAATGATGAGATGCTATGCTTATGCCATGCCAAATTATGCATTTAGGGATTGCTTAACACCGGGGTGTTACAATTTATAGCCCAAATGAGTGAGGGGGGTTCTTATAGTGGGCAGCCAACCGACCTAGGGTTAGGTCAGGTGGCGGGCGCCACCACCTACTGGCGGCCGCCAGCTCCCTGGCCGTTGGATGAACCGCCTCTGCTTCAACGGCATCCAGGTGGTTGTCCAAGGCGGTTTGAGGTCGGTTGCATGTCCTAGCAACCGACATTCAGCCTTGATCCACGCCACTCCTCCCTGAGTCGTCCGATGTCACTGACCTAGTGACCAAGGACCAGGATTTGGCCTTAGGGAGGTCACACGGATCGGTGACGTGGCAGTGGGTGTGACACTTGGGCCAACCCAAGTGGCGGGCGCCACTTAGAGGTGGCGGGCGCCTCCTAGGGTGGCGGGCGCCACCTAGGGTGGCGGGCGCCACCCCCCGTAGGCCCATTTGGGCCCTGCTGAGTGGGCTTGGCCTCTGGTGGGTCCATATGTCCAAATTTTGTTCAAATCCTGCATTCAAATAGAATTCTATGGACATGTGGAATTTGGTTAGTTTGAAACCTATTTGACTACATTTCATGCCTTTTTGGTGAACTTTAGGGTCAAATGTTGATGGTAAAACAGGTGTTTAAGGACCGTCAACAAGCTCCCTCAAGCTAACCTGTTGCTCGTCCTCGAGCAACAATGCGGTTTAAGCATTGAGCATGAAATGGATAGCAACTTAAGATGTCTGCAAGTGCATAGTATAGTGAGAATAACTTAGCATATATCATAAATCATAGCAATGTGGAGCTTATAGCTTTTCACTTCAAACATGCAAGAGTGAAATAAAGTAGTAGATAGGAAACTTTTATCTTGCTTAGTTTGACTAGGATTCTGTCTGGAGGTTTTTCAAGGTTTCAAAACATAACAACTTGCTTAAGTCCTCCAAGATTCACTCAATCACTCAATGTGTGTTTAGATCCTCACTTAGGCCAAAATGTAGCCTCTCCTATTTCTAAAGAATGATATGTGGAGTTATAGGTGGGCTAAGAACCATGAGCAAATTGCCTGATGTTTATTGCTAAGCTAGACACTCAGATCATAAGGAGCAGCAAATCATAAAATTGATCAAGATGTGCATGTGTGGTTTATGTGGAAGTGTATAGAGAGGTATTTCATAATCCTTCCTAGTTAATTTCTGGGGTCTAGAGCTAATGATAATTCTCTCTCTCTTTTTTTTTGGATACATAGTGAGTACACAAAAGATGTGTCCTCACATTTTCTTAGGACATAGTCCTTTCTTGAGCTACTTTGCTCACTTTTTTTTCAGGACATAGTCCTTTCTTGAGCTACTTCGCTCATTTTTCTCTCTATCTCTCTTTTAGCTCTAGATTTCCCCAGACATCTATAGGAAAGGATTTTTGAAATGAGTAGGGAAAGGGAGAGAAATGCTTATTCCCAGTGTAGGAATAGCATAAGGCTAGCAATGGATGTTTGGCAGGTATTGCATATCTCCGTGTAGAGAATAAGCAATTTATTTGGTGGTTGCAAACTTCCAAGTGGAAAGTAGGCAAATTATGGTGGGTGTGCGTGAACCTTGATTCAAAAGATATGATAAGCTTCTCTACTAAGATCTATGAGTCTAACAAAGCTCAACACAAACAAAGCTCTTTGTGGTTTTGACTAATGACTAACAAATATTTGGCTGGTGTGTGGGATGGGATAAAATCTAGGAGGAACTTTTAGCAAGGTTTTCATAATTTTTTTAAAAGAAATCCTCCAGATTAGGTCCTAATTTCACTTTAACAAGTTTAAAGAATTACTCCATTTCTTACTAACTTTACTCACTAAGCATGATTTCAGTTAAAGCATGTGCAACCCACAAAAGCTACAACTTAGATAAGACCAGTTATTCAAACCATAACAACAGCATTTGCATGACATATTTCAAATCTTATTCAGGTTTCAACTTGTTTAAGCAGATTTTATCAATTTTATTCATGGAGTGGTTATTTAGGCAAGCATGTGACATTCAAAAGATATAAATTTAAGAACTGAATGTAAAGTGTAGGCTTGAGACATACCTTATCGGAGCGGGAGTCTCCCCCAAGCTGGCTTCTTGCTTGGTGAAAGATCTTCTTCGTCTCAGTCGGAGCTCTTGTTCTCATTTTATTAAAATGGAAACTATCTAATGTTGTGAAAAGGGAAACTATCCTATTTTGATATTTTATTGTTCTAACTAAGTTAACATATACCTATGCATAAACTAATGATAACTGATTTTTTTTTAGTTTCATGCATGACATATGTTATTTATTTGAAAAAGGGAAAATTGAAGGGACAAATTAAAAATAAAACCATACCTTAGGTCCATGGAGTTTCATCCTTATCGGTGGATCTTCTTCCTTGAGCACTTCTTCTCTTAGTACTCCACCATCTGGTTCTTCTTCTTTTGGCACCTCTCCTTTTTATTGAATTACACAACTCAGGAGGAGGTTGTTCTTTCTTGCTGCTCCACCCTGTTCTTGGGGCGCCTCTTCTTGGTACGAACGGTTTTGGCTTCCTGCATGTTCCTACATACCCGGCATATGCGGAACCACGGGAAAAAGAGAATATTTCCTTTTCTCCCTCCTAATGTCATTTGAATTTTAACCACTTCCCACATATATGCAAGCATTAACAGTATTCAAGAAGGGTCTACCTAAGATTAGAGGCACATCCTTCCTATTTCCCATATCTAGTATTATGAAATCAGCAGGAACATAGGAACCTCTAATATGAACAGGTAGATCACTAACTATTCCTTCTACATAGCAAGTGGATTGATCAGCTAGCACAACATAGGCAGATGTGGATGACATGTGGTGAAAAGAACTAGTTTTCATAGAAATCTTTAGATAAAATGTTCACACTCGATCCTAAATCACACATGGCATTTTTAAAGACTTCACCAAGAATTGAGCATCTAATTATGGGACTACCAGGATCACCCTTTTTTAACAGTCATGGTTTGATCTTCATAATAGTTAAAATATTTTATTTCAACCATATTAGCAGTTTCCATGTCAGGTTTAGCAGGAATTTTGCCAGATTCAAAAGTTGGTATGATAGCAGCAAGTTGAGCTAATTGGGTTTCTAACATCTTATTAAAGCTAAGTTTGATTTTTCAGAGCAGATGAGAATCTTCCAATTTAGCATTTATATTCTCAAGGGTTTTATCATTCGCCATTAATCTCTCTTTCAGGAATTCAGTAGTTTTAACCTTGTGAGTAAACTAAATTTTTCAGGAATGAGAAATTATCAGAATTATGAAAATTAGAGCGGCGGAATGAATTGTTACCTTGAGAGTTTGCAGGCTAACTCCATCCTTGATTCTGTTGACGAAAACCGTTGTTGTTGTTGATGAAGTTCAAATCTTCATGTAGCTCAGGGCAGTGGTTCCCAGAATGTCCGGTTTCTCCACAGACTTCACAAGTCATGTAGGATTCCAAAGATTGGACACTCCCTTGTTGGTTCATCTTCTCATAGCTGTCCAGCTTCTTTGCCAGCAGGTCCATCTTGGCCACGATCATGTCGGCTTCCTCAAGGGAATGTATACCTCGCTTACGGGGCTGTAGTCTTTCGTCATTCCATCCTTGGTTCGACACCATCTTCTCTATGAGAGCCTTAGCATCTGCAACATTCAGAGAAAAGAATGCACCGCCCGCGGCGGCATCCAAATGGCTTCTAGATAGAGGGGTTAGGCCATGGTAGAAGTTCTGGATCAATAGCCAGTCCTCCATACCGTGGTGCGGACAAGCAGCGACATACTCTTGCAGCCTCTCCCAAGCCTCGGGAATAGATTCCTCGGCTTGTTGCGTAAAGCTGGAGATTTTGTTGCGCAGAGCATTCGTCTTGCCCATAGGAAAGAATTTGGTGAGAAAAGCATTGGAACACTTGTCCCATGTGTCTACAACCGTTGCGATCGGTATAGAACCATTGCTTCGCTTTTCCTAGCAAAGAGAAAGAGGAAGAAGAACGGATGACGGATCTTTCTTGGGTTATCCCCTTAATGGTGAAGGTGCCGCAAATCTCCAAAAATGTTGGAGGTGAGCATTGGCATCCTCATGAGCCTTGCCACAGAACGGGCTAGCTTGGACCATCGTGATCAGAGCCGGTTTTCAACTCAAAATTGAGGTTGGCATTGATCACGTCTGGTCCCATCGCTACATTAGCGGCAGAAGGAGCAGAAAACTCACGAATGGTCCTTATTGGCCATCGTGAAGATAGAACGAGATAAGAAAGAAAGAAGTTGAAGAAGATGAAGTAAAAGGATAAGAAGAACTAAGGAAAGAAAGAATGGGGTAAGATGGGATTCGCTAAGCGGGAGCTTGAGCGAAGATAAATTCGACACGGACTCAACCGATACACCGATTGCCTTCCCCGGCAATGGCGCCAGAAATGCTTGTTGGTAGTTCTTAGCTACACCTAGGATAGGGTAACTAAGTAGCTATCTACTAATGCCAAGCAGGGTTGTCCTGTCCCGACACTAGTAGGAGCTAGCTAGCGAGAATGCAATCTACCAGGAGGAGATTCTGCAAGCGCACAGAACTATCATAGTAGCACTTCGCCTGGGAGTACCAGGTGTCGATTTATTTGATCCCAAGGGATGGCTAGGGTGGTCTGAGTTGAGTCAAGGAGGGGATGAGAGTCGAAGAAAAGAGAAAAGGGAAAAGGGGAGAAGAGAGGAGATGAAAGGCTAGAAAGAATATATGGGTGGATAGGTAAGGATGAATGGATGGCTCAGGTAAGGTGGATGGATAGGTAGATAAAGGGATTAGGATAACTAAGGATAACTAACTAATAACTACTGACTACTCCTAGATAACCAGGAAGAAGGATAACTACGAAGCAAGATAGTTACGAAGCAGGGCAGGCAAAAGACAATAAAGTAACTAAGTTGAGTATAGTTTTATTCCTATCTTGTCAAGTATCGAGGCGCACTAGCCTTTACCACTTACTTAGGTTGAACGCTAGCACAACGAGCCTTACTGTTAAACTGGGCCAACTACGTGGTGGAATTCAAGGCGCACAGGGCTGTCACCACCTGCTTGCTACCACAGCTATCCGGGGTCCAGCCGTATCTGAAGGTAAGTCTATAACTAAGCACCACCACGCTTAACTATATTCTAGCTATCTCTACCCTAGCTTTTGAATAGACACCCTTGCGGACGTCAGAGCAAACACTTGACTTAATAAGATAAACACTAAACTAATTAAGCAACCTATTGGCAAAGATCAAACACTAAGCTCACAAGAGATTAACTACTATGGCTAAGTGAATTGATCTGTAGGATAGCTAGGCCCTCAAGCAATCAATCAAGTATACCACTCAATACTGATAAGTAGAATAAAGTAATACTTGAAATGATGAACTAGAATATAGTAAATGCATGAGTAACAAGAGCAAAACCTGAACTGGAGATGAAGGAAGACTCTTCCCAGCTCCAGAACTGATCACTCGCATGCCTCTACTCTTGAGCTAACCCTTGAGCAGCGCTACCGCGAGGGCGAAGATGCCTTGCTCTACTAGCTACCTACTTGCCTAAGCTCTCTAAGCTTCTAACCTAACTCTCACTTGCTTCTCTTGCTTTGCTTCTCTTGGAAGTGATGGTACTCTCTTGGGTGTGAATGAAGAGGTGCCTCAGGGGGTATTTATAGCCCAAATGAGTGAGGGGGTTCTTATATAGTGGGCAGCCAACTGACCTAGGTTAGGTCTGGTGGCGGGCGCCACCCCCTACTGGCGGCCGCCAGCTCCCTAGCCGTTGGATGAACCGCCTTTGCTTCAACGGCATCCAGGTGGTTGTCCAAGGCGGTTTGGAGGTCGGTTGCATGTCCTAGCAACCGACATTCAGCCTTGATCCACGCCACTCCTCCCTGAGCCATCCGATGTCACTGACCTAGAGACCAAGGGCCAGGATTTGGCCTTCGGGAGGTCACACGGATCGGTGACGTGGCAGGGGGTGAGACTTGGGCCAACCCAAGTGGCGGCCACCACTTAGAGGTGGCGGGCGCCACCTAGGGGTGGCGGGCGCCACCCCCCACAGGCCCATTTGGGCCCTGCTGAGTGGGCTTGGCCTCTGGTGGGTCCATATGTCCAAATTTAGTTCAAATCCTGCATTCAAATAGAATTCTATGGACATGTGGAATTTGGTTAGTTTGAAACCTATTTGACTACATTTCATGCCTTTTTGGTGAACTTTAGGGTCAAATGTTGATGGTAAAACAGGTGTTTAAGGACCGTCAACAAGTACGCCTAAGCAACTTGTCCTGACTAAGCAAGGCGGCAGTAAGCTTCTTGACCTTAGCAGAAAGCTCGTCGTGGGTGAGAGATACCTGAGAGGTGTCATCGTCGTCGTCGTTCCGAGGAGTCTCCTCTAGCTCGCCGTCGACCTCCTTGCCGAGGGCCATGGTGCAGAAGCCGTCGTCGTCGGCGAAGAAGCAGAGACCGTTCAGCTTGTCCTTGATCCTCTTCTTCTTCTCGGACTCGTCATCGCTTGAGCAAGCGGAGTCGTCATCCGAGCCGTCGACGTCGCTGAGCGTGGCGAAGAATGCACGCTGCTCAGCCTGGGCCTTCTCCAAGTACTTCTTCTTGATGTACTCCTTGTCGAAGCCGCCCCTCCGCTTGTGCCTCGCGGGGACGTACTTCTCCTAGCGCTTGCCAGAGTCATACTTGTGCCCATGATCGCCCTTCCCAGATGTGTCTTCTTCTTGGGACAGTTGTGGAACCGCGAGAACCGGTTGGCGAGCACCGCCAACTCGTCATCCCCCAAAGACTCCAGCTGGTCCTCTGTGACAGAAAAGAGTGAAGAAAGTGCAAGTCCTCCAGAGGGGTTAGCAGAAGAGCCAGAAACCGAAGCCATAGTCGGGCCAGAAGGATTTTCATAAGAAGCCCTCGACATGGCGTCAATCTCACTAGACTTGAGCTTGCTAAAGAGCTTGTCGCAAGTGAGGGTCTCATAGTTAGACGATTCGATGATCGCCTGGACCTTTGAGTCCCACACCGACCGATCGAGAGTATGCAAAAGCTTCAAAGCTCTCTCATGATCGTCGAAAGGCAACAACTCCTTGTTCGCTCTCATCTTGTTGACAATGACTTGAAAGTGAGCGAATAAACTCTCTATGCTCTCGCCAGGCATGTGTCGAAAGTTCTCATACTCTCGTTTGTGCGACTCGTAGAGACAGGATTTGACTTGAGTGGTTCCCTCATGAAAACGCATGAGGGTCGCCCAAATCTCCCGAGCCGTGGGGAGGTGAGAAATGTGATCAAACTCGGACATGCTCAAACAGGAGAAAAGAGCGTTACGAGCTCGGCTATTTGCTTCGTGCTCATCGATCTGAAGCTAAGTGACACGAGCAGCCAAGACAACGTAATCGGCCCTGTTGCAAATCTCCCAGACAGAAGAGCCCATGCTCTGGAGATAGGCCGACATGCGTATCTTCCAATACGCATAGTTTGTCCCATCAAAGAATGGCGGTTTGCCCACGCCGCGATCCATGTCGCCTTCTGTGGATCTGGAACCGGCTAAGGTGGAAGATCCTTAACCCGCTCTGATACCAATTGAAGGACCGAAAGTGCTACCAGAAAGTGACCAGAGGGGGGTGAATGAGAGCTTCAAATTTTCCTCTCGGAAACTTTCAGCCACTGTCCTAAGAACCACCCCGAGAGCGAACCTAGAGCTCGTATATGTCCACGACCCTAGAGATAGGGTGGATGCTTCCAAGAAGCACAGCGAGACACTATAACACTCTAGAAACCCAACGCAAAAGCCGGAAATCAAAACCGACAACGAACGAACGAACCACGGACCAAACTGCGCAGACTCAGCAGCATCGGACGCTGGCAGTGTCCGATGTCAGAGCAACAGACGCGTCTGATGCAAACAGGGCAATTCTGGAACCTTACTGGACACCCATCGGACGCTGTGAACAGTGCAACCCTAGCGTCCGATGCTTGACCCCCGGTGCGTCCGATGGCAATGGACGCTCCGATGGTCAGCGTCCGATGCTCCTTAAAGTGCACTGTCAGACGACACGTGGCACCGGACGCTCCGATGGTTTGAGCTCAGCGTCCGATGATCCCAAAACAGTACAGTTCTTTCGCGAAATCCACTCGATCTCCTCCGAATCAAAAGCACTAAGGCTTAGACTTGGTATGAGGAGTCCCAAGGAGGTTAGTGAGCTATCCCATGGGAATCATGGCTCGCATCTAACTCCGAATCGATGGATTGGAAGAAATCGGGACTAAGGGAGCAAAACCGATCCAAAACGAAAATCAACCGATCTACTAGGTCGTGAGCTTAGAGCTGAATTCCTTCGATGGAAAGAAGTGCCTCACGATCTAGAACAACTTGGTTCAAACAGATTTCCAAGAGACGCAACAAACAAAAAGATCGATCGACGGGAAAATCGTGGCAACAAGGATTCCGTGAAGAACATGAACAAAACACAAATCACAACCATGAATTTGCCACCGTGTGGCTACCACACTCTACAATAGTGAGATTATGGTCTCACTTCCTCAAAAATCTCACGGGCACAGAGGTATTGTTCTCTTCTCTGTGGATCTCAGTTTGCTACAGCAGGGGAGTGGGAGAGGAGGAAAACCTAGAAGGCAAAGAGCAAATGGCTGAGATAGGTGGGGAGGTTGGTGTCTCCCCCTACTTATCCTAATTCTAACTATTCCTAATTCCCACTCTACCCCTAACTACTTACAGAGCGAACCAGCTAAACCCTAAGGTTATTCTGGACCAACTCATGGTAGGTGGTGATCCGACGGCCATGCCCGCACAACTCGTAGCGTTGCCTCGACGCAACCTCCCGATTGCTGCCACGTGCCGCCACCGCTCTGCGTCCTCTTCACGGACTCCGCCCCCGGTTTTGTGGCCGAAACCGGGAAACCAGGCCTTCACGTCCACCCCATGTTTTGAGGCCCAAACCGGAAACCAGCCCCACCGTAGCCTGAGTTTTGTGGCCCAAACTCAGCAAACCCACAACACCCAGGTTTTGAGGCCCAAACCTGGAAACTGTCCTCAGCCCGAGTTTTGTGGCCAAACTCGGAAACCATCCGCGCCCAGGTTTTGAGGCCCAAACCTGGAAACCGTCCATCCGATGGTTTTTCTCTGGCTCTACCACCAAACCGAAGTTGTAGAGGGGATGCACCGCCCGTGCAACCCGTCCACCGACACGTGTCCCCAGGTCCTCGACCCAGGCAACACCGTGCCCACAAGTCTCTGCTCGTCGCTGTCCCAGGCTGCCAGCCACCACAGCAGATCCTCAGGCCACCGGTCCCTCAGTCCAAGCCTCACGTCCGCCTTTCACCGCTCCCGGTCCGTCGACACGGCACGTCTCTACTTGACCTTCACCTTGCCCTCGATCACTGTCTCTGTGCTCGACACCTGCACAACACAAGCCAAAGAACCTGCGATCAAACCCGTTGACAATCACTCATCACTCGAGACTCGGCATACACCCATGTATCCGCAAAACCCTTTTCTAAATGGCTTAAAACTGCTCACTAAGCTTTTGCATTCATATTCTGTATTCGGTGATCAGTTTGAGCCTTTGCTATCAATTTTACATGTGGCTTAGTAGTCGGATCAGCACTCCTTAGAGCATTCTTTCACACTTTCGAGTATATACCTGAAGCTGCTAACTTGCACTTTTGACTCATGTGCATTTGCTTGACTCCAATAGGCATGACCTAGCTCCGTCTTCCTTACTTAAGCTTTTACCCCTCTCTTTTGATTGCAATTTGCCCCCAAGGGGGAGAATGCTTCTGGTGGTGTCAATTTGCAATTTATGCTTCACTTGCTGAGGGGGAGTTCTTTGAGTGAGGGGGAGTTTTTCTGTGCCTGTTCCGAGTCGGTTTCTTACTTGATATCGATCGTTTCAGCTAGTTGTGTCGAGCCTCTGTGCCTCTATCTTGAGGGACTAACAGTTTTTCATCATGTTTTGATGGTTCTTGATGGGTATCGTGCTAACTGCTGGTTGTGTTGAGCCTCTGTGCCTCTATCTTGAGGGACTAGCATTACCTGCTTGTTATGCAGTCTTCGTTTGGCTTCGAGCTCTCAGCTAGTGGTGTTGAGCCCTTTCTGCCTCTTCTTGAGGACTAGCTTTTTTTTGACTTGGTTGCGTCGAGCCGTTGCCCATGTCTTTGGGAACCAAGTCTTGTGCTCTGCTTTTGGTCGAGTTTTGCTCTCTGATGAGTTGTTGCTCTGATCTTTTGCTTGGTTGTGTCAAACCGTTGCCCATGTCTTTGGGGACCAAGCTTCGCTTATCTCGATTTTTTCTTCTTCAGCCTTTTCTCTGGCTTTTGGACATTTCGAGTAACTTTTTCTTCTTCTATCCAATTCTGCTTCTTGTTATTTTGGTTACGGTTACTATGAGTTGACGATGCACTCATCAAGGGGGAGATTGAGAACACAAGGTTGATAGGTGCCCTTGTGGTTCCCTTCCTAAGTGATGAGTGATCGATCAACGGGCAACATGTCTCTTGCTCTGTTATGTGCAGGTGCGGAGCTCGGGCAGTGGTTGAAGGTGAGGTGAAGGACAAGTAGGGACGTGCCGTGCCGACGGACCGGGAGTGGTGAAGGCCGGACGTGGAGCTTAGTCCGACGGACCAGGAGATCTGAGGACCAGCTGTGGTAGCTGGCACGTGGCGTCGACAAGCAAGAGCACATGGGGATGTGCGGTGCATCGGCCGAGTCAGGAGGAAGGTGATGGGGTCGTGACACTTGGCAGGAGGCCGAGAAGGATGGCGAATGCACTGTGCCCGGCGTGGAGGCTGGACATGCTCCAGCATCGGTGCTGGAACTCGGGGTGTGTGAACCACATCCCGTCTACGGCACGGGTTCGGTAGCTGAGCCTCGAAAAGCTACCCTCGACGGTTTCTGCGGATACATGGGTGTATGCCGAGTCTCTGTGTGATGAGTGATTGTCAATGGAGATGATGCGCATGTTCTTTGGCTTGTGTTGTGCAGGTGTCGAGCACGGAGACAGTGATCGATGGCGGGTGAAGGTCAAGTTGCGACGTGCCGTGCCGACGGACGGGCGCGATGAAGGATGGGCGTGCCGTGCGGCGGACGTGCCATGCCGATGTATCGGACGGTGAAGGGCGGACGTGGACTTGGACTGATGGACTGGAGGCCGGAGGATCAGCTGTGGTGGCTGGCAGCCTGCGACAGCGACAGGCGGAGAAGTGCGATCATGTCGGTGGAAGGGGTGCACAGGCGGTGCATCCCCTCTACGACGCCGGTTTGTTGGTAGAGCCCGGGAAAAACCAACGGTGGACGGTTTCCAGGTTTGGGCCTCAAAACCTGGGTGCTGGGTTTCCAGGTTGAGCCTCAAAACCTGGGAGTGGGCCGGTTTCCGAGTTTGGGCCTCAAAACTCGGGCGCTGAGGGTTTCCGAGTTTGGGCCACAAAACTCGGGCTGGAGGCTGGTTTCCCGGTTTGGGCCTCAAAACCGGGGGCTGATGGAAAAGGCTGGTTTCCCGGTTTGGGCCGCAAAACCGGGGGGCAGAGTGGTGGCGGCACGTGGCGGCGATCTGAAGGTTGCGTGGAGGCGACGCGGAAGACCGTGCGGGCGTGGCCGTCGGATCTACCTACCACCAGCGGGTGGACTAGAATAGCCTTAGGGTTAGGCTGGTCCGCTCTGTAAATTAGAGTAGAGGGGTAGAGTAGGAAATAGACTTAGGCTAGGTTAGTATAAGTAGTCTAGGGGAGACACCCTCCTCCCGATCTTAATCTCAGTTAGAGCTTTCATTTCCTAGGGTTTCCACTCTCCCACACCCCTGCTTTAGCTAGTTGAGATCCGCAGAGAGACTCCACTCTGTGTACTGTTGATTCGAGGAAGTGAGGCCGTATCCTCACCTTGGATCCCATCTCTTGGTGTCAATTCGCGTTTTGATTTCATGTTCATCATGTTCTTCGCGGATTGCTTTGTGCCTTGAGTTTTCCCGTCGCTTGATCTTTGTGCTCGGTTCATCTTTCACGATTCTGTTTGAACTGAGTTGCTCTAGATCGTGAGGCACTTCTTTCCACCGAAAGAAATCATCTCTAACCTCACGGTCTAGGAGATCGATCAAGTTTTAGTTTCGGGTCTCTTTTTCTTCTTTCCCCCGAATTCCTTCGATTCACCGATTTGGAGTTAGGTTCGAGCCATGATCTCTTAGAGATAGCTCACTAACCTCCTTGTGACTCCTCAGATCGAATCCCAAGCCTAGAGCACTTGATTCGGAGGAGATCGGGTTGAATCGCCGGAGTTTCAGTGCAGTCGCGGGGTGACCGGACGCTCTGTCGGGCTGACCGGACGCACGTTTCAGAGTCCGGTCGTTGAGCACGGCGCCAAGCTTTTCTGCGTACTGACCGGACGCTCTCGACCGGACGCTCTGTTTGCATTTCGACCGGACGCTACGCTTGCACTGTTCCCGTGTCATTGTCTCATCTGACCGGACGCTCAGTGAACGACCGGACGCTTGAGCTCCGTGCGTCCGGTCGCGAACAGAGAGCTCCCAGAGCTGTGTTTTCTGACGACCGGACGCGTCCGGTCCCTGCTGACCGGACGCAGGCCAGAGTCCGGTCGCTGCAGTTTCGCGCGTCTTCGTTCGCGGTTCGTTCGTTCTTGATCGGATTTGAGTTCCGTCTTTTGGGTTGGCTTTCTAGGGTTGTCTAGTGTCCCGCTGTGCTTCTAGGAAGCATCCACCCTACATCTAGGGTCGTGGACATTAGCAAGCTCTAGGTTTCGCTTTTGGGGTTGATCTTGGGACAGTGGCATCTAGTTTCCGAAAGGAAATTTTTGAAGCTCCCATTCACCCCCCCTCTGGTCGCTTTCGGGTAGCTTCTCGGTCCTTCAATTGGTATCGGAGCAGGTTAAGGATCTTCCACCTTAGCCGGTTCCAGATCCACCGAAGGCGACATGGATCGCGGCGTGGGCAAACCGCCGTTTTTCGATGGGACGAACTATGCGTATTGGAAGATACGCATGTCGGCCTATCTCCAGAGCATGGGCTCTTCTGTTTGGGAGATTTGCAACAACGCCAACTACGTTGTCCTGGCTGCTCGTGTCTCTCAGTTTCAGATCGATGAGCACGAAGCCAATAGCCGGGCGCGTAACGCTTTGTTCTCCTGTTTGAGCGTGGGTGAGTTTGATCGCGTTTCTCACCTCTCTACGGCTCGGGAGATCTGGGACACCCTCATGCGTTTTCATGAGGGCACCTCTCAAGTCAAAACCCGACTCTACGAGTCGTTCAGAGAGAGTATGAGAACTTTCGACATCAGCCTGGCGAGAGCATAGAAAGTTTATTCGCTCGCTTTCAGGTGATTGTCAACAGGATGAGGGCTAACAGAGAGCAGTTGCCATTTGACGATCATGAGCGTGCTTTGAAGCTTTTGCACACTCTTGACCGTTCGGTGTGGGACTCCAAGGTTCAGGCAATCATCGAATCGCCGAACTATGAGACCCTCACCTGCGACGAGCTCTTCAGTAAGCTCAAGTCCAGTGAGATTGATGCTATGGCGAGGGCTTCTTTTGAAAATCCTTCTCGCCCGTCCAT